>BSBK01000081.1:267500-615000 GCA_027943335.1 Chamaecyparis obtusa | reverse complement strand
TTATTCATTATTATTTGTAAACACTTAAGAAAAAAAATTATTCTACAAACTTAGTAACATGTTTTAGGTTAATATCTCCTGGATTCCCTAGTGGGGCATTACACTTAGTATCAGAGCCCATGTTTAAAACACCGGGAGCTCTAGGAATTTTGTATGCTTATTAGATGTCTAGTAGTTAAAACATGAAACAAAACTTAGACATATAACTAATAGACTATGATGGATTGAATACATTAAGGAAGAGTTTGACAACTGACTGAATACTTCAAAAGGGAGAGATTGATGATCACCGAGCTACAAAGGTATATGTGACACATTAAATCAGTTATTATATTGCCATTGATGTCAACTAGTTTTGATTGTACTTATCATGATAGTTACAAACATCTGAAGAAGGAAATAATGGTGAAGGAATGAGATATTAACATGAAGATGAGAAAGATATGGATATGGTATTCATTGGGTAACTTATTGATGAGTCTATGACATTATGTTAGTGATTTGATTGTATTGCATAATTCTATTATGAATTGAAGATTAAGAATGTACAAGTTTATATGGTTAATAAATGAAGAATCTAGTATACACAAAATTGAAATAGTGTACACCGAGAAAGTGTAGTGTATATCAAGTATAGTGTTAACCGATTTAGAAGTCTCCGACACAACACAGTATTGACCAAGTGAAAGAAATAAATGAAACATATGACTGCCGACTAAAGATGATGAGATGGACAAACATGGATGATTCTGAGGTTAAAGATAAAGTTTTTTATGATGATCAAATGACTGAAAAAATTCAAGGATGATCAGATGATCTAGAATGAAACATGTTACAGAAACAAGTTCTAAGGAAGGTTGAAGCAAAAAAATCAACAGTGAATATTAAGAGACAAAATCTATGGATGAGAAGAAAATGTCTAGTCATGTATATAAAAGGAGACAAGAGATTCATAATTAATTATGGAATGCGCATGAGAAGATTGCATTCATGTGAAGCTATTCAAATAGGTTAAAGATAGAACTAAGAAAATCTGTAGACAACACTGAGCGTCAGAGAAAGGAATTAACTAAGAAGAATAGAGTTGGAGGATACAAGGATATTGAAATGATTATGATGGCTAGAGGTATATTGATCTTAGCATAGATATGAAGATCTGAAAAATAAAGTTGTATTTGAATAAGATCATTTATTGTCGCATTATAACCATTGCTACAGATAAATCTCTTAACCAAGTGGGACTTAACAATCTTTATTATTTTATTATGACATTCAATGAATGTTGATTGTTTTCATGTTGACCCCATAGTAAATGTTTGGTCACAGAGAACTATTAGTGATAAATCCTCTAACAAGGTCACACCTTACAGTGTGTTTTGTAACCTTTAACAGGGTTGGCTCTTAACCGAGCTCACTTCAGAAAAGTGAAATTATTTCGGGTACCGGTCCCAGGTGGTTTTTCCCCTAACATGATTTCCATGTTAAAAATCAAGTGTTATATGTGTATGGACGTGATGATTTGTTATTTTTCTTTACACGTTACATTTACTGGTTTGATCGGTATATTCACTAGTTAATTTACTAGTATTTGGTTAATGAACAAAAAGGCACAGATAAAGTTTTACCAAGTTGTTTAATTGAATTAAAAGATTTTTTTATACATCAGAGAGCGTCTGGGACTGTAGGATAACTGGACTTAACTGATTCACCCCCCTCTCATTTATCTAATAATAACACTTGTATTTTAAACCATTATTTTATGATCTCTTCATGTCTTAATTATTTTGTCCTTCTTATTGAATGTTATAGGAAAGATGGTCACTGAGACTAGATCCATTTCCAGAGGCTGAAGTGGAGGCCATAGTAGAGGAAAAGGAAGAAGAATAGTTCCTATCCCTCTTGTTAGTGAGTGAGTTGAGGAGAGCAGGGAAGAAGTGTTATACACTGAATTTGCACCCTTAGTTCAAGCTCTCGTAGTCTTGATAACTCAGTATAACAAGGGACTCATCTCAAGGTTGTGGGACCTTTTGCTAACCGAGATGAGACCTCCAGATTCTAGGCTGGTTCCTCTTGGATAGTCACCTAGATTTGCTCTTAACATGGAATGTAAATTCTTTGAGGGAAAGGGATAGAAGGAGTGCATGGAAAGGGAAATGACAGAAAACAAATCTATCCTACCAGGTGATGCACCGAACTAGGGTTTGGATCTCAATATAGAGGGATGAAACCAGTGACAGAAATAGGTCTAGGAGATTACAACTTACTAAATAGGCTTGCATAAGTGTTTCATGGAAGGGTCTACAAACAAAAGAGGTTGTTCAGGGAAAGAGAAAAGATTCTTTCACAACAACAAGGCTCTCAGGATTAGGCATCAATCCATGACCTGCAAACAGACATTCATTCCTATAGCTTGGTGCAAGATTGAGACAAGACTGTTAGGGGCTGAAATATACCCACAAAACATTTAAATTAGATCAAACACAATAACACACATAGCTACAGAAAGTAAGAGGAATCAGGGAAACTAAGATATCACCGAAAGCATTCATAAACTCAATCCAATAAGAGATAATCAAAATAGGAAAGCATGAGGATAGGAAAAACATGTCACAGAATACTTTTCAATGTCTGTATTATCAATGAGAACTTACAAGATGTGAAAAAACCAAAGAATAGAAATGCTACAGATGGTTCTCCAAGAAAGACCTTCTCTTTTACAAAATGCAAAAAAAATCTGAGCACTACTGGCTCCAAAAACACTATATACACTCTCTACACGCACGTAGGAATCAAAAAAAACTTTTTGGGCTATATAAATCTGCATTATAATAATCATCCCTTAAACAAGTCACCTCTGATCATAAATGCCTCTCTGCAAAAATCATAGCCGATCAGATACTCTGTTGTGTGCCCATGCCCTGTACCGCAATCAACTTGCAAACACAAAGGCCTGGATTCAACAACCTCCCTGCAAACCCATACTACCATGAATGCGCAAAAATCCGATCAGATACTCTGTAAAGGACTCAAAACAGCACCTTAAAAAAAAAAACTCTGCACATTCCTCTAACTGCAACTGCCCTAGCGACATAAATTTTTGAACTACCCGTGCTCGCAACATTCACCTTGGAAGGAAGGCCGCCAAAATAGGTTACATCTATTTGACAAAGTAATGGTTGCATGATTGCATGAGCTGAGAGGCCTTCATGCGATCATGTGACAAGTTGAAAACTATCACTCCTCGCCACAAAATGACACCTTGGGCCTGAAAAATCTGCCACCTGCCGAGCCTTTGCCACGTGGTCCAATTGGAATTTACCACATGGCCCTAAAAGGTCAGTGGTCGCATGATCATATGCAGCCAGGAAGGCTAATTGAGATCATGCGACAACCCTTATAAAACCCACCTCTGCTTTGACAAATGCTCGGGCTTATGATCGCACTGTAAAACTAACTCAATATTTACCTCAGGTTCCAATCTCTTTTCAGTCGCGGAATCATTTAATACTTTAGCTGACCCCAGTTAAGTCTAGCAAATGTGAGATATCCTTTAGTCACTGAGTCGCTAGATATATCTTAACCCTAGGCCCATCTCGGGTTTACTTCCCCATATTCACCAAGTCGCGCTATCCTTTTCTTTAATCCCGGGCTTATTCAGCGACTACGTGAAAACCATCAATAGGGAAACTGCACAAAGCTTTACCAATCTCGAGCCTAGAATAGCCACATGGCACTCCCCCATTCAATCTGACTTCCACATAAGCATCGCTCGGGACCTGCCAAATAACATGCTTGCCAAACCCTGCCACGTGGCCCAACAGGAGCCGACCACATGGCCTTGAAAGGCCAGCAGTCGCATGATCGCATGCGGCCAGGAAGGCCGCATGAGATCATGTGATAAGCTTTAGAAAATAGCCTCTTTCCACAAATGTTCAGGCCCACAAGATCTGCCACATGGCATGCCCTCATTCATTCTGGCCGCTACCCAGCAAACACCTCGGCACCCCTGGCACAGGACCCACCGCGATTGTAAGATTCCCATCTAACGATTGTCGCATGACTCGCATGGGATCAAAAGATCCCATGAGATCATACGACCACTGTCAGATCTCCTCTCTCTTGTGCCAATGCTTAGAAACCTCGGGCCCCACCTCCAACTGTGCAACTGCGAACCACCGCTACAGAAATCGCTAACGATTTGTCACATGGTCGCATGGGCTCGGGAGAGCCCATGCAATCATGTGACAAACCACATGATGCTAACCATCGAACCACTAGTGGTACCATCCCCTGAACCACCGCTGACCACCACCCTGTTGAAAGAACCAAACCCATCGAAACCACTAACGTCTCATCGCATGGTCGCATGGGCTCGGAAGAGCCCATGCGATTATGCGACAAACCGCATGGCGTTAGTCACCATCTGTTGGATGAACCCTATAGACCGCCTATCACATGGTCGCATGCAATCAAGGGGCCACATGTGATCATGCGACCAACCGCATGATGCTTCCTCTGCAACCACAGGAAGTTAGCTAATGACTGTTGGCCGCTTATCTTGACTGCCGATCCCCTGCTGACTGCATCAACGGTTGTCGCGTGATCTCATGGGATCGAAAGATCCCATGAGATCATATGACCACCATCGGATCTTTCTCTGCACTAGCATGGCTTTAGGCACTGGGACCAGCCCATCGGAGTTGCGTGCCTAGGGCCGAAAACACAGAAGGGTGTCAAAAACAAAGAGGGTTTTCGAGCCAGGGTAAAAAACACACTGAATTTTCAGAGCAGAAAGGTCAAAAACACACTGGGCTTTCGGATCAAAAGGTAGAAACATCCCGAGCCTGCAAAGAAGAGGTCGAAAACACACTGGGTTTTCGACACTTAAGCATTTCTTTTGGAAAACAGGACTGTTGCCGAAAATGAAAGACAAGGAAACTTTTGGGCAACATTTGGTGACCTCTGCGGGATGTCAGCCTGCTAGACATAGACCAATTGCCTTGACATAATCTATTGGGCATGGGGTCACTTCTTTTGAGCTCAAAAACTTTTAGAGACAAAAACTGAACTGGAAAGACAAACCTGTGCACGCGCACTTCTTGGAAAATAGGGAAAAACTAAACTAGGAAGCTAGAAGAAAGCAGGAAAAATATTTACAAGGATTTACAAGAAGGGCCTATAGAGAAGGATTAGCTTCAAAGCAAGGCTTCAAGTGGAGACCATTCACTGAGATTGGCAGGGTAGCTCCTTCAAGGGTTGAAAGATGAAAAGTATTGGATCCTCTGCACTCTGTTATAACAAATGGCCCACCCCAAAAGGAGTCAAACTTTGTGTGCTTGCCAGGTTTTGACCTGAACTCATCCCATCTGAGAACTACATCTCCAACCTTGAAGTTTCTGACCCTGACTCTTTTATCAAAACTTCTTTTTGTTTGATTCTGATGGAATGCCATATCTTGCATTGATTTATCCCTGATCTCTTCTAGCTCCATCAACTGGGCATATTTGATTTTCATAGGATTGCTTTCTTCAAACAAGGCAAACTGAGTGGCCAAGTCCAAAGCTAGTAATTCAGTCAAAATAGATAACTTAGCCTCTCTTCCATACACCAACATGTATGGGGAGTTACCAATGATTTTCTTTGGAGTAATTCTATCTAAGCACAAGGCAGATTTCAATTTAGTATGCCAGTCCCTCTGATTGTCTTGCAGGGTCTTTTTGATTATTCTAATTAGATTCTTATTTGTTGATTCTGCCAAACTATTCCCTTGAGGATAGTAATTGGAACTTGTATTCAGATGAATGCCCTTCTTGACTGCCCACTCTGAGACTTTGAGGCCTATGAATGCTAATGCATTGTCTAAAACTATAGAATCTGGAATGCCAAATCTATGGATGATGTCATCATAAAAACTTAAAACAACACCCTCATTAACTTCTTTTAAAGCAACTGCCTCTGTCCACCTAGTGAAATAATCAGTTGCAGTGATTATCCACTTGTGTCCTACACTAGATGGAGGGTTAATCATGCCAATAAAATCTATACCGCACTTCATGAAGGGCTGCTCTATTTTGACTGGCTGTAAGGGTAGAGCTGCAAATCTTTCTTTCCCTGCAAAAATAGCACATTTGATGCATCTTCTAACATAATCATGACTATCTTTGAAGATAGATGGCCAATAGTATCCAGCCCTCATGATCTTAAAAGATGTAGTCCTAGGAGAGAAATGGCCACCAGAAGCTCCATCATGAAACTCGAATAAGACATCTGCAACCCTTTCCGAATCTATGCATCTTAGAAGGACACCATTGTGATCTTTTTCTGAAAAGAATTTCATCTACTAGCACAAAAGGGACAGACTGTAACCTGTAATACCTCCTTTTTGTTGAATCTAGGCCAGCAGGATATTGTCCTGTCTTCAAATAATTGATCATATTAGGCAACTAGCTAGTTGCCTTGGCTTGTTCTCGTGTAGAATGCACCACCAGAGATGCATCTATGTATTCTAATTTCTTTGAACTTCCATCTTCTGCCAGATGCTCTTCCTCTAACCAGCTTGGTAATCTAAACATCTATGTCATATTCCATCACCTTAGTGATCCAACCAGCTCTTTTTTCATTTAGGTCCTTAGAAAGCAAAAATTTCTTGACACTTGGATGAGTAACCATCAAATGCACCTTATTATGGGTCAAAAAATGTCTGAATTTTTTGAGGCTCTTTACCACAGCAAGAACATGCTTTTCTACAAAAGAGTATCTTTATTCATACTCTTCTAAACCTTTGCTGAATAAAGCAATAGGCTGCTCCAATCCTTTAGTGTTTTCTTGAGTCAACATTGTAGATATAGCATCATGGCCCCCATAAGCATAAAGGTTAAAATCCTTACTAAAATTTGGGTTTAGGAGAGCAGGAGCCTCTATCAAGGCCTCTTTAATGGCTTGGAAGTTAACTTTTCCTTCTTTGGTCCAACTAAAGGCTGAACTCTTCTTCAACATGGCTGTCAAAGGCTTGAGTAACTCTGCAATGTTAGGCAAGAATCTCCTAACAAAGTTAATCTTTCCTATGAAAGATTGGAGACTTTTCTTGTGATGCAGTAATGGTAGTTCTAAGATGGCTGCAATTCTCTCAGGGTCCACTGTAATTCCTTCTTTGGATACTATATATCCCAATAGCTTTCCTTCATGAACTACGAACACACACTTCTTGGGATTAAGGGATATCTCAAATTCTCTGCATCTTTCAAAAATCTACCTCAAATGTCTGATGTGGTCTACTGCATGCTTTGAGTAGACAATTATGTCATCTAGGTAGACTAGCACAAACCTGTACATGAGGCCCTTAAAGGCCATATCCATTACCTTTTGAAATGTAGCACCTGCATTCGACAAACCAAAGGGCATCTTCTGATATGCCATGGTTCCCCACTTGGTTGTAAATGCAGTCTTATATTGATCCTCTTCTTTCACTAAGATTTGATTGTATCTCGAATAGCCATCCAACAATGAGAATCTCTCGGATCTAGAGAGACATTGCAGAATTTGTTCCATAGAGGGTAGTGGATGGCGGTCTTTTATTGAGGCTCTGTTCAAATATCTGAAATCAACACATAACCTTAGCTCCCCATTCTTTTTCCTGACAGGAACAAAGTTGGAAACCCAACTAGTATGTTTGATGGGATAGATGATGCCACTTTCTATTAGTTTAAGTACTTCCTTATGCATAAGTGGTTCAAGCTTGGGATTAATAGGCCTTTGCTTTTGCCTTACTGGTTTAGCATTAGGCTCCAATTCAATAGTGTGTTGAGAGAGGGTAGGATCAAAACCCTTGAGGTCTTCATATCCCCATGCAAAAACATCACTGAATTCTCTGAATAATTTAGTGTAAGCTTGCTTTTCTGAATTAGTGTTTGTTTTTCCAAATTGTAGGCTCTTACTTGGTTCCAACTCTAATTCAGCACAGTGTTCCTATTGAACTACCAGGCTAGCTTTATTTTTCTTGACTTCATCATCCTTGTTGAAGATAGTCTCTAAGGTAACAACACCTTTAGGCATCTTATTAGATTTAAGTTGTATCACTTGGTCACCATAGCTCTGTGATAACCTCTTTTGATTGTGCCTTGAAAAGACATCTTCTTCAAACAAGAATTGTAGAATTTGTTCATCACTGTCAAACACTTGCCAATTAATATTATTATCTGGAATTGAAGGTTTGACAATAATCTTGATGTGTTGCTGATATGCCTCTTTTGAAATGCTATTGGGAATGTCAAACTGAGATCCAATAGTAGCTAACCTATCAGCATTTTGATTTAATTTTCTAGGGATAGCAATGATATTGAAAGCATGGAAATCTTCAATTGCATCCCAAACTCTATGTTTGTATGCTTTCATGACATCATTTTTAGTTGCACTCATCCCTCTTACCTGGCTAACAACAAGTTCACTGTCACCATATACCTTTAACACTTTAAGCCCTCTTTTTCTGGCCCATTCTAGTCCATTTACCAGACTTTCATACTCTGTAGTGTTGCTGGTGCAGGAAAAATGAAATCTAAAGGCAGTGTAATACCTTTCTCCTTTTGGGGATACCAGCATAGCACCTCCACCAGAACCATGTCTACTTCTAGCTCCATCAAAGAAAAGTTCCCAGACCTGACTATCCTGATCATCCGAATCAGTGTATTCTTTGAGAAGGCTCGGTTCTATGGCTCCACTTTCTTGAATCAGATAACTCCCCAAACCAAAATCTCAAACAAGAATCTCTTGGATCTTCGAGGTTCTTTCATCTAGGAGAATATCAGGGATACTCTCTATTTTGGTGATGGCTTCACTAATGGTTGGGAAATCATTGTCATCAAATATAGAACAATTAGTATTGATCAAATTGGACACATATGGCTCTATATGATGTATTGCTAAGGCTTCTGATTTAATGGTGACTTTGGTACCATACCTTGTATGAAAGAGCATGTGAGACCAGTCAGAAGAAAGATAACCTCCTATCTTGGCTGTGAACTCTCTTGAGAGACATATGGAAAACAATGCAGGGAGATCTATGATATATATGTCAAGGAGAATGGAAAAATTAGGACTAGCATGGAGAATTAGACTAGTATCCTTGGCCACACCTATAGTACTGACTGAGGATCCATCAAGCTGTGTAACCTTCTTTTGGAAGGGTTCATATTTAAGTCCTAATTGATCAACCACTTTCTTGGGCATTACAGTGCTAGTAGCTCCACTATCTACCATACAATTATGCACTAAAGATTTCCCAATAATTAAAGATACATAAAAAGGAGGTGGCTTTAAATTCCTACCTTGCATGGTACTGGCCTTGGAGTTGCTAGTTGGAGTCTCCTTTTCTTGATCAATGTTGACCAACACTATTTTTGCAGTTTCTTTTGTAGGTTGAAGATTTGCTGTCTCTCTCATGGCCTTCTCCAAAATTTCAGGTTGTCTTGGAATAGACAAAGAGTCCTACATAGACATGGTGACATTCACCTTCTTCATGTTGTCTACAATGTTATAAGGTGCCACAGTGTGTACTCTTTGTTGTGCTTTTATTATGATGGGTTCAGCTTCTTTTGGAACTTGGCCTTCTTTGCTTGAGGCGACAGGGGCCTCCTTGGATGTGATAGGGGCAGCTTGCTGCAGTGGCTCTACAGATGTAGTGGTCTTAGCACCCAAATCTATTCTCTCCATGTCTTGGGCTCTTCTCTTTGCTCTTGTGTAGGCAACAAAAGCAGCTTCACCATTGACTCCATTGAAATTTGGTTGCTCCCAATTGAAAAGAGCAGTCTCATTCTCTTGTGTTTCTTGTTGAGGAGCTGTCCCACTAGAAGGAGCTTTTGTTTGAGCCTGTGAAGTGTTTTGAACCATTAGTGCTTGGTTCATCCATCCATTAGAACATGTAGCTTGATTGTGGGGCTGATTGCAAGGGAAACACCATTCATTATCCATGGCCATATTGTTTTGACTAGGAACCATATCCCTGACTGGATTTACAGAATTAAGAGGTGCAAGGTTATATGGTTGAAGTGGTCTTTGGTTAAAGCTTTGTCTTTTCCCTTGATAGCCTCCTTGATATGGTGGCTTATTTTGTTGATAAGGTTGTCCTTGATTTTGGTATTGCTGATTAGGACTTTGGCCTTGTGATTGGAAGGGCGACCTGATGCCTTGGTTTTGTTTCTTCAAGTTTGTGACCTCTTTGGTTAGAGTCTATAGCAAGTTTGTCATTTCTTGCATACTAGTTTGCTGACTACTCTTCACCTCTTGCAACTCTTGGGAGAAATTTGTTGTAGCATGTTCTTGACCATTGGTACTAGCTTGAGGTGTGATATTATGGGGATAGGGGTAAATGGAGGTACTTGTGTAGGTGCAATGGGCTGAAGACTAGAGAAGATAGGCATAGGAGGTCTTCTTTGTATCATGCCTACTTGGATCAAACAATTTTCAGCCCTGACAGTAGTGTCAAAAGCTTGGGGTAAAGTGGTACCACCCATAGACTGGATCATGACAGAAATTTGGCTATTTAGACTTTGCAAGTAGTAAAGGAAGGCATGGTCAGCTGATGGCCTTATAGAGACTGGGATTCTATTCCATGTTTTAAGGAACCTACTATTATAATCTGTCATTTGCTCTTGAGGGTCTCTCTTTATAGTTGTTAATTGCTCAACCAAAGACAAATTATCTGATTTATCCTCAAAGTGCTTGCTTAATGCATCCCCTAATTCATCCCATGAAGTAATAGAACCAACAGTTAAAGTTCTAAACCATTCTAGAGCCTTAGCTTTTAGAGATGTTGCTAACAATTTGGTGGCCACATCCTCTTGAGTAATGTTGTGTATGCTGCAAATGGTGGTCACATCTCTTATGTGCTCAAAGGTTGTTGTCTGTCCCTCCCCTGTGAAATTAGGTATACTTTTTAATGCCACCAAGGGCACATCATGATGCACTACAAAATTCAATGGGCTCCCCTGATTAAAAGGTGCAAAGGCAAAATTTCTAGCCATTGTAGGAGGTGTAACCTGAAGATTAACAACTACACGAGCTGTATTTGCTAGACTTGGATTTCCTTCCTCTTCTAGATCTCTGGTCAGAGATCTGCCTCTTCCTCTGAAATGAAAGAGGAGAGGTCTCCTCTTTGAAGTATCAGGAGGTGTAGATTGGACTCTTCTTGTAGGAGATTCTCTCTGAGTTGACCTGCCTTTGTAGCTTCTTTTCAAGGGCAACTCTAAAAATTTAGCTGGCTTCGAGCTTCTAGTCTCTATCTTTCTCATAAACTTTAGACAAGGTCGGCCTGAGTCTTTGAAACCAGTGGAGTCACCAGATATGCTTGATAGAACAACCTCTAAAGGTTTGTATTATGTAATCTGCATATCAGAGATAACACAATCTTCACCAAATGAACTTCTTTGCTGTCTCACCAGGTGTGCCAGAAATGTTATACACTGACTTTGCACCCTTAGTTCAAGCTCTCATAGTCTTGATAACTCAGTATAACAAGGGACTCATCTCAAGGTTGTGGGACCTTTTGCTAACCGAGATGAGACCTCCAGATTCTAGGCTGGTTCCTCTTGGATAGTCACCCAGATTTGCTCTTAACATGGAATGTAAATTCTTTGAGGGAAAGGGATAGAAGGAGTGCATGGAAAGGGAAATGACAGAAAGAAAATCTATCCTACTAGGTGATGCACCAAACTAGGGTTTGGATCTTAGTATAGAGGGATGAAACTAGTGACAAAAATAGGTCTAGGAGATTACAACTTACTGAATAGGCTTGCATAAGTGTTTCATGGAAGGGTCTGCAAACAAAAGAGGTTGTTCAGGGAAAGAGAAAAGATTCTTTCACAACAACAAGGCTCTCAAGATTAGGCATAAATCCATGACCTGCAAACAGACATTCATTCCTATAGCTTGGTGCAGGATTGAGACAAGACTGTTAGAGGCTGAAATATACCCACAAAACATCTAAATGAGATCAAACACAATAACACACACAGCTATAGAAAGTAAGAGGAATCAGGGAAACTAAGATATCACCGAAAGCATTCATAAACTCAATCCAATAAGAGATAATCCAAACAGGAAAGCATGAGGACAGGAAAAACATGTCACAGAATACTTTGCAATGTCTGTATTATCAATGAGAACTTATAAGATGTGAAAAAACCAGAGAGTAGAAATGCTACAGATGGTTCTCCAAGAAAGACCTTCTCTTTTACAAAATGCAAAAAAAATCTGAGCACTACTGGCTCCAAAAAATACTATATACACTCTCTGCACGCAGGTAGGAATAAAAAAACAACTTTTTGGGCTACATAAATCTGCATTATAATAATCATCCCTTAAACAAGTCACCTCTGATCATAAATGCCTCTTTGCAAAAATCATAGCCGATCAGATACTTTGTTGCATGCCCATGCCCTGTACCACAATCAACCTGCAGACACAAAGGTCTGGATTCAACAACCTCCCTGCAAACCCATACTACCATGAATGCACAAAAATCTGATTAGATACTCTATAAAGGACTCAAAACAACGCCTTAAAAAAAAAACTCTGCATATTCCTCTAACTGCAATTGCCCTGGTGACATAAATTTTTGAATTACTCGCACTCGTAACATTCAACTTGGAAGGAAGGGCACCAAAATAGGCTACATCTATTTGACAAAGAAATGGTTGCATGATCACATGAGTCGAGAGGCCTTCATGCAATCATGCGACAAGTTGAAAACTGTCGCTCCTCACCACAAAATGACACCTTGGGCCTGAAAAATCTGCCACCTACTGAGCCTTTGCCACGTGGTCCAACCGGAATTGACCACATGGCCCTGAAAGGTCAGGGGTCACATGATCGCATGCGGCTAGGAAGGCCGCATGAGATCATGTGACAACCCTTAAAAAACCCACCTCTGCTTTGACAAATGCTCGGGCTTACGATCGCACTGCAAAACTAACTCAACATTTACCTTATGTTCCAATCTCTTTTCAGTCACGAAATTGTTTAATACTTTAGCTGACCCCGGTTAAGTCTGGCGAATGTGAGATATCTTTAGTTGCTGAGTTGCTAGATATATCTTAACACTAGGCCCATCTCGGGTTTACTTCCCCATATTCACCAAGTCGCGCTATCCTTTTCTTTAATCCCGAGCTTATTCAGCGACTACGCAAAAACCATCAACATCGCAACCGTGCAAAGTTTACCAATCTCAAGCCCAGAACCACCATTTGGCACTCCCCCATTTGGTGTGACCACCACATAAGCATCACTCGGGACCCACCAGATAACATACTTGCCAAACTGCACCATGTGGCCCAACATGAGCTGACCACATGGCCTTGAAAGGCCAGCGGTCACCTGATCCCATGCGGCCAGGAAGGCCGCATGAGATCATGCGACAAGCTTTAGAAAATAGCCTCTTTCCAAAAATGTTCAGGCCCACAAGATCCACCACATGGCACGCCCTCATTCATTCCGGCCGCTACCCAGCAAACACCTTGGCACCCCTGGCATAGGACCCACCGTGACTGCAAGATTCCCATCTAATGATTGTCACATGACTCACATGGGATCGAAAGATCCCATGAGATCATATGACCACTGTCAAATCTCCTCGCTCTTGCGCCAATGCTTAGAAACCTCAGGCCCCACCTCCAACTGTGCAACCGCGAACCACCACTACAAAAACCGCTAACAGTTTGTCGCATGGTTGCATGGGCTCAGGAGAGCTCATGCGATCATGCGACAAACCGCATGATGCTAACCACTGAACCGCTGGTGGTACCATCCCCCGAACTACCACCGACCGCCACCGTGCTAAAAGAACCGGACCCATCAAAACTGCTAACGGCTCATCGCATGGTCGCATGGGCTCGAAAGAGCCCATGCGATTAAGTGACAAACTGCATGGCATTAGTCACCGTCCGTTGGATGAACCCTACAGACCACCTATCACATGGTCGCATGCGGTCAAGGGGCCACATACGATCATGCGACCAACTGCATGATGCTTCCCCTGCAACCACAGGCGGTTAGCTGATGACCGTTGGCTGCTTATCTTGACTGCTAATCCCTTGCCGACCGCATCAATGGTTGTTGCGTGATCTCATGGGATTGAAAGATCCCATGAGATCATATGACTACCGTCGGATATTTCTTTGCACTAGCACAACTTTAGGCACTGGGACCCGCCCATCGGAGTTGCGCGCCTAGGGCTGAAAAAATAGAAGGGTGTCAAAAACACAGATGGTTTTCAAGCTAGGGTAAAAAACACACTGAATTTTCAGAGCAGAGAGGTCAAAAACACACTGGGCTTCCAGACCGAAAGGCAGAAACATCCCGAGCCTGCAAAGAAGAGGTCGAAAACACACTGGGTTTTCGACACTTGAGCATTTCTTTTGGAAAATAGGACTATGGCCGAAAATGAAAGATAGGGAAACTTTTGGGCAACAAGAAGACAATGGAGAGCATCATGGTGATTTAGGAGAGCTCAATGTTATGAAGATTCTCTAGACTATTCTAGAACATCTACCTATGTAAGACAAGGCCGAATAGGAAGCATCACACCATTTTGATAATGAGGAGAGACAAAGATCTAAAAGTTTGAAAAGGAGGGAAACTACCCTCAGTCAGGGATCTATAAAGGTCAATCACATGAGAAACCTTCTGAGATAATGAACTCCTCCTTTGAATGGTCTTGGCACCATTTTTGAGATAGAAACTTGGCTCATTGTATTAGATCAATGTTTTTCCATGGAGCAGTTCGATACCAATGTTAAGGAAAGATGTGTTATTATGAGCCTCAAGGGTTTTTTAGATTTGTGGTGGAAAATTGAGGAGTAGAAATTGGGACTTACTATGGAGACTGTCACTTGGGAGATTTTTCTTGAGAAATTCTATGAGCGTTTCTTATCAGATCAATGTAGGCATTAGCGCGCAGACGAGTTCCATAATCTGCGACAATTATTTATATTTTTTTAGGATTACGAGTGTCATTTCTTCGAGCTCAAGCTCTATGTAGGATTTAGTGATCAATCACCACTTATGTTACAAAATTCCATCAAGGGACTCAATGGCTACATCATTAGAGGGGTTAAGGTTTTTGAACCCAAGACCCTCAAGTAAGTGGTTATTAAGGCTACTTTGGTTGAGGCAAATTTGGCTCTAGGACATGGTGGACAGATAGGAGTACAGATTGGAGTTCCTATATCTTTAGGATATAGAGAGAATTAGAACCAAGGTGCATGGAACTTTAATAAACCTCCTCCCTATTTTCGTAGTCAGCAACAAAAGGGGATGAATCCTCTAGCACATAATGGTGGTTCTCACTCTAAGAACTTCTATAAATTTTTGTGCAATAGGTGCAATCAACCTAGTTAGCTTGCACAAAGAACACATTTAGTTGCGAGAAGAGGCAACTATTAGTAGTCTAGCACACCCTCTGCTAGGAGAGGTCATGGTAGAGGAAATGGTTGCTTCTCATGTGGGAGGCATGGTCACATTGTAGTGCATTTTCCTCAGTGTGTATCATAGTTTTTAGGACAAAGACCTACAACTTTTGAGCCTATTGTAGGGGATACAGGAAGATCTTATAGGATATTTACAATAGTGGACTATCATTAGGCAGAGCATCAAGGTACTGTGGTAGAGACTTTTGGTACCACTAGAGGTATTTCTCTTTCTATTTTATTTGATTCAGGAGCTACAAATTCTTTTATATCTCTTTTTATAGTAGAGAGATGTGGACTAGTGGTAGTAAAGTAAGACATTGGTTGGCAAGTAGAGTTAGCCTCTAGGGAAAGGATATCCATAGACTCTCTAGTGCATAAGTGTGAGTTGGATCTAGGTAAATTCACTACCATAGTTGACCTTTGTGTGATTGCTTTAGGATCATGTGACATCATCCTTGGAATGGATTGGTTAGGTTCTCATGGAGCTAACATTGATTATAGAGAAAAGATAATTAGGTGCAAGGATGATGTTGGAAAGGATTGTGAGATAGTGGGGATTCAACACCCTATATCTCTTTGTATGATCTCTTCTATGCAACTCAAGCAAAACATGTGAAAGGGATGTCAAGTATTTTTTATAACTATGAATGAGATAGATGAAGTGGAAACAAAGGAAAAGACTCTTGATCATCCTATACTTCAATAATTCTTTGATGTCTTTCCTAGTGAGATTCTGAGTATGCCACCTAAGTGTGACATAGATTTTCACAATAATATTGTTCTAGGAGCACAACCTATATCTAGAGCGCCTTACCAGATGACCACACAAGAGTTGAGAGAGCTTAAGCTAGAGTTAGAGGATCTTTTGATGAAGGCTAGTATTCATTTGAGTGTTTCACAATGGGGAGCATGTGTAATCTTTATTAAGAAGAAAGATGGATCTTTATGCTTGTGCATTGACTATAGTTAGTTGAACAAGGTAACAATCAAGAATAGATACCCTTTGCCAATGATTGATGATCTATTTTCTTAGATAAATGAAACTAAGGTATTCTTCAATGTAGTTCAAAGTGTGACTTCTTTCAATCTAAAGTTCAATATTTGGGGCATATAATCTCAAATGAGGGTATTTCAATGGATTATTCTGAGATTCAGGCTATCGTAGATTGGCCAATCCCCACCAATGTATCTAAAGTCTGTAGTTTCATGGGCATGGAAGGATACTATCGCAAGTTTGTCAATGACTTCTCCATGCTTTCTTATTAGATTACTTCTCTCCAAAGGAAAGGGAAGAAGTATGTTTGGAAAAAGAAGTGTGAAGAGGCTTTCTAGAACCTCAATCAGTGTCTGACCAACACACCTATCCTAGCAATACCTGACCCAATAGGCAATTTCATGGTGTGTGTTAATGCTTCTTTGAAAGGTCTAGGGGTGGTCCTTATGTAGGAAGGACGAGTGATTGCTTATGAATCTCAAAAACTCAAGGAACATGAATTTAAATATCCTACACATGATCTTGAGTTGGAAACAATAGTAAATACATTAGTCTGGTGGAGATATTTTCTATTGGGACATTGATTTGAGATTCATAGTGATCATCATAGTTACAATATATCTTTACCCATCCTAATCTAAATGCTAGATAGAGGCAATGGACAAAGTTTCTTTGTGAATGTTACTTTGAGGTCAAATACATATAGGGTAAGGAAAATGTGGTATCTGATGTCCTAAGTCAAAGGAGACATGAGATATCAGCTTTGACTCTTGGTGTAGATTTGCAGATTCATATACTCCAAGCACTTCCTTTAGATACTTGGTACAAGGAAGTGAGAGATGAGATTGAGTTAGAGAGACCTTTGGAGGGAAGGATTTTAGGCTATGTTTTGGAGTCAAATAATATTTTGCGTTACATGTGCTAGATATATCTACCCCCATCAGATGATCTTCATACCTTGATTTTATTTGAGGCTCATTATGTATCTTACTTGACACATCTAGGTGTCAAGAAGATGCATGTAGACCTTCGACAACTATACTATTGGTCCGGTATGAAATGTGTCATTTTTTATTTTGTGGCTAGATGTTTAGAGTGTCAGAGGGTTAAGGTAGACCACCAACATCTAGCATGAATTTTACAACCTAATCTTGTTCCATCATGGAAATGGGGTATCATCCCGATGGATTTCATCGTAGATTTGCCTTTAACTCCCCATAGACATGATACCATTATGGTTATTATTGACCGGTTGACCAAAGTGGCACACTTTTCTCCTATGAGAGAATCCTATACAACAACTATAGTAGCTAGAGTCTTTATGTAGGATATTGTAAGGCTACATGAAATTCCCCATAGGATTATATCAGATAGGGATCCATTTTTGCTTCTGCATTTTGGACTTCTTTGCAACATGATCTTGGAGCACAATTGAATTTTAGTTTGACATATCACCCTAAGACTGATGGATAGACATAGAGAGTTAACTAGGTGCTTGAGGATATGTTAAGGATGTATGTCATGGATAGACAGACTCACTGGGAGGACTATTTATATTTGGTCGAGTTTTTCTATAATAATGGATATCATAGTTTGATTGGTATGTCACCTTTTCAGGCTTTGCATGGGTGTTCTTATCGTACACCCTTGAGTTGGGATAGGCTAGAGGATCGTATTCTGTTAAGTCCTGAGATGCTTCAAGATATGGAGAAATAGGTGGAGAGCATCTGTGAGCATGCGACCACAACTCATGATAAGAAGAAGAAATATGTAGATGCTCATAGAGTGGACAACCAGTTTGTTGTTGGTGTTAAGGTATTTCTGAGAGTGCATCCATGGAAGATTCTGATCTGTTATGGAAAGGGTTTGAAGTTGGCACCTTATTTTGTTGGCCCTTTTGAGATTCTTGAGAGGATAGGACTAGCTAGTTACTTATCATCTTTCTTTTCCACCTACCTTGTCTCACATCCATGATGTTTTCCATGTTTTAGTACTTAGACAATAAATACCAGATGTTGCACATGTACTTGACTTGAATGCTTTGTAGGTAGAGGATGAGTAGCTAGATTTGGATCATGTTCACATACTTTAGCAGTGTGATCTAACCCTTAGGGATCACACCATCAAGCAGGTAAGGGTCCAATGAGACCCTATTGATGAGTCGTCAGTGACTTGGGAGGATGCAATGAGATTACAAGATTTATATCTCTATTTTTTTTAAGGCTTCTAGGAGTAAACCTAATTCTAGGGGGGGTGGATGTAGTGCCCAGCCATAGTTTTCTTTTCATCTTTATATTGCCAAGCTCTTTTAGGCCACTTTTATGTGTGTATTGATTATTTTAGTTATTATGTGGTTTTGGATCTATGACTTTACATGATGATTTGATGAATATTGAATAATTATGGATATTATATATTTGTATTTAGATGATGTTAGTTACTTTGGTGATGATAATTTATATGTTTAATATGATGCTTATGGTTATGATTTTACTTACCCCATACTTGCATGTGTATGGTTATCATGTATGCTTTTACTTTCCTATTTGACGTGTTTGATATGATTGAGGGATGAAGTCATAGTTACCTTCTTGCAGGATCCACATGATCTCCTGATCCATATAATTTCTTGTTATATATACATGTATGTACATGCTTGTCTTTTATGCAGGTTTGTAGATATCGGGCATCGACTTCCCTGAATTTTCAGGATGAGTGTGCCCTATCACAAGTCTTAATGGTAAGAGAGGGGAGATAATGTTTAGATCCAAATCCCAACCTAAGCCATTCTATTGTCCTGAAATAGTGAACAAGTTTATGATATTTTACCCTTCCCGAATTCATCCAGGTGACGCGAGTTCATAGTCTTTCCTTGGAGCATGGTTATGGTTTTATTAATTCAGTTAATTTCTCATTGGTTGATATGTTGTTTATAATTAAGTATTTTATTTAGAATAATTATGTGATTTAAATAAATTAGATCTTGCTATATGTGGTTATTTTAAATGTGGGAGTATTTAATTAATATATATTAATTAGATACATTTAATAAATTTAACGATTTAATTAAAAAGCTTATATGTGGAAATGAAAGTATTTAATGAAGATTAATTAATTACATCCTTTCAAGATTTAATTAGTTATCAAACTCATCTTTTCAAATAAAAGATAATTATTAATTGAAAATAAATGATCTTGTGGGAAATAATATTAATTTAATTTAATTTAAATGCAATTTAGTTGCACAAATCAATAAGAATAAATCAATAAAAGATTAATTAATTGAGAGTTAAGGGAGTTGACAAAAACAAGGAAGACAAAAATACTTGAGTTACAAATTGAAATGGAGGGAATTATGGAGTTGATGAAAACAAGGTTGTTGAGTTGAGTTGAGTTCCAATAGTTTGCTTGTTGAGATCAATTCTTATATTGGAAAGGCTTGGCCATTATTCTCAACACACGGGTTTAGAGATTTGGGTGAAAGATTTGAATTGGAGGAATTTTCTATGAAAGCTTTAATTTTGTATATTTATGGTCTTCGTCATATTTCTTCATTTGGTGGTTCGAGGTAGGATATAGAAACCCTCGTAGTGTTAATTTTGGTATTTCTGAAAGATTATCTTCTTCGTGCTTGTTAGATCTGGGTATTATGGATTATTTTGTGATTTCCTTTTGTGATGAAATTTTGGAAATTAATTGTAAGAAATTTGGTGTTTGTATGAATTTCATAATTCAATTAGGGTTTGAATTGATAGTATTGTTAAAATTTTAGATATTGTTCATATGTAAAATTCTCTTTGTTAAATTTTGTGAAAGAAATTGTGCTTGGTGAACCCTAGGTTGAAAATCTACAGTATATCATTTTAAAAAATTTAGATCTGATAAGGGTTTCAAGGAATTATTAAAAGAAACACTAAAAAATGAATTATTAGTTAATTTTAGAAAATACCCAGATTAAATCAAATTAATTAGGCTCTCAATTATTATATTTTTTCAATTAACCATAATATATATTAACTTGAAAGAGAGATTACATCATGAACGAGAGTTTACATCAACTTAATCTTACAAAACATACACTATCCCAAGTATATGCAAGGAATACCAAGTATGAACCACCTTACATAAAAAAAGAGGCCTTTAAAGTATCAGCATATCAAAAAAATAAATCAGAGAAAATGACTCTATCTGGGGAACCAGGCCATCCATGGCCACTGGTGATCAACCCATTTGAGGCATAGGTCATCATGGAAGATGATGTTGTAGGGGTTGGAGAAATATTCCTCCCATGAAAGTGGAGGAAGCATTGCTACAGGAGGAATGTATATAGAATCTTCCCTAGATAGCTGACTGACTGGTGGCTGTTGATCTAGGAACGACCTTGCTGAGCCACTGCTGGTGCTCTCCTGCTCTGCTACAATGGATGTAACCTACTTTACTATAGTGGTGGTGTCCTGATCGGCTCCTCCCCTATCTATTGAGCATGTACACCTTCCTCTCTTGTATCACCTATAGCGATCTATGGTTCTACTCCCTTCCTCTGGTTTTGGATCTGTTGAAGCATCTGCCCAATAGTGATGTCAAAATCAAACTTGGTATCAACTCTAGTGGTCATGTTGTATGAGATCTGCTCTCTGTCCAATACCTCTCTGATACCCTACACCACTCTTAATGCTTGTTTCTCTTTCAGCTGCATAACCATAGTGACCTGCGAGTAAACATTAAGGGCGATGAGCCTCCACAGAGAATCAGTGAGAGATCTATTCATACTATTGAATATATTATCATTCCTCAACTTCCAGATATGCCAAAGTACATGAAAAGAAAGTGAAGCCTAGAAATGATTGTAAGAATTGTTCATACCCAACAAGGAACCTGAAATAACATTAATAACATGAAAGTTGTAGTTTAGTTTCAAGCCAAAGAGCTTCCAAAGGGCAGATACAAACTGACAATCAAAGAAAATGTGAGAGATGGTCTCAGGAGTAGTGCAAAAGGAATAGGGGTAAGGTTCATTGGAGGTTGACTTAATGGGTAGCCTATGTAGAAGGAAATGCCACATGAAACAAAGGACTTTGGGTTCCATCGAGGTGTGCCAGAGCTTGCTTAGATATTTGCTCCAAGTGTTGGGGTCAAGACTCAACTGCCGTTTGGTGTTAAGGTGGTCAAAGATGTCTTATGTGTTTACAAGAATTCTATAAATAGCCTTAAATTTGGTTTGAAACAATGGGGTTCCATCCTTCCACTTGATGAGGTCTATCCTGTCTGAATCCACCGAAGTGTCTCTGGGGAGATTAAGGGAAGAGAAAGCATCTTTGACAGTGGTGTAGGTTTTCCAATGAGAGGAGGGCAGGTCATACCTAGAGGCAAGATCTTCCCATGGGATTAGGTTCTCATTCTCAATGATGTCAGACAAGTAGCTAATACCCAGAGCATTCCATTTCTTAGTTGAGCATCCCTGTAGTTGAGCTAATGCTTTATCTCCTTTAAAAAGGTTCCACCATATGGATCTTTCCCCACAGATATTTAGAAGTTGATCAAGAAGGTTGCTGGCTGATAAACTGGGTCTAATTTCCTCCCAACTCTTCCAAATAGATTGGAAAACATCAGATCCTGCAATAGTGACCCTGAATTTCCCTGCCATGAGGTCAATTAGTGGTAGATTCTTCCATTGTCTAGCCCGGGTAGGAGTGCCTCTGCTAATGTTGTGTCTCACCAGGATCTTCCAGGGTTCACTACCTTGAGAGGTTTTGGCTGTCCACTTAACAGCTAGAGCATTACCTTGCCACCTAAGATCTTTTAGCCCTAGGCCCCCTTTCTTGGTGGATCTAGTGCACCAGTCCCATCTCACAACATGAGCTTTTTTGTTTCCTTTGCCATATGACTAGAGATAATTCCTAATTGATTTTTGTATAAAGTTAATCTATCCTTGGTTAAATAGCCAGGCTGAGGAGTAGTATATGGGGTAAGCATCCATTATCTTTTGGCACACCTGAATCCTTCTTGCCAATGATAGGTATCTATTATTCCATTTCTTTAGCTTCGCTTCTATCTTACTCTTCACCCAATTCCACATGTTTTTAAGATCTGGTTTGACAGAGAATAGAATTCCAAGGTATCTAACTTGATGGAGAGGGCCACCCTAGGTAAATCCAAATTGGTTACACCATCCCGGAGGAGATTCCTCCTAGCCCAATAGGGTTGACTTAGGTATGGAAACCTTGCTACTTGAGGGTAGATAAAATATGTCCAATTTGTCCATGAGGCACTTGAAGTTAACTTCACTCATCTACACCATGAGGGAGGTGTCATCAACAAACTGGATGTTTATGAGTTCCTCATCATTGGGAAAGTTAATCCCTCTAACTTTTGGAGATATGGAATTATCCCTTAAAATATGATATAAGGAATCTCCTGCGATTACAAATAGGGATGGGGCTAGAGGGAAGCCTTGTCTTATGGATCTGGTTAATTGGAATGGTTCAGACTTATCTCCATTCACTTTAACCATCGTGTGTGGCCCCATTCATTAATGTCAAAACCATCCTATTAAACTCTTTAGGGAAGCCTAGAGCTTCCAACATTGTAATAATAAACTGCCATTCTATTCTGTCATAAGCCTTTTCATAGTTTATTAATAGCATACTGACTTGTTGACCAGAACATCTTTCCCATTCCATAGTCTCCCGACAAGTAATGAGGTTGTCCAAGATATATCTACCTTTTACAAATCTGGTTTGGGTGGGGCTGATAACTTTGGGAAGGATATCTACCAGCCTCCTAGCTAGCACTTTGGCCAAGATTTTGTATGACACATTCAACAGGGTTATGGGTCTTCAGTTCTTTATCAGGGTTTTATCTCCCTCCTTAGGGATAAGCTTAATGCATCTAGTGTTGTTTTTTTCCCCAGGGAGCCAGTATTAATAGCTTCATTGTAGACCATTAGAAGATCCTGGGTGATCCAATCTATGTTACGCTTGTAGAATTCAATAAGTAGCCCATCAGGGCCTGGGGTTTTATCATTACTCATCTGCCCAATGGCTTCAATAATCTCTTCAATAGAGAGGGGTCTACTCAGAGTTACTGCATCCTCTATCTTGAGAGAGGGAGGGATAATGCCTTTAATTCTATTCCTCATTTCACTCATCTTTGTTCCTGAGTCCTCTGAGGTGAACAGATTGGAATAGTAATCTTAAAAGGCTTGGAGAATGCCTTCTTGAGTTGAGAGAGTAACTCATTCTTGGAAAATGCAGCTAATATTTCTCTTAGCCTCCATAGCTTTTAGTAGATGGAAGAAGAATTTGGAGCCTCTGTCCCCTTCCTTGTTCCATTTGGGCCTTGCCCTAACCTTAGCTCCATTAATCTTATGTTGTTGCAACTTCCTAAGCAAGTCTCTAGCCCAAGCTAGGCTACTGCTTGCTTCTTCATTTGGAGGGTTCATTTGGCTTCTCCATTCTACTTGTTAGAGCTCCTTTTGTAGCTCTATTTTAGCTCTTCTAGAGTCCTTAGTCCACTTCCTTCCAACCACTTGGAACATTGTTCTCCAACTATTGGTGCACTGGTTCCAACAATCAATGGCACTTTGCTGCTTAGCCACTCCATAGTTGAACCATCTAATCAAGAGGGTAGCATCTCTGATATCTTCACTTTTCAATAGTGAAGTGTTAAGGGCAAAGGACTTCCCTCCTCTCCTGGGGGATGGCCAGCTTCCCAATTGAAACAATGAAGTAACTATAGGATGATTATCCAAGAGGGATTATGGTACCACCTTGATGCTTTCACGACCTGCCTCCTTCCTGAAATTGAAAAAGTCCTTATTAGCATAAACCCTATCTAGCCTACAATAAATCCTCCTATTGCCCTTCTGGTAGTTAGACCAATTATGCCAGATACCATTGTGTTCTTTCTTCTATTTTTCTAGTGGGTCAAATAGTCTAAGATTACTGGTCATCTTAGACCAGAAGAATTTCTCATTTCCTTTCCATTCCATCCTAGAACCTCCTCCCTTATCCAGGGGGATGCAGCCATTTTGAAATCCCCTGCAACCACCCACGGTATATCCTTCAACTTGCACATCCAATCCCATAGCTGGATTCTATCATAATGATCATTTGGTACATAGACTAAGAAAATGCCAAATTATATATTTCCATCCTTAAAGATCACCCAAACAACTCTATCACATGGGGAACATCCCTAGTCAGAGATTTTGTTGGCCCATCTGGGGTGGATATGGATAGCACTCCCCCCTTTACCTCTCAGGTGATGGGTGAAAACACTCCTGGCTTCAGGCCAAATACATTTTAAGGCTATCTCTAGAGAGAATCCAACTACTTTGATCTCCTACAGTAGAAAGAAATCAAATCCTTTTTGCATTCTAATGAATCTTTTAACCATATATTTCCTATCAGGGGATTCAAGACCCCTCACATTCCATGTTGCAAGCTTAAACTCCATGACCAAAATAGGAATATTGTCCCATGGGAGCTTGAAAGCTCTTAAAAAAATTAGGGAAGGTCCTCTTTTGAATCTTTGAGGTCTTGATACTAGTAGTGTGATTGGGAGGCCTACCTCTCTTCTTCTTGACTGGGGGGACTCTCCTACATCAAGGGGCACTCCAACTCCAGCCTTGACCTCTGGGTTAGTCTCCCTAGTAAGGGGTTTCTTGTCCTTCTTCTTGGATTTGAAGATAAAGTCTGGGGGCTCCTCTTCCACTGCTTCAAACACGGCCAACTCCATCCCTTTAACCTCCCCTTCTTCCAATTCATCACCCAAGCCACAGGAGTTGGATACAGGATGGTCTTTAAGACCAGTCAGACACTTCTCATGTAAGAGTGGTAACCTTTGGGGGGTTAACTCGAGGACCGGGGGGGCTGGGATCACTGTGAGAGAGAAGTTATTGAGTCTCTCCTCTTTATCATATGCCTCTCTAATGGCATCTAGGGAATCAGAGGGGCATCTCTCTTGGGGTTCCTCTATAGTTTGGTAAGATATCTTGGGAGAGACATCACTGACACCTCTATACAAAAAATTAAGATCCCTCTTTTTGAGGGTCAAGATCTTCTTAATCCTATTAAGAACAATTTGTTGGTCATTAAGCTTACGATTTTTGAATCCTGAGTCCTTTGGTTTCAATCCAAAGTCCAGGCAATCTACAATACATGGCTCAAGAACATCTTCGATATTGGGGCCAATAGAGGGCTTATGGCCATACTTATCATTGAAGGCTTTCTTGAGAGAGTCTAGGGATTCCGCAAGGGCTTCAGAAGTCTTAGGAATGGCAATGTCAAGGTTCTTACTGAAATCCATTCTAGCAGTGGCAGAGTCATTCCTTCCTTTGTTATTCTTGGATTCTAGTTTTTTACTACCTTTGATTCTCAGATTAGAATTCTTCTTCAACAAAAGGGGATAGTCATGTCTCTGGTGGCCTTCTCTTCTACAAAGGAAACACAAATTAAGGCCTCCTAGAAAGGAGATAGGGGAAAAATGGGACCAGCTACCAAGGTCAAAGAGGATTTCCCCCGGGAGATCGATCCTTGGGTTGATAGTAATTAAAATTCTTACATTAGTGTGAGGAAGCAGAATGTCTATTTTATCTACCTTGAGCACCGAGTCGAAGTCTTCCAGGGCTTGTGGGATCATGTTCCACAGGAAAGGTGAAATTCTACCTAGGGTAATCCAACGAGGGCTCGATAGGGCTAAAACTTCACTGTGGGAAGCATCGGGTGACCAGGGGAGGGCCCTAAAGTTGGCGGTGCCTATTTTCCAGAATTGCCTAGCAATAATTTCCTTTTGGGAACTAGGGCTCTTGAGGAAAATAAGGAAAAGTCCTCTCTGGATCATACACAAAAAGGAGAAATGATAACCATATTTCTGAGTAGAGTGAATTGTTGTTCACCATAATGAATAAGGTCAAAAATAGAAGTATGGATGGATATATTGAAAAACGGATGAGTGATGGAAAATGTTGTGGACATATAAAGTAAACAAAATAGAAATGAAAATACTAACCTCAAAATAGGGAAAATCTAGAAAATGTTGATTTCTGATGTCAATGTACAGTTTCGGGCAATTCTGCAACTTGTTCCGGACTGGAAATGCCAAGACAGAGAAAACCCATAATTTTTTTTATCTTTTTGAAGGTAGGTCATCCTTGACCTAGATAGCGGGGCAAGGTCTTACCTCGTGGTAGGATCCTACCCCTCACTGAAGGTCATCCCTAACCTGAAATAGCTCTGATGGAAAATTTGTTCGCAAATCCCAAAAGTTCATTGAAAAGGGTATCCAGATCCCAGCTTTAATTTGCAATCCTGTACCTGTACCTATAAGAAAAATGGTTTTTTTGTTTGGATGAGGGGTTTGCCTTGGTTAAACCATGGTTTGGAATCAACCTTAATAATGAAATTGAAATAGAGAATGCTAGCAAGTAGTAGAAGTAGATCTAACAACGAAGCTATGATATTCAATAGATATGCAATTGTCTTTGAAATGTAAACAAGTATGTTGATATGAAAGATTGAACATAACAATGGAAAATGTAAATCAAAACCATAAATGTAAATCCAAAACCTCCATGATTATATGCTTGGAATCTGTTAGTCCATTTTCTAATTCATGCAAAATCTTTTGAAAATGGCCCATTTCCTTGCAAGTTTTCTTGAAGTGTCCTGCCCTGTGTTCTTCATTGTATCACCTTGCTCCAGTCCAAATTGCACGTGCTGAATCACAAAACCCAGAAAGTTATTAAAGTTTTTAGGGTCTATAGAAAAAATTTTTAAAATCTGCCTCAGTGTCGAAAACCCACAATGTTTTAGAAAACCCATGATGTTTTCGGCTTCCCTGCTACCTTTCGGTCTGTCGATAACTCAGTGTGTTTTCGATCTTTTTGCCGAAAACTTTGCATTTTTTCGATCCTCTTTCATCGAAAACCTTATGTGTTTTTGATTTTGCACTTCTACCCTATTTGTTGGCATTCCCTAAACTGTGCAAGTGCGATCGTTGGTGGGTCTCAGTTCTTCCAGTTCCCAAGTGTGGTTAAAGTTCGGACAAGATCAATGGGCTGTCACTTGTTCACATAGAAAAGTTGCACGATGTTTATTTCTTACAAAGTTGTGACTGATTGCCACCTGTCTGCGTGGGTCCCAATTCTTCATGATGTTTAGCTGACTGGTGGTTAGGTTTTTCATTCCGTAACCTGGCGACTCACAGTTATCTCCTAGTCTCCTAATTTTGGCGGTTAAGCCCTTAACATCTAGCGACCTGGCTGGCGGTTTACTTTGCCTTTGTCACGCAATCACTTAATGGTGGGCCCGGGTCTTCAAAGCTTTTAAAAGGTAGAGCTTCTTTGGTGGTGGTCCCATTGGCGGTGATGTGGCAGCCTGGGGTTAGATGTCGCATGATCACATGTCAAATTTTTCTGACATGTGATAATGCGACCGATTGACGCGTGCCCTGTGGGGCCGTTGGTGGAGAGGTGGTGGTCTTATGGCCTTGTCGCATGATCGCAAGGGCCATTTTCACGGCTTGCAACCATGCGACAAGGTTCTTCCTTGCTGAGGCCCGGTGGTAGGTGGTGATGTGGCATCTTTCGGTTGGTCTAGGTGGTGATGTGGCAGTTTGTTAGTGGGCCCAAGACATTCAGAGGGGAGGATGGCATGGCAGATCTAGTGGTTGGCGCATGATCTCATGGGAGGTGTTAGACCCATGCGATCATGCACCCGCCGTTTGATTTCGAAGGCTTGTAAAAGTGAGTCCTGTGGCAAGTGTG
Source organism: Chamaecyparis obtusa (assembly GCA_027943335.1). Lineage (NCBI taxonomy): Eukaryota > Viridiplantae > Streptophyta > Pinopsida > Cupressales > Cupressaceae > Chamaecyparis > Chamaecyparis obtusa. The sequence goes on along the minus strand of BSBK01000081.1, from coordinate 586,781 downwards.
ACTCGATAGTTGCAACAAATGGTGGCGTGACATGAGGCATATGGCGGGCCCAAGTCTAAGGTGTGGCAGTTGTTGGCAGGGCCGAGGCGTGGTAAGTAATGGTTTGTCGCATGATCTTATAACCTTTTTCAAGGCTATGCGATCATGTGACTAACCACTAGGCTTAGTGGCGGCAGTTATGCGAAGTTGTGAGGTGGTAAAGGGTTGCAGGTGCAGTGCATTGCATGTTCGCATAGCCCTTCTCTGGGCTATGTGATTATGCGACAACTATTACGACATCGCTGATGCAGAGTTAAGGTGGGTCAACGGTGCCGTGCTACTGACATGCTCGGTTTTCATTTGCCGAGGGATTTATGAGGTGGTAGATGACTTTTCAAGGGGCCCGTGACTGTTATGAATTATATTGGGCTGCCCGATCTACCGAGAAGAAATATATCGATGGCCACGTTTCAAAATTTTGTCGATTAGCCATTGCATTTCAAATTTGAATTCTGCAGAGGGTGTGCAATGAAAGAAGGTACCAAAATTCAATTTTTGAGCGGCCAGAGTGAGTAGAATGGATTGTTAAATGCTACGGCTTGATCCCTGTCTTGTCTGTGTTAACTCCTCGGGGGGGTTAGGTGTTTTTGAATTTTTGAGTTTGAAATGATCATTGTGCTTGCATTGTAACCCTGGTATAAAGGGATTTTTATGATCATTTTTGAATTATTGGGAGTTAGGTTTTCAAACTTTTCTGGTTGTGAATCTTCTGCCCAGTCTGAATTGTAATGACCTGTTTTGGTATATGTTGATGATAGAGAAAAAGTTGCAGGTCTAAGCTGTAATTTGCAAGCTTGACTCCTCTAGATTAATTGTTTACACTTAAGGATTTTGCATACTTAATACAAGTACATGACTCTTATCTCTCCTTTGTGTCAACTTAGATAGATTCTGAACTTTCTAGTCTTCTACATATTGTTTTATGTATATGTATCCATTCTTGAGTTCTAATCTAGGATTAGATGAAATGATGCTTTAGATGGGAAATAGATCTATCTTATTGTCTATGTAAGGATATCTTATAAGTAGTAAAGGGGATTGTAGGTGTGTTTATGGCTTGGAATCTCAGCTATTGTCTAGTGTGTGTAGCATTCATGTTCTAGGAGATCTTTCCCAATGGATGAGGCACTGGCCTAAATGATTATCTCTTTATCAACAAATACTGATTATTGTTGTTATGATCCCAAAAGCATAAGTTAAGAACCATCTTTAAGTTTTCAGTATTTGGTTGTGTAAGGTTCCACCCCATAGTAATGAAGAGTCAATGAGTGTGTGGTTAACACTTAGTACTTTCTTACTATCCTATTATCTATTATTCAAACCTAGTTCTTGGTGTATGAAGTATATTTTATACTAGGTTAGGTGCACCCGCCTTGGTTTTGCAGAGCCAGAAGTAGAAGAGGGAATACTAAGTCTCTATAGTTGGTCCAATTGCCTTGTTGAGCTCCCACACTTGGAACTAACCATTCTTAATATCAGTCTCAAGGTACATTGGCAGCCTATTAGAGCATAAGTGTCATTTTGGACACCAACAAGATGGCAACTCTACTGGGGAACCATTGGAAAGAGTTAGAAATAAAAATCAAGCATTTGCAAAATTTTCTCACCTAGTTGTGAGTGGCAGCTCTGATTTGTCTCTGTTTGATCAGTGTATTTCCTGATAGATAGTGTGTAAATCCTGGTGAAGTTTTGGTTGACTAAAAGAAGAAACACAAAGACAAGTGAAACATTTTTCCTCTGCAAGGAGGTGGCAACTCTAAAAGAAAAGAACTTGATGGAGCTTCTAGGTGAGCTCTGGATCTGCCTTGCCTTCCAGTCAATAAAGTCTTCTACTACAAAACTCCCACGTATTTTTCAAGGTCTGAATGTGTCCTTATAAAGTGATCAAGCACTAACGAAAGGATAAGGTGTGAGTAGAGGTTAGCATACATCAAGTTTTCAGTTGTAGTTTGGCAAAATTATATGGAAGTATTGCATTAAGTTTAATGGATAAGTTGAATAAGGAGCTGGCTTTCCTTGAGGAGGGCATCCTTAGGGATTGCATAAGATTAGTAAGATTAAAAGTGGGAAGTAGAAAAAATTTATCCATATCCTTGTTCTATGATAGATTTTGTGAAGTATATGATGAGCTTCCTGAGGATGTTGAGTTTCCTGAATCTGAATTCGTTGGTTTCTTCTTGGATCTTTGTTTTCTTGAATCAACCAATTGGTCAAATACCTTGTGGAAAGAGCATTATATATGTATCAGGGATTGGGTACTTGGTGATGGTAGTCTTGAACTTGAGGATGCACTTGGGGCTTTTCTCATTAGTACTGATATTGAGAATGATAAAATTTATGAAGGAGATGTCTCAGGTGTTGACACTCTTTCTTGCAGTCATGAAAGTGATGCCTTTTCTCAATATGGGGTAGAAAGTCTTTGCAATTAGTCGGATGAAGAAGAGGATTGGATAGATGAAGGTATTGCTGATGATTGTATGGAAAAAGATGATGTTCTTGAGGACAATTGTTCACTTCATAGTGAACAAGTCTCAAACCTCTTGTCTTGTGAATATCTTAGATATTCAGGGAGGGATGTTTCTGAGTTCTTACATTCAGCACACATTGATTTTGATATGGAACATGAGTCAATGGGATCTGACTTTGACATGTGTGCCTCTTCTCCCCTTCTTACCCTAGCACCACCAGGCAACAACCCTATTATATATGATGTGTTGGATGATGAGGTTGCTAGTGTTTTCTCAGTTTCAAGTGACTCAGTGGTCCCTGATATTATTTTGAGTACTGATTGGAAAAGTTGTGTGGATTCTAAATCCTCTTCTGATTTTGAATCTTTTGCTAAGCCATGGAAGGATGGCCTTTCAACTACTCAAGCTTCACCATCTCATGGACAGGTTGATAGTTCTCTTCCCACCTATCAACAATTTTTGGTTTTGTCAGTTGTTGACAAAATGCAGGATGCCCTTTTGTTCAGTGATCATGTCTCCTATGTTGGTCTGGAATGCTTTTCTTTTCATTTGGATAGCAAGTTCCTTGGATATGGTAGGAATTTTGCAGATAATTCATGTTGTGATGCTTTCAACTTTATTCCTTTCGGTGAGTGCAACATGCATATGCCATATTCTTTTCAGAATGGGTATGATTACTTTTCCAGCCCTCAGGAGGTATGTACTAAAATTTTTTGTTTCAAATTATGGAAGGATGGATATAAGTTTGATCAGTCACATGGAAGCAAAATTTTTAGTTTGTCTTTGATTTGTGGAGATGAAATTTTTTTGTTTGACAGAGGCAAGTATTGATCATAATTTTGGGGCCTTGAGCCTGGTTGTAAATACTGTAAATCCTTGTATAGTTCTTTCCCTTTCCTGTTGTGTGTTTCTTTCCTGGCCTGCTCCCTATGTTTTTTGAGGTCTTTGTGTTTTTCCAGTGGGTGGTCTGCTTCTTCCCAGAGATCTGAGGTCCTCATTGTATTTGTAGGAGATACATGTCCCCTAGTATGAGCCACTGTTAGTCCATTTTTTGATTCATGTAAAATCTTTTGAAAATGGCCCATTTCCTTGCAAGTTTTCTTGAAGTGTCCTACCCTATGTTCTTCATTGTGTCACCTTGCTCTAGTCCAAATTGCACGTGCTGAATCAAAAAACCCAAAAAGTTATTAAAGTTTTTAGGGTCTGTAGAAATTTTTTTTAAAATCTGCTTCAGTGTTGAAAACCCACAATGTTTTTGAAAACCCATGATGTTTTCGGCTTCCCTGCTACCTTTCGGTCTGTCGATAACTCAGTGTGTTTTCGGTCTTTTTGCCAAAAACTTTGTATTTTTTTGATCCTCTTTCGTCGAAAACCCTATGTGTTTTCAACCTCGCACTTCTACCCTGTTTTTTAGCATTCCCTAAATTGCGCAAGTGCGATTGTTGGTGGGTCCCAGTTCTTCCAATTACTCGGTGTGGTTAAAGTTCGGACAAGATCAATGGGCTGTCGCTTGTTCGCCAGAAAAGTTGCATGATGTTTATTTCTTATGAAGTTGTGACCAATTGCCACCTGTCCATGTGGGTCCCAGTTCTTCCTGATGTTTAGCTGACTACTGGTTAGGTTTTTCATTCCGCGACGTGGCGACTCGTGGTTATCTCCTAGTCTCTTGATTCTGGCGGTTAAGCCCTTAACATCTAGTGACCTAGCTGGCGGTTTACTTTGCCTTTGTCGTGCAATCTCTTAATGGTGGGCCCAGGTCTTCAAAGCTTTTAAAAGGTAGAGCTTCTTTGGTGGTGGTCCCGTTGGCGGTGATGTGGCGGCCTAGGGTTGGATGTCACATGACCGCATGTTAGAGTTTTTTGACATGCGATCATGCGACCGATTGACATGTGTCCTGTGGGGCCTTTGGTAGAGAGGTGGTGGTCTTATGGCCTTGTCACATGATAGCAAGGGCCATTTTCATAGCTTGCGACCATACGACAAGGTTCTTCCTTGTTGAGGCCCGGTGGTAGGTGGTGATGTGGCATCTTTCGATTGGTCTAGGTGGTGATGTGGTAGTTCGTCAGTGGGCCCAAGAGATTCAGAGGGGAGGATGGCATGGCAGATCTAGTGGTTGGCGCATGATCTCATGGGAGGTGTTAGACCCATGCGATCATGCAACCACCGTTCGATTTCAAAGGCTTGTAAAAGTGAGTTCTGTGGCAAGTGTGACTCGACAGTTGCAGTGAATGGTGGCGTGACATGTGGCGTATGGCGGGCCCAAGTCTAAGGCATGGCGGTTGTTGGCAGGGCCGAGGCATGGTAAGTAATGGTTTGTCGCATGATCTCATAGCCTTTTTCAAGGCTATGCGATCATGTGACTAACTGCTAGGCTTAGCGACGGTGGTTATGCGGAGTTGTGAGGTGGTAAAGGGTTGCAGGTGCAGCGTGTCACATGTTCGCATAGCCCTTCTTTGGGCTATGCGATCATACGACAAGTATTGCGATGTCCCTGATGTGGAGTTAAGGTGGGTCAATGGTGCCGTGCTGCTGACATGCTTGGTTTTCATTCACCGAGGGATTTATGAGGTGGCAGATGACTTTTCAAGGGGCCCGCGACTGTTATGAATTATATTGGGTTGCCCGATCTGCCGGGAAGAAATATTATCGACGGCCACGTTTCAAAATTTTGTCGATTAGCCGTTGCATTTCAAATTCAAATTTTGCAGAGGGTGTGCAATGACAGAAGGTACCAAAATTCAATTTTTGAGTGGCTAGAGTGGGTAGAATGGATTGTCAAATGCTGCATCTTGATCCCTGTCTTGTCTGTGTTAACTCCTTGGGGGGGGGTTAGGTGTTTTTGAATTTTTGAATTTGAAATGATCATTGTGCTTGCATTGTAACCCTGGTATAAAGGGATTTTTATGATCATTTTTGAATTATTGGGAGTTAGGTTTTCAAACTTTTCTGGTTGTGAGTCTTCTGCCCAGTCTGAATTGTAATGACTTGTTTTGGTATATGTTGATGATAGAGAAAAAGTTGCAGGTCTAAGCTATAGTTTGCAAGCTTGACTCCTCTGGATTGATTGTTTACACTTAAGGATTCTTCATACTTAATACAAGTACATGACTCTTATCTCTCATTTGTGTTAACTTAGATAGATTCTGAACTTTCTAGTCCTCTGCATATTGTTTTATGTATATGTATCCATTCTTGAGTTCTAATCTAGGATTAGATGAAATGATGCTTTAGATGGGACATAGATCTATCTTATTGTCTATGTAAGGATATCTTATAAGTAATAAAGGGGATTGTAGGTGTGTTTATGGCTTGGAATCTCAGCTATTGTCTAGTGTGTGTAGCATTCATGTTCTAGGAGATCTTGCCCAATGGATGAGGCACTGGCCTAAATGATTATCTCTTTATCAACAAATACTGATTGTTTTTGTTATGATCCCAAAAGCATAAGTTAAGAACCATCCTTATGTTTTCAGTATTTGGTTGTGTAAGGTTCCACCCCATAGTAATGGAGAGTCAATGAGTGTGTGGTTAACACTTAGTACTTTCTTACTATCTTATTATCTATTATTCAAACCTAGTTCTTGGTGTATGAAGTATATTTTATACTAGGTTAGGTGCACCCACCTTGATTTTGCAGAGCCAGAAGCAGAAGAGGGCATATTAAGTCCCTATAGTTGGTCCAGTTGCCTTGCAGAGCTCCCACACTTGGAACTAACCATTCCTAATATCAGTCTCAAGGTACATTGGCAGCCTATTAGGGCATAAGCATCATTTTGGACACCAATCGAATCCACCTTGATAGAAGAATGAATGAATCTTGAAGATGAACAATGGATCTTGAAGGAAGATCACACCATCATGATGGATAGATTTAGGGTTTGAATGATGAATCTTGAATACTTGAACCAAATCCCTTCAAAGGCTTGAATGCATCCTTGAAAATTCTTAATGCTTGATGAATATCTCCTTGAGAGCTCTTGATGAATAATGGATGCAATTGCTTGATTATGGTTGTGAAAATGAGAGAGGAAGACCTCCTTTTATAGTGATCTAGGGCACAAAATTCTAGAGAGGTTGACATTGGAGAATTAAATCCCAATTAATCTTAACCCCTAGAAATGGACCTAGATTAAATTCAATTTAAGGATTTACCATTCCGAAACCCAAAATGGCCGACTTGGAAGCAGGAAAAAAAGAAACTTTCCGAAGCCCGATATCTCGTAACTCCCAGAATCTAAAAATTGGACCTGGGGTCAGGGATGAGGTAGACTCTTCCCTAGGTTAGGGTTGAGATCATCCTTGACCTAGGTCAGGGTTGAGGTCATCCTTGACCCCACTAGGTCATCTTTGACCCAGACAGTCAGAAACTCCAAATTCTCAGAGAGAATTGCCAGAAAATAGGTTCGAAACAAGGAGAGAGAAGCAGGACATGGAGGAAACAACTAGATACATGTAGAGACTTGATCAAGGTGCTTAACATGACCCTAGACCACTCACTCAAAGGGATAAACACTCTTAACATGGAAGTGCTTCCATTTTAAGACGATACATTAAGCCCCCACTTTAGCAAGAGTATGGACTCGATGCAAACTCTTGGTAAAGGAGAAGAAAGAAGAGATTCAAGTGGATTCACAATGAGGTAAAATAACACTTAGCTAAGGACATAAGCCCCCAGGCTAAGGATTCTAACTCAACATACATGCAAGAGGGTGCAAAAAAAAAGGAAAAAGACACAAAAGAGGGGTTAGTACTAAAACAAACCCAAATCAACTAGCACAAGAAATCTCGGCTAAGAAACATTTCTCATAGTAATATCATATTTGGAAAGCTATCATAAAAGAATAAATGATTACATAAGAATGATAAGAGAAACACTATAAATAACATAGCTTTGTGATCCCGTCCTACTAGCATGAAAGCAAAAAGAGAGAAAGGGAAAAGAGTGATTACCTCACCTAGTAAGATGCCCACCTTACTATGAATCACCAAGGGAGGGAGAGCCAAACAAGTGTCCAAACCTGATAGTTCACCCATAAATTGTGCTTGCAATTGTAATGCATCTTTTGATAGCTTTTGGAATACCTATAGATCCACCTTCTTGTATCACTATGAATATAAAATGCGTTTCTCCTCAGGATTTAGAAACTTATGTGCATTACCTTTGAAAGATTTAGCATATTGGAAGTGCGTGTCTCTTTAGGATTTAGTGACTTATGTGTGTTACCTTCCAAGATTTAGCATGTTAAAAATTGAAAAATGCGTGTCCCTTCAGGATTTAGCAACTTATGTGCATTACCTTCAGAGGATTTAACATATTGAAAATGTTTGTCTTTTCAGGATTTGGAAACTTATGTGCATTACCTTCCAAGATTTAGCAAAAAACTATAATACAAGGGAGATCCTATATATGCCCCCCTCCTTATCATGGCTATCTACTAGAAAGGATAAGGAAGAGGAAGAGGATACCTACTTCACAATACAAGGAGATATCCTATTTACATCAATGTATACCATATTATTAGCGAGGGGTATTAACCCCTACATCCAAGAGTATAGATAATTGTGAAGAGGATATGTTAGTCATGGAAGAAGGATCCTCAATGAAATAAATCTTATGAACAAGACCCCCACCATAGAGGTGTGCTTTTAAATAAAATATCATCTTTAAAAGGATAAATCAGGTGGGAACAAAGATTCAATCATCAAGCCCCTTGCAAAGAAGTGGAAAAGGAATCTTTGGAATGAGAGAAACAACTCTAACACCAAAGCAAGGGTAAGAGTTTATAAAGAACATAATTTTCAACATAGAGAAGAGGTGATGACCTAGGACAACAACCTCTTATATAAAAAGGTTATCCATAGTCAAAACATCTGTCAATATGATGAAATAATATTGCAATATAAATAAATACCACTAAGATAAGGAAAGCAGTTCCCTAGACAAAGAGAAAAAAGGAAGAAACTTTCCCCCCCAGGGATGAAGGCAAGGGATACCTTTGCAAAACAAATATCTTAGAAAGGATATCTTGAATAAGATCTACAAAACCATAGATAGATAGGAGAGAAAGAATACCAATTAAGCCCAATAAAAGGCCTAATGGATCCTAGAAGACTGGATAGAAATACACCTCTTGCCCCCCAGTCCAGAGATAAGAGGAGAAGAGCTCTATATTATATCAAAATGAAGAGAATCCCCTATATCAAAATTATGAAGAAATTTTAAAACTGCACGAGAATGAGATATAATTCCTAAAGCAGCTCTTTCTCTAACATATAACTTGAAATGTTTACAATCAGCAAGTAAATGTGTATTGTGATAATGAAAAGGACATTTGTATTTGTATAAAGCATCTATCAGCATAGGTCTAACAATTTCTTTCTTGAAATTCATTAACTCAACATATATCTTCTTAGCCACTTCTTGACGAATATTAGGGTTTTCTATTTTAGGTGTAGGGAGAAGAATATGAAGAGGAGGCAGATGATCAACATCACCTACCTTGATTTGAGATTTTGAACAACCAACACCATGCAGGTCCTATTTAGGGGTTATATGAAATGGATAGTTGATACCATGCTCATTAACTCCAAGCCCTAAACCTCTATAACCTTGTTTAGTCACCATATTATATCCGATAGTGTACATATCATGTAAACCTTCTACAAGAGGTGAACGTTTATCATGTTCATGAGTAAAGGTTGTATAAGGTGGAATAATAGGTTTTGAAGAAGTTTCTTTACCCTTTCCTTTAATATCATCATGAAACAGAGGAGAAGCTAAATCAAAGAAGTCTTGCACATCTGCATCTTGTACTATAGCTTGAATCCCATCATAAGTATAGGAAGAACTAGGGATAGCAAATGGAGAATTAGGCATCAGATTAGGAATAGGAAGATTAGGAATCAGATTAGGATTAATAGGATTAGGATTAGGAAGATTAGGAGATGGTGTATCATCTACCAAATTCTTCACATAATCCAAAAGAGTAATAAGGCTACCACATAAATCTTTAATGAAAATCTTGAAAGTAGGAAGACTAGTATTAGTCAATTTCACAAAAGCATAAGCAAGTGCAAAATGAAGGATTATCAATGTAATGAAGTGAATGATACTCTCATAAACATCATAGGTATGGTAAAGAGATGCTAAAAGAAGGGTAATAAAGAACATAACCACACACCAAAGCATCTTAAGAATATACATGGTAAATGAAATGCAAGAAATGTTTTTGTATTTTATTGAATATATAATTTATTTATATTTTTGAATTTAAAATGCAAGAGCATAAACTAAATCTAATCTTAATGCAAGAAAAGACCTACTAAAAACAATAGAGCATCAAAATCCACAAAAGAAAAGGGGTAAGTATGTCAGGTTCACCAAAATGAATAGGGTGAATTGTTGTTCACCACAATGAATAAGGTTGGAAATAGAAGTATGGATGGATAGATTGAAAAAGGGATGAGTGATGAAAAATGTTGTGGACATATAAAGTAAACAAAATAGAAATGAAAATACTAACCTCAAAATAGGGAAAATATAGAAAATGTTGATTTCTGATGTCTGTGTATAGTTTTGGGCAATTCTGCAACTTGTTCCCAACTGGAAATGCCGAGACAGAGAAAACCTAGAAAAATTTTATCTTTTTGAAGGTAGGTTGTCCTTGACCCAAATAGTGGGGCAAGGTCTTACCCTAGGGAAGGATCCTACCCCTCACTGAAGGTCATCCCTGACCTGAAATAGCTCCGACAAAAAATATGTTCACATATCCTTGAAGTTCATCGAAAAGGGAATCCAGATCCCTGCTTCAATTTGCAATCCTGTACTTGTACCTACAAGAAAAATGGTTTTGTTGTTTGGATGAGGGGTTTGCCTTGGTCAAACTCTAGTTTGGAATCAACCTTAATAATGAAATTGAAATAGGGAATTCTAGCAAGTAGTAGAAGTAGATCTAACAATGAAGCTATGATATTCAATAGATATAAAATTGTATTTGAAATGTAAACAAGTATGTTGATATGAAAGATTGAACATAACAATAGAAAATGTAAATCAAAACCATAAATGTAAATCCAAAACCTCCATGATTGTATGCTTGGAATCCACCTTGATAGAAGAATGAATGAGTCTTGAACATGAACAATGGATCTTGAAGGAAGATCACACCATCATGATGGATAGATCTAGGGTTTGAATGATAAATTTTGAATGCTTGAACCAAATCCCTTCAAAGACTTGAATTGATGCAGGGGCATTCTAGGGTGCTTGGTGAATCTACATGGGAGGTGTGTGTTTGGCTGGTGTTACTCATTTTCAACCTTGATCGACAGTCTCAGTCATTGAAGGAAGCTTGGTCACTGAAGGAACTTGATAATCTCTGGTGTTTGGTGAAAGTGTTACTCGGTGATGTCTGTGGTGCTCAGTCAACACTGGTGCTCAGTGATTCCTGGCATGCTTAGTTATTTCACTTTTGCTCGGTAGTTCTGGTTTACTGACTGGAGTTATATGTGATTTGTTGGGACGACTTGGTGCATTTATTGTTGGTAACTATTGTTACAGGCTGATATGTTGGATTAAATGTTTGTAAGGCTATTTTGATGCTGACTTGTATTGAATTAAATATTTGTTGGGGGGGAGTTAATGGTTTCATCTAGCCAACTTGTGGCTGATGATTAGTATTTATAGGATGTTTGGGTAGATGTTTAGGGAATCATGAGGAGATAGATAGAAGTTCATGACTTGGAAGACTTAGCGAATTAGATATGAGGTTCTAAAAGCTGGAGTTGGCGAAGTTGTGGAAAAAGATCTTGCATGATCTTGTAGATCAGATTGTTATCTGATAATTATTTGTAGCAGAGCTAATGGTTTGCACACTTGGAGACAAGGAGATTGCTTGGAGGCTTGTAGCTCAAGTTTAGATCTGCCTTAAGGTTTCCATCAGTTGCTAATTGTTTTTAGAACTGAACTAGCTAGTATTTTAATGGATTTGATGATCTTGCAGAATTGTTTCTGATTGTAATTCGCACTAACCCAGAAGGCATTACAACCCAGCATGTTAATGAAAATTAGAGTTAAACAATTATTTTTGTTTTTGTGTTGTTGAGTATTCCACTATGTTGAACCAACATTCTGAAGCTGTAAGGTTTGGACTGTCCTTAATTGGATCCACCATCCTTGACTGCATCAGGTGGTATCAGAGTGAGAGTTGATCTTGTGGAGGAAAGGTTGACCTAGGAAGGATGATCTTGTGAAGTTGATCTTGTTGGAGAAGAGATTGTATGACCTGGATTGCAGATCTGTGGCACTAAACTTGTGGATCTTACCCTAGTTGTTTGTTCAAGGTGGCAGGTTGAGATTCGACTTGCATACAACTTGGAGGTTCCCACAAGGTGGTCGATGTAGGGTTTGTTGTAGAGGGTTTCTGTTATCTTTAAGGATGCCTTCGAGAAGATTAGACCCTAGAGTTATTTATGATCTTTGTGATACTATGGAATCCCGGATCACAAAGAAGGTGAAATCAAATTTCAGATCTGAGATGGAGTTGATGAAGAATTACATGGCCACCGAGATCATGAGAGTTGTTGCTGGTGTACCTTGGAATGTTGGTATTGAAGATGGTTATGATGAAGCTACTGAAGACTTTGAACCTATTGGATCTAGTGGTGATGACCGGAGAGATAGATCTGGTGAAGACATAACTGCTTAGTTGCCTAGATCTGGAGCTCGGTTAAGTAGTAGTTACCGAATGGAAGTTTCTACTTTCTTTGGTACTTTGAAGCCCAAGAACTTGATTGATTAGATTGGTGAACTTGAAGATTTCTTTGAGCTAGAAGAAATTGAAGATCCTCTTTGGGTGAGATTAGCACATACAAAGTTGAAAGGACATGCTGCTCTTTGGTGGAAAGAACTACAAAGAGATAGATAAGATGAAGGAGAAATGAAGATCAATTGGTGGAGGTTGATGGTGACTAAGTTTAAAGCTAAGTTCATACCTTCTGACTATGAGATTGACTTGTTTAAGAAGTTGCAGAATCTGAAACAGAAGGATTTGTCTGTTGAAGATTATACTGAGGAGTTCTACAAACTTACTATTCAGTCTGGACACCAAGAGCTTGGTAAGGAAAAGGTAGCTCATTATGTGAATGGTTTGAGATTCAATATTCAGGATGAGCTTGGTATGCTAAAGATTGATTCTATTGAAGATGCTTATTGGTATGCTCTGAAGGTAGAAGATAAGTTGAAGAGGAAACAACATGGTAATTCTCAAGGGAAAGAAAAGGTTGATCACTTAGTAAAGGATAAATCGACTGATGCAGAAGATGAACAGAAACCTATGGAACTGAAGAAGAAGATAGGTTGAGTTATCTTTAAAGGTACTTGCTATAACTGTGGACAGGAAGGACACCATTCTTTTGACTGTACATAGAAGAAGCTTGGTGACCGATGAACTACTGTGGTGAATGTGAATGAACCCAAATCTGAGAACTTGTTGCTTCGGTGAACATTGCTCGGTACAAAGGAGGAACCTTGTTAGAGGAGTAACTTGTTTAGGACCCGATGCAAGTCTGGAGGTAAAATCTATGATGTTATTGTTGATAGTGGTAGTACTGATAACCTTGTTGCTGAGGACATGGTTCAGAAACTTGGGTTGAATAGAATGAAGCATCCTTTTCATTGTAAGCATCCTGGTTACAAGATGTTCATGCTCTAGAAGTAAGAGAACAATGCTTTATTGATGTTCAGATTGGCCACTATAAGGATCTTGTGTTATGTGACATTGTGAAGATGAATAGTTGTGATATATTGTTCGACAGACCTTGGCAATATGATTGTAGAGCTATGTATGACTGTGTAAGAAATGTGTTTACTGTTTAGAAGGATGACAGGAAGTTTTCCCTGATGCCTTTGCTGGATACAAAACTCGGTAGGAGAAGCCTAAGTATTGGTAGCCAAGTTGAGTTGGTGGATCTAGAGAAAATTAATGATTAGTTTAGAGAACAGACCTGCGTGTTGTCAAGAAAAGAATTGAAGAGATAGAGAAAGCTGAAGTGGAAGAGTATGCAAGCTGAAAAGGTGGAGGAATTGTATGTGAAGAACCATTTCGGGGTTTATGTGTTGAATCCCAGAAGATGTTATTCTCACATATGAACATCTTTTCAAACATGTAGTGTCTGATACAGGGCCATTCTAGGGTATTCGGTGAATCTTCATGGGAGGTGTGTGTTTGGCTGGTGTTACTCGGTAGCAGCCTTGACTGATGGTCTTGATCATTGAAGGAAGCTCGATCACTAAAGGAACTCAGTAATCTCTAGCACTTGGTGAAAGTGTTACTTGACGATGTCTGTGGTGCTCGGCGATGCCTGGCATGCTCGGTTATTTCACTGTTGCTTGGTAGTTCTGATTTACTGACTAGAGTTCTATGTGATTTTGATGAAGGGTGCTCCCTTTAATACCACAAACACTTAACAGAAATAGAGAAACAACAACAATAATATGCAAGAACAGAAAATTGGCTTCTTATTATCTTCACAAATGTGGAATTATAAACTTTCAGAATTACAATATGCAAAGCCACATGGGCATTCCCTTACAATATTCTGTAGGACAAAGCCTTGAGTCAATACCTAGATCTACTACCCAGAACTGCCCTAGACAACACTACGGGCCTTCTTTATATAGGCAATTTCCACCACCCGAGAAGGTTCTAGAAATTTAGCCCTTAGGGCCGACCAAACTTAGAATTATTTTATTTTACAATTTATTACATCAAAGTCGACTCAAAATGAGTTTTGAAACCCAAACAAAAATTTTGAAGAAAAATTATTTTTCACCATTTCAGGTGACCCAACTTCTGAAGACCATAAGTCATCACTCGTTGACCCGATTGGCTATTATAACCCCATTCTAGAAATGCCACGAAGCGCTCTACAGGCTTGAGCTATGCAAAGTGCCCGTCACCCAAATTTTCAACCTCATCCAGGGCCTCTAAAGCCTTAAAAAATGAGTTCAAAGTTTCTGTACCCTACTGCCAATACTAAAAATCTTCAATATCTTCAAAACTAGACCTGATCTAGCCATGAAACTTTGCTAGTAGGCTGATATGACTGAGATGAACCTCCACATGTAAAATCAGAACATTCCGAGATCGTAAGACCAACTTACTAAAAATAGCAAGTTTCCACAAATAGCAACTCTGCACAAGATAGCCCTTATTGAATACAAAAACAAAAATATTTTTGGGTGATGCAAGATTGCTCTTACACCCAGGATGCTCCTGCATCAGACACTCGGGGTAATTTGAGAAGTGACCCTGTCACGACTCAGGTGTGTAGAGGAAAACCAAGACGGTTAACCTCCTCCTTTGTTAGCCATGATGAATCTTCAACATGTCATCCTTTCCATTTGACCAAATACTCTTCATATGTCCTATTCCTTGTGCTTCTACCAACACGACTGTCCAGTATGTCTTCAATCTCCTTGGTATCTGAACTACTTGCTGGAATACTCCACTGTGCTGCTGCAACCTCATCTTCAAGACCTCCTTCATGATACTCTGTCAAATCTGAAATGTTAAACACTGGTGAAATATTCAGCTCACTAGGCAATTCTACCTCATATGCATTTCCTGAATCATGCTTCTTCAATATCTTACATGGTCCAAACTTCTTCATTTTCAGCTTGTTATATGTACCAACCGGAAATCGCTCCTTCCACAAATGAACCATGACTTCATCGCCAACCTGAAATTCCTTATGCCTCCTTTTCTCATCTGCCTTAGCCTTATACTGTGCATTCATCTTGGTAATATGCTTCCTCACCTCCTCATGGATGTTCTTCAAGTGTTCTGCAAAATCCTCAGCTTCAGCACTACTTATTTCTCCTTTATCTATCTTTCTCAATTCAGATGCATTTCTTGGACTACTTCCATATACAATCTAGAATGGTGATTTACCAGTACTCCTATTGACAGAATTATTGTATGTAAATTCTGCCTGTGGTAAAATCAAATCCCATCCTGTTGGCTTATCTCCAACCAAACATCTCAGTAGATTTCCCAAACTTCAATTCACCACCTTTGTCTGTCCATCAGTCTGTGGATGATGTGATGAACTGAACTTCAAATCTATCTTCAACTTCTTCCACAATGTCTGCCAAAAATATCCAACAAACTTAGTATCTCGATCTAAAACTATGGTCTTTGGCAAACCATTTAATCTTACCACTTCTCTGAAAAACAATCCTGCTACATGAACAACATCATTAGTCTTCTTGCAGGGAATGAAATGTGCTATCTTCAAAAATCTGTCAACCACCACAAAAATTGAATCATGTCCCCGCTGAGTTCTCGGTAAACCAAGAACAAAGTCCATACTGATATCCTCCCAAGGCTTCTCTGGTATAGGTAATGGCTGATACAACCCTGTATTCTGCTTCACTCCTTTCGCCATCTGACATACTCTGCAACTCTGTACAAACTTTTTCACATCTTGCTGCAATTGTGGCCAATAATAATTTTCACTAACCAAAGTAAGGGTTTTATCACGACCAAAATGTCCCGCCAATCCTCCACTATGCTTCTCCTTGATGAGATTCTCCCTCATAGAACTTCGTGGAATGCACAACTGACTCCCTCTGAATAGCATATCATCCTGGATGATGAAATCCAACCATTTCGTCTTATCTAGAGTAACAGGTTCTGTACAAGCTTTCCAAGCTTCACCAAAATCAGGATCCTCTGGATACAAATTCTTGAGTTCCTTGAACCCAACCACCTCAATTTGTATCTCTGTCAGCAATATTTGCCTTCTGCTAAGAGCATCCGCAACCCTGTTAGACTTTCCACTTCTGTGTTTCAAAACAAATGTATAACTCTGCAAAAACTCAACCCATTTCAAATACCTCTGATTCAACTTTCCTTGACTATTCAAATATTGCAAAGCTTGATGATCAGTAAAACAAACTCCTTAGGAAGTAGATAGTGTCTCCACTTCTTTAATGCCTGAACTATAGCATAAAATTCCTGATCATAGACAGAATATTTTCTCTTGGCATAATTTAACTTCTCACTGAAATAAGCAACAGGTTTACCTTCTTGGCTCATAATAGCTCCTATTGCAGTACCAATGGCATCACAATCTACTTGAAACACCTTATTAAAATCTGGAAGTACTAAAACAGGTTGTTCTGTAACTTTTTGTTTCAACAATTGAAAATTCTTTTCTGCCCTATTAGTCCACTTAAACTCTTTTCTATCCCCTCTCATTGTTTCAGTCAAGGGTCCACAAATACTGCTAAAATTTTTGATAAACTTTCTGTAAAAGCTAGCCAAACCATGAAAATATCTTACCTCAGTAGAACTCCTTGGAGTAGGCTATTCAAGGATAGCCTGTACCTTCTCTGGGTCCATTTTTAGACCTTCTGCTGAAACTACAAATCCTAAATACACTAACTCTTTCTTCACAAAACTGCACTTCTTCAAATTAATCAACAATTTCTCATCTCTCAACTTTTCAAACACCATACAAATATGCATCATATGTTCCTCCAATGTCTTGCTAAAAATCAAAATATCATCTAGGTAAACAATGACAAACTTACCCAGAAATTCTTTCAGAACCTCATTCATGAGCCGCATGAAAGTGCTCAGTGCATTGGTTAGCCCAAAAGGTATGACCAACCACTCATACAGTCCTTCCTTTGTCTTGAAGGCAGTCTTCCATTCATCTCCTTCTCTGATCCGAATCTGGTGATATCCACTCTTCAGATCTATCTTTTAGAAATACACAGCTCCACTCAAACAATCCATAATATCATCCATTCGTGGTAATGGAAACCTATACTTAATTGTGATCTTGTTTATTACTTTGGAATCTGTACACATCCTCCACTCTCCATTCTTCTTTAGTGCTAATACCACTGGTATAGCACAGGGACTCAGACTCTCTCGAATCAACCCCTTCTGCAATAACTCATGTACTTGTCTGTTCAACTCTTCACTTTTTGCTGGTGTCATTCTGTGTGCTACCTTGTTTGGCAAACCGGCTCCTGGAATCAAATCCATTTGACGATTGATCTTCCTTACCGGTGGTAATCCATCAGGTACATTATCAGATACAATATCCTAAAACTCATTCAACAAATTTGCAACCTCTACAGGTACATCCTCTACTTCTTCTTTACCAACTTTTGGAATTAAAGCAAAAAACACATGCTCATGCCTCATACCATCTAGGAATTTTCTTCCATCAACAAATGTTATTCTTGCATTACCACATACCTTTTATTCAGTCTCCTTCAATGGCTTTAGCTTATGTCACACTCCATCATTTGTCAGGGAATAGGTATTCGCACGACCATCGTGTATAGCACATCTGTCAAACTACCACGGTCTACCCAACAACATATGATATGCATCCATAGAGATGATATCACATAGTACCTCATCTTGGTACCCGCCGATCTTGAACTTTACCAGACACTGTTCACTGACCATGACCTTGTGGTCATCCTGCACCCAAACAATCCGATATGGATGTGGGTGTTTTTATCTCTTGAGCTTCAACTTTGTCACCATCTCTTTTGACACCAAATTGTCAGTGCTTCCACTATCGATAATCACATCACAACATTTACCCTCACACTTGCTCTAGTGTGAAACAAGCTCCTCCTTTGTTCAGGTTCATTCTCACCACTCAGCAAGACTCTTCTGTTAATTAGCGTTTCTCCTCTTTCAGCATCTTTAGAATTTGATGATCTAGCATCTTCATCTACATGTGCAACTCTGGCCTGGCCTTCATTTCTCCTGTCTGTTCTACCTTGGTGCTGAGGACATTCAAATGCCCTATGACCTTCTTCTCCACAGTGAAAACATGTTCCACGGAAGCCTCCTCTTCTAGATCCTTGTCCTCTTCCTCTTCCTCTCTGATCTCTATTACTCTGATCCTGGAAACGATTGGAATTATTTCCTCTCTGATTCTGACTGCTACCGGCCTCATCCTTCTTTTTCAGATCTTCATTTTGGCCACCATATGACCGTCCGCTAGATCTTCCACCACGACCTCTTCCATTTTGTTTTCTCTCAAACTTCTTGTTCAGCTTTTCCTCTACTTTTAGGGCAAACTGGTATGCCTCCTCAATACTGTTCATTCAAACTAGATTCAACTCCTCCTAAATGCTTAGCCTTAACCCATTAAGGTATCGGGCAACTTTCTCCTTATCAGCTTCTGCATGGCCTGTTCTGATGAGGAGTCAATAGAACTCCTCTGTATACTCCTGAACAAATTTTTCTGCTTGCTTCAAACTTTGTATTTTCTTTAGTAGGTCAAGTTCATAATCAACAGGAATGAACTGTCGCTTCAATTTATCCACCATCCGATCCCATCTTGTGATTTTATCTTTCCCTCTTCTATTTCACTCCAATTGAATTTTTTGCCACCAGATCTTCGCATGACCTTTCAATCTGGCCTTCGCAAACTTGACCCTATCAGGATCCTCAACATCTTCATACTCAAAATATTCTTCACATTCATTGATCCAGTCGATCAATTCCTTTGGGTTAAGATTTCCAGAAAATCTAGGAACCTCAATCTTAGTTCTTTTCCCAATCTTGGAAATCGCCCGAAAAAGTCTTTCTTCCTCCTGGCTCACAATTTCAGCTTCTCCTTCTTGATATTCTTCTTCGGCTTCATCCTCGCTTTCATCTCTGACATTAAGATTCATTCCTCTATGAATTTCTTCTTGCAATGCTCGCACTTATCTCTGCAGCTCTCTAACCTCAGGTGTCATAGCACCAGCTCTTCCGCCACGTTCTCTTCGTGGAGGCATTTTTGCGATGCGCACTAAAACCCTAACCACGGTCCTGGTGCAAAATGCCTCACAGTCAGTGATCTATTTACACACTCAAGAAAACCTGCTCTGATACCACTTGATGAAGGGTGCTCCCCTTAATACCACAAACACTTAATAGAAATAGAGAAACAACAACAATAATATGCAAGAATAGAAAATTGGCTTCTTATTATCTCCACAAATGTGGAATTACAAACTTTCAGAATTACAATATGCAAAGCCACATGGGCATTCCCTTACAATATTCTGTAGGACAAAGCCTCGAGTCAATACCCAGATCTACTACCCAGAACTGCCCTAGACAACACTATGGGCCTTCTTTATATAGGCAATTTCCATCGCCCGAGAAGGTTCTAGAAATTTAGCCCTTAGGGCCGACCAAACTTAGAATTATTTTATTTTACAATTTATTACATCAAAGTCGGCTCAAAATGAGTTTTGAAACCCAAACAAAAATTTTGAAGAAAAATTATTTTTCACCATTTCAGGTGACCCAACTTCCGAAGACCATAAGTCATCACCCGTTGACCCGATTGGCTATTATAACCCCATTCTAGAAACACCACGAAGCACTCTACAGGCTTGACCAATGTAAAGTGCCCATCACCCAAATTTTCAACCTCATCCGGGGCCTCTAAAGCCTTCAAAACTGAGTTCGAAGTTTCTGAACCCTACTGCCAATACCAAAAATCTTCAATATTTTCAAAACTAGACCTGATCTAGCCATGAAACTTTGCTGGCAGGCTGATATGACTGAGATGAACCTCCACATGTAAAATCAGAACATTTCGAGATTGTAAGACCAACTTACTAAAAATAGCAAGTTTCCACAAATAGCAACTCTGCACAAGATAGCCCTTATTGAATACAAAAACAAAAATATTTTTGGGTGATGCAAGATTGCTCTTACACCCAGGATGCTCCTGCATCAGATTTGTTGGGCTAACTTGGTGCATTTATTGTTGGTAGCTATTGTTACATGCCAACATGTTGGATTAAATGTTTGTAAGGCTATTTTGATGCTGACTTGTATTGAATTTAATATTTTTTTGGGGGGAGTTAATGGTTTCATCTAGCCGACTTGTGGCTGATGATTAGTATTTATAGGATGTTTGGGCAGATGTTTAGGGAATCGTGAGGAGATCGATAGAAGTTCATGACTTGGAAGACTTAGCGAATCGGATCTGAGGTTCTAAAAGTTGGAGTTGGCGAAGTTGTGGAAAAGATCTTGCATGATCTTGCAGATCAGATTCTTATCTGATAATTATTTGTAGTAGAGCTAGTGGTTTGCACACTTGGAGACAAGGAGATTGCTTGGAGGCTTGTGAGCTCAAGTTTAGATCTGCCTTAGGGTTTCCATTAGTTGCTAATTATTTTTAGAACTGAACTAGCTAGTGTTGTATTGGATCTGATGATCTTGCAGAATTTTTTTTTATTGTAATTGGCCCTAACTTGGAAGGCCTTACAGCCAGGCATGTTAATGAAAATCAAAGTTAAACAATTATTTTTGTTGTTGTGTTGTTGAGTATTCCGCTGTGTTGTTCTGAAGCTGTAAGGTTTGGACTGTCCTTAATTGGATCCACCATCCTTGACTGCATCATGAATGCTTCCTTGAAAATGCTTGATGCTTGATGAATATCTCCTTGAGAGCTCTTGATGAATAATGGATGCAATTGCTTGATTGTGGTTGTGAAAATGAGAGAGGAAGGCCTCCTTTTATAGTGATCTAGGGTACAAACTTCTAGAGAGGCTGACATTGGAGAATTAAATCCTAGTTAATCTTAACCCTAGAAATGGACCTAGATTAAATGCAATTTAAGGATTTACCATTCTGAAACCCAAAATGGCCGACCCGAAAGCGGGAAAAAAAGAAACTTTTCAAAGCCTGATATCTTGTAACTCCCAGAATTTGAAAATTGGACCTAGGGTCAGGGATGAGGGAGACTCTGCCCTAGGTCAGGGTGGAGGTCGTCCTTGACCCTACCAGGTCATCTTTGACCCAGACAGTCAGAAACTCCATATTCTTAGAGAAAATCACCAAAAAATAGGTTGGTAACAGGGAGAGAGAAGTAGAACAACAGGGAAATAGCCAAATACATGCAAAGACCCGATCAAGGTGCTTAACATGACCCTAGACCACTCACTCAGAGGGCTAAAGTCTCTTAAAATGGAAGTGCTTCCATTTTAAGATGATACAATTTCTTACCCCATACATTGTGTAACCAATCATTAAGGAATGACCTAGATGGGAGCTTATTCAGGTCTTGGGCGGCAAGAAACACATTAGAGTTTCTAAGAGATTCCTTTTTTTTTTCAATAACCAAAGACATCTGAGCATTTGGTTTGATAACACATACAGTAGAAGGCTTAGAACCCTCACCTCCAGTGTCAGCTCCATCACCTCCTTTCACAATTCGGTCGCCATCAATCACGAACTTGGCTTCCAGTGGGATAATGGCTTCTTTGTTGAGTGCCTACTTGAATGACTTTTATCTCACTCCAGAATCTAGTCCAGGAGAATGAGTCGCCATAGGGTAGGGTAGAGGCCAAGAAGAGGGGGCACATTGATTGCTTGTCAATCCGGTTGAGGGGCGAGGACATTAGCGTCTATCAAGTTGCAGAGCCTTCGATTTCATCCATTTGTTTCAATCAAAATCATAAGTGAATCTCAATTGTTTTGTTACACACACACACACACACACACATCTTTTTGGTTTAAAAAAAAGAGAGAAATTTTCCATGTGAGTTTGCACATCATTTTCACCCATTCACCAAATTATTTGTGTTAACTTTTTTGCTTCCACCCTTATGTACTATAGTAGGTGAGTCTTTTCTTATTCTCTTTAAGTTTGTGCTAACTCTCCTTGTTCTTTTTCATTTTTTAGATAAGAGATTAGAGTTCTTATTTGTATATCCCCAACATATAATAAAGGATTTCAAGTTAAATTATATGGTACTACTAAGTTATGCATGTAGAAATCACACAATTGATCTTGCATGTATGAGGGGTACTTTAGCAAAAAAAAGAAGGAAAGACCTTGGAGTAACCAAGGAGATTGGAATATTACTCAATAATTGACTAATTTTAAAACACATAAATTTTTCTCACACATAAAGGGAGTAAACCCTTGCTAGAGGTCTACAACTATGCAACTGATTTGCCAAATCTAACATTTGTTCTAGGGAGACCTTCAATTACTTATCTCCTCCTCTTTCTCCTCATGCTACATGTTATGTTCAAGATACATTTTCTCTTTTTATTTAGCTCACTAGTTTTTGTGCCACATAAATTTCAAATGTAGTCTCTACATTGCCATGGCAAGTGTTACTATGGTAAGAATAGGAGATGGTTCAGTGATAATTTCTTCTTTTGCATTGCTCTCCTTTTGAACCTCCTTTTTGTTGGGATTTGATTTGATTTGAGTTTCCAATTTTTTCACTTGTGTGGAAATTTCATCTTCTTTTCTTATTTCTAGCTTCAAATCATCCTCAAGAAGTCTGATTTTTCTCAATGCAATTTACAATTCATCATATTCACTATCATCTATGAAGATGTATTCAGGTTCTTTACCAGATGTTAGCTCCAATTTTATTGGAGAAATCAAAGGTGCAATAGAATCAGGGGTTGGTTTGGTCTACAACAATGAAGGCTCAACCTCCTATTCTTCTACATGAGGCATGTCCTATTCTAACCCATAAGCAATATTTCCCATGTCATCTTGACTCTATAATTCCTCCAAATCCTCTTGCTGAACCTCTTTTTGTGCTCGTTTCTCTTGTTCATTTATCCTTTAAATCAATATTCTTTTTTTAGAGTCCATATTTGTATTTGTAAAAATGTGTCCTAATAGCTTAGGTGGCTCACTCTACTTGCTAAGGCTCTGTGAATGCTGTTTAGGGGTTTTTCTTCCTTTACAAAACTCCTCTTTATCTTTACCTTAGGTGTTTCCTTAGCCGGTTGTTCATCCATTTTATTCTTTGCATGTTCTCTTCTATTCGCTCCATATAAGGACCCTTTTAAGTTGGTTTAGGAGGCTCTTTATTTTTTTGTTCTCCAGTGATTTCTTCTTCTTCAACCCTTATCTATTTTTGCTTGGATTTGGAGGGTTTATCCTTTAAGGGTTTGTGAAGTCTCATCTTGCTGATTTGGGAAACATACTTGAGGGGATTTCTCTCCTCTTTCATGATAGTTTTAGCATGAGTGTTGATACATATACACTATCATTGGATATTGATATTGACGAGTTTCCCCATTCACTTTCTTTATCATAGTTGTTGGTTAAGCTTGGTAATGAGTACATTGAGGATTTTTTAATCTTGGAGATTCCTACTCAAGTTTTAGAGGTTCATATTTGAAGACTTCCTTCCTCCTTCATTTTATTGGATTTAGAGTGATTTCTTCATAATTGAATTGACTTGGCACCCAAACAACGTGGGCATTGGACTTGATGTGTGAACAATGTATTAGATGCATTATTTCTGTTCTTCACTTATAAATTGCATTATATAATTCCCCTTAAAATAGTTACTTACCGAGCATTTGGTAATGTTATCTCTTTAATTAATGAATTAAGTTTTCATTGATGTTTCTTCATTGACAAGTCCATTTGGTTGTTTCTTCCTCACCGTGAATGCATGTCTTCTTAAGTTGCTTTTTGCTAGATTAGATGATCACTATCCTTAAGTTGGGTTGGAGGTATTTTGATTCCTAAATCTTCCTTTTCAATGCAAAGAACAAAGATCAATATCATTTCTTTTATTTCCCCTTCTTAATGATTGATTTTCATTACCTAAAATTTCTAAAACTCTTTTACAAAATCTATTTTGTGCATAAACAACATTTTTTGTATTGTGAAGAGCACATTTCTTAGAGGCATTTTACATGTACTAAGGCAGGTTTAATTTTTGCCATTCATGAAATGGATGCCAAGGGTATTTGTATATCCATATTATCATAACCCCAAAATCTCTTCTTATTATTCAAATATTTATTATTTTATATAATTTAAATATGAATATTTGATTTGAGATTTAAATTAACACCATTTCATATTATTAAGTAATTAAATATCCACGCTTTATTTTTTTCTTTAAATTCTGAATAGTGGACAATCTTTACTTTCTCGACGTGAAGTCTTTTAAAAAAAGATAGCATTTTACTTTTTAAGAAGCACGTCCTATCAATGCTTCCAAATATTACAGGAAATCAAGAGGATTTCACACATATTTTCTGCATGCTGAGGGAAAGGGGTGATTTATGAAGAGAAGAAATGGAGTATAAGCCATTACTTGATTCTCTCTAAGGTAGGCTTTATATGTTTTCGATATCTTATTTCGATATGATATTAGTGCCTATGTGCAAATTGAAATCTGAACTCTATTCAAATTGTATTATTTGTGCTTTAGTACCAATTTTTAGAGTCCTATAATGAACTGACCTCCAACGATGAGGAACCATAATAATGTCTTTCTATGATAGGAATGATTTAAGGAAATTAAAGTTATTTTAGAACCCCTGTCAATTTCAGATCTTAAAAGTAAGATAGTCCATATGATAGATGCCATAACATCTTTGTTCTAAAATATTCTTCTTCTTTTTTAAATACTTGATAATCCCCCATGTGTCTGGAGATTAATAATTTTATTTTTGTGTTTGTCCGCTTGGAATTTCTTCATTGAACAATGAACTTGATAGTGCCTTAATCGGTTAAATGAAATCCTAAAACATTGGTGCTCGAATCGACCTACATCATCCTTTCAATTCATGAACATTTTTAGATCATTATCTTTTTAGGATTTGAATGCAGTATTGTGAGTTTGTCAAATATGCCATGGCTAGATTAATGAAGCGGTCTGAGAAGATGATGATGAACAAAACTTAGGTATGGTAGAAGGTTTAGAAGCTCATACAATTTCTGTGCATCCTCCACAGGTCTTTGAATTATCCTTCTTCTACGTAGTCCTTTTGATTGCTCATATTCCATCTCCCCTGCTTTGTAGAATATGCATTGCATATCTAGTCGACCAATATGATATAGATTTTTGTATGGAGATCATCATGATAACTAATAAATTGAATTTGAAGAGACTTGTTTTGTGATGATCTCGAGTTCCCTTCCAAATCTTGGAGAGATAAATAAAATTTCCATGAGGAGATATAATATCCGAATTCTCTATGATATCTTATATAAGGATCTATTAAATTATTATAATTTATAAAATATACATAATCAAGCATGTTATTTCTATGTGTTCAAATATACAATATTAAAGACAAAATTATATTTTATGTAAGATTAAGTATGACTGGTTTTTATTAATGACGATTAGTGAGTGTAGATAACTCAATTTACTATTCTAATCAAACAACTAATCTTCAAATAAGTAATCCTTCATCTTAATGCAAACTCATTTAATTACTGATCAGGGACATATTTTCTTAGATGATTTCTGCACAATATGTCTGCATGTGAACATAATCATTTTTTAATAAATTTAACTAAAAATAACTATTAAACAAAATACTACTACTAGAATCTTAACTATCTTATCCTACATTAACCATACAAGAAATTAACTAGAAATCATTACATTAACCATACATTATATCTAGGCAAGTGTAGATAACTCAATACACTATCCTAATGAAACAACTAATCTAGTCGACCAATATGATATAGATTTTTGTATGGAGATCACCGTGATAACTAATAAATCAAATTTGAAGAGACTTGTTTTGTGCTAATCTTGAGTTCCCTTCTAACTCTGGGAGAGTCAATAAATAAAATTTCCATAAGGAGATATAATATTTGAATTCTCTATGATATCTTATATAAGGATCTATTAAATTATTATAATTTATAAAATATACATAATCAAGCATGTTATTTCCATGTGTTCAAATATACAAGATTAAAGACAAAATTATAGTTTGATATAAGATTAAGTATGAATGGTTTTTATTAAGGATGCTTAGTAAGTGTAGATAACTCAATAAACCATCCTAATGAAACAACTAATCTTCAATTAAGTAATACTTCATCTTAATGCAAACTCATTTAATTACTGATCAAGGACATATTTTCTTAGATAATTTCTGCACAATATGTCTGTCTGTGAACATAATCAATTTTTAATAAATTTAACTAAAAATAACTATTAAACAAAATACTACTAAAAGAAATCATTAACCATACATTATATCAAGGTAAGTGTAGATAACTCAATACACTATCCTAATGAAACAACTAATCTAGTCGACCAATATGATATAGATTTTTGTATGGAGATCACCGTGATAACTAATAAATTGAATTTGAAGAGACTTGTTTTGTGCTAATCTTGAGTTCCGTTCCAACTCTTGGAGAGATAAATAAAATTTCCATGAGGAGACATAATAACCAAATTCTTTATGATATCTTATATAAGGATTTATTAAATTATTATAATTTATAAAATACACATAATCAAGCATGTTATTTCCATGTGTTCAAATATACAAGATTAAGACAAAATTATATTTTGATATAAGATTAAGTATGAAGGGCTTTTATTAAGGATGCTTAGTAAGTGTAGATAACTCAATACACTATTATAATGAAATAACTACTCTTCAATTAAGTAATCCTTCATCTTAATGCAAACTCATTTAATTACTGACCAGGGACATATTTTCTTAGATGATTTCTGCACAATATGTATTCATGTGAACATAATCAATTTTTAATGAATTTAACTAAAAATAATTATTAAATAAAATACTACTACTAGAATCTTAACTACCTTATCCTACATTAACCATACAAGAAATTAGCTAGAAATCATTACATTAACCATACATTATATCAAGGAAAGTGTAGATAGTTCTCAATACACTATCCTAACAAAAAAACTAATCTAGTCGACCAATATGATATAGATTTGTGTATGGAGATTACCGTCATAGCTAATCAATCAAATTTGAAGAGACTTGTTTTGTACTAATCTCAAGTTCCCTTCCAACTCTTGGAGAGATAAATAAAATTTCCATGAGGAGATATAATATCTGAATTCTCTATGATATCTTATATCAGAATCTATTAAAGTATTATAATTTATCAAATATACATAATCAAGCATGTTATTTCCATGTGTTCAAATATACAAGATTACAGACAAAATTATATTTTGAATATAAGATGAAGTATGAATGGTTTTTATTAAGGATGATTAGTAAGTGTAGATAAATTAATACACTATCCTAATGAAACAACTAATCTTCAATTAAGTAATCCTTCATCTTAATGCAAACTCATTTAATTACTGATCAAGAACATATTTTCTTAGATGATTTCTGCACAATATGTCTGCGTGTGAACATAATCAAATTTTAATTAATTTAACTAAAAATAACTATTAAACAAAATAATACTACTAGAATCTTAACTACCTTATCCTAAATTAACCATACAAGAAATTAACTAGAAATCATTACATTAACCATGCAGTATATCAAGGTAAGTGTAGATAACTCAATGCACTATCCAAATAAAACAACTAATCTAGTTGACCAATATGATATAGATTTTTGTATGGAGGTCACCATGATAAGTAATAAATCGAATTTGAAGAGACTTGTTTTGTGCTAATCTTGAGTTCTCTTCCAACTCTTGGAGAGATAAATAAAATTTCCACGAGGAGATATAATATCTGAATTCTCTATGATATCTTATATAAGGATCTATTAAATTATTATAATTTATAAAATATACATAATCAAGCATGTTATTTCCATGTGTTTAAATATACAAGATTAAAGACAAAATTATATTTTGATATAAGATTAAGTATGAATGGTTTTTATTAAGGATGATTAGTAAGTGTAGATAACTCAATACACTATCCTAATGAAACAACTGATCTTCAATTAAGTATTCTTTCATCTTAATGAAAACTCATTTAATTATTGATCAAGGACATATTTTCTTAGATGATTTTTGTACAATATATCTTCATGTGAACATAATCAATTTTTAATGAATTTAACTAAAAATAACTATTAAAAATACTACTACTACTATAATCTTAACTACCTTATCCTACATTAACCATACACAAAATTAACTAGAAATCATTACATTAACTATACATTGTATCAAGGTAAGTGTAGATAACTCAATACACAGATCTTAATGAAACAACTAATCTAGTCGACCAATATGATATAGATTTTTATACGGAGATCATTGTGATAACTAATAAATCAAATTTGAAGAGACTTTTTTTGCACTAATCTCGAGTTCCCTTCCAACTCTTGGAGAGATAAATAAAATTTCCATGAGGAGATATAATATCCAAATTCTCCATGATATCTTCTATAAGGATCTATTAAATTATTATAATTTATAAAATATACATAAGCAAACATGTCATTTCCATGTGTTCAAATATACATGATTAAAGATAATTATATTTTGATATAAGATTAAGTATGAATGATTTTTATTAAGTATGATTAGTAAGTGTAGATAACTCAATACACTATCTTAATGAAACAACTAATATTCAATTAAGTAATCCTTCATCTTAATATAAACTCATTTAATTACTGATCAAAGACATATTTTCTTAGATGATTTCTGCATAATATGTCTACGTGTGAACATAATTAATTTTTAATGAATTTAATTAAAAATAAAGTTATTAAACACAATACTACTACTAGAATATTAACTACCTTATCCTACATTAACCACATAAGAAATTAACTAGAAATCGTTACATTAATCATACATTATATCAAGGTAAGTGTAGATAACTCAATACACTATCCTAATGAAATAACTAATCCTCAATTAAGTAATCCTTCATCTTAATACAAACTCATTTAATTAATGATCAGGGACATATTTTCTTAGATGATTTCAACACAATATGTCTTTATGTGAACATAATCAATTTTTAATGAATTTAACTAAAATAACTATTAAACAAAATACTACTACTAGAATCTTAACTACCTTATCCTACATTAACCATAAAAGAGATTTAACTAGAAATCATTACATTAACCATACATTATATCAAGGTAAGCTAAATACAGGATGAACTATTCTAGTTAACAAGTATAACTGAAATATGTTAATTAAAATGCAACTAACTACTTCTACTCTACTCGAGAATTACATAAATTCAAGATTTATTACAATTGTCATTTTCTCAAAAGAAATTAAATTATTTACTAATAGGAAAAATTATTACAAATAAAACTATTTAAAACAGATCACCAAATGAGACATGATCATGCATTGTGGAACATGTGGTTGAATCGGTATAAGAATTTTTCCTTTAGTTGAGTAATCATTTCCAGTTTCAAAGTCTTAGTCTGTGCAATCAATATAAATAATGGGTTCATTGACTACAACATTGACCGTGTCTTCCACCGTAATAGTAATACTAATTAGTCCATCATCTTTAGCCTCCTTGTTTTATGGCTACAAGTTAGCTGAGACATGATCAGATATAAACAAAACATCAAAATATCTTAAAACATCACATTTAATAAAGATTAATTACCATTTCACATAGAATTAAAACTATAATATATAACATTATATCATGTATATAATAACCATTATAAACCATCATAATATACTTAAGTGTAGCTCTTAGAAAAGCATGCTAAAGTGTCATAAAACTAAACTTAGAACACCCCCAAAAGACACCAATTATTGACTCATCACACCTCCACTTAAATTCCTACTTATCCTCAAAAAGGTTTCTAATTATAGTAGTAGAGAACATCAAGCCTATAGTTCACAACACGTGTGATCCCTATACCTTCTATCATGTAGAATCCTTTCCTGCCTCTGATCTACTCCCATATATTTCAATTTTTGACAAAGTCCACTACTTTCCCTCCCCGCCAATGTGGCACTAGGTAGAGGAGGAGTGGTGGCTGGAACTTTAAGGGAAGCCAACTATTCTTGGTATCAACTACTGCTCTGATGTACTTGACTTCCCTAGACTCTAATGTAATGCAATTGTAAACTGAGTGGGGCTCCTTTTTCTTCAATGCTCAAGTGAGATGAGACCATCATTTTTGACACACATCTTTGATTTCCTTCCCTTGGATAACAAATTATAAGTTCTTAATATTATTTTAGTCCTATAGTCTGCATTGATGAACTATTTCTACAACTAAACCTTTGTGCACATCATTTTCACCCACTCATCAATTATTTGTGCTAACTTTTTTTCTTCCACCCTTATATACATAGTAGGTGAATCTTTTCTCATTCCCTTTAAGTTTGTGCTAACTCCTTGTTCTTTTTCATTTTTTAGATAAGAGATTATAGTTCTTGTTTGTATATGATCCCCAAGATAAAATAAAGGATTCCAAGTTGAATTATATGGTACTGCTAAGTTATGCATGTAGAACTCACACAATTGATCTTGCATGTCTGGGGGTACTTTAGCAAAATAGATAAGGAAAGATCTTGGAGTGACCAAGGAGATTGGAATATTACTCAATAATTGACTAATTTTAAAACACATAAATTTTTCTCACACATAAAGGGAGTAAACCCTTGCTAGAGAGGTCTACAACTATGAAACTGATTTTCCAAATCTAATATTTGTTTTAGGAAGACCTTGAATTACTTATCTCCTCCTCTTTCTCCTCATGCTACATGCTATGTTCAAGATGCATTTTCTCTTTTTATTTAGCCCACCAGTTTTTGTGCCACATAAATTTCAAATGTAGTCTCTACATCGCCATGCCAATTGTTACTATGGTAAGAATAGGAGATGGTTCAGTGATAATTTCTTCTTTTGCATTGCTCTCCTTTTGAACCACCTTTTTGTTGGGCTTTGATTTGATCCGAGTTTCCAATTTTTTCACTTGTGTGGAAAGCTCCTCTTCTTTTCTTCTTTCTAGCTTCAAATCATCCTCAAGAAGTCTAATTTTTCTCAATGCAATTTGCAAGTCATCATATTCACTATCATCTATGAAGATGTATTTGGGTTCTTTACCAGATGTTAGCTCCAATTTTATTAGAGAAATCAAAGGTGTAATAGAATTAGGGGTTGGTTTGGTCTACTGCAATGAAGGCTCAACCTCCTATTCTTCTACATGAGGCATGTATTTCTCTAACCCATAATAAATTATTTCCCATGTCATCTTGATTCTATAATTCCTCCAAATTGTCCTTCTGAACCTCTTTTTGTGCTCATTTTTCTTGTTCATTTATCCTTTAATTTGATATATTTTTTTAGAGTCCATATTTGCATTTATAAAAATGTGTTCTAATGGATTAGGTGGCTCATTCTAGTTGCTAAGGTGCCATGAATGCTATTTAGGGGTTTTTCTTCCTTTACAAAACTCCTCTTTATCTTTACCTTAGGCTCCGTTTGGTTGAGGAATTAGAATTTGACTCAAAACCCGATTATCTCAAAATAAGGTTTTGAAATTCCAGTTTTGTGTATTCAGAAGATAGTTTGGAGCATTTGGTTGACCCGAAAGATGATTGAGACAATCCATCTTTTGCGTTTGTTTAAAAAAATCCACAAGAGAATGTGGTCTCATGGTGTTGTTTTTGCTAGATCTTCTCAATATATATTTGTAAAACAACTTTTCAAATCTTTATAAAATATGACAGTTGTAGGCTAGGCTCAAAATTGATTGTTAAAAGAAAAAAATATTTCAATGTTAATGCATTAGCATCTATTGCCGCCTGTCCCAAAATATGTAGTTTGATTTGTTGGAAACTGCAATTGAAGCAATTTTTGTATTTTCATTGATGTCAAACCTTAATTGGTAAGACTATTGCTATTTAAGAAAGTACTATATCTATTTGAGTGTTGCTAAGGGGATAGGCAAGGTTGGTAACAACATCACCTAAGGAAAGGTTGAGTTATCTTGATACTTCAATGAGTACTTGATTATGTGGCACAATGATAAGACAATGCATTGTTTATCTTAGTAAGAATGAAGACTAAATTGGTAGGCTTAACCAAGCATAAGTGAAGAAATCTAGTTTAAGCTGAGTGTTGTTTGTGTCGACCGAGCTAGTGAATGCCGAGTAAAAATAGTGTTGACCGAACACCAGTTAATTGCCGAGGAAGATAGTGTTAGCTAAGGGAACAGTTTATGTGGTGACCGAGCTTTCTAGAGAAGACCGAGAGGTTGGACACAGTATTGACCGAGCGTCAATATTTTGCATTTGTTGAAGAATTCAGATTTCTAGCCAACATCGTTGAATTCTTGAATTATGTAAAATGTGTTGACTTTATTTATTGATTATATGAAAGCATTTAATGCACTGTAAAATGTTTTATTGTAAATCTTTAAGAGATTCGAGATATTTCAAAGATAAGCTGAAGAACATAATGTAGGATGGATTCAATGAATCTAACCTAACCCTAAGATCTATGAAGGAGATTAAGCAGAAAAAGATGTATTGACCTAATAAAGGTAGTATTAAGGAAACCTAAGTGAGAGGTTGAATGAGAGAACATAAAGAAGTGAATGCTAGAAGTATTGTTATTGACTATCTAAGCAGAAAAGGCTAAAGGAGAAGTGTTGTGATCGCTTGAAGGGTTCCGAGTAGATCAGTGATGGAGATGGAAAAGGTTCACAGTCAGTAAGCTAGCATATGTGTATGGAATTGGATCTGATATTTGCAAAGTGAGTTGTATGTTTCTCAGATCAATATTACTGCTACTTTCTAACCATTGTAATAGTCAAAATCATTTTAACAAAGGTTGACCTAACAGTCACAGGTATAAATCCTTTGAACAAGATTGCATTCTAATGGAGTGTATGTAAGTCCTATAACAAGGTGCACTTTTAACAGAGTGGTTGAGATCCTTTAACCGGGTCACACCTGACAGTGTGTTTGTAACCATTGACAAGGTTGGCTTTTCACCGAGCTCACTTCAGAAGAGTGAACATAATAGTAACATGTTACAAAGTGGTTTTTCCCAAATTGGGTTTCCACTATAAATCCTGGTGTTGATACTTGTGTGAATGTTTTGGTTTGAACATTTCTGTGTTTTACAAGTTAGATGCTTTTGGATAAGTGAACTGCACTGTTATATGTTTCTGTTATGTAATCGGTAATGACCAAGTAGGTGTTGGTTATTAGATCTGATTTGTTGAAGACTTTGAAAGATTGTTTTATACATTTGGACCTGAGAACAATTGATTCACCCCCCCTCTCTATTGTTCTAAATTATATTAACATGATTTTTAGATATGTTTATAGAAAGTGAATATATCAGGGTATGCACAAAGAAGATTTGTTGAAAAGCTTTTACAAACTTCCAAGTTAATGTGATTTGTGGGTGTAACATTGATTCCATTTAGTATTTCCAGTGAATGTAATAGATACAAGGATTTCTAAGGCAATTTCCTTGTGAAGACTCTATTAAACTTGCAAGCATCATCCCTGCTCATGTTTTCTAATGTGGAGTGTCATATTTGTAGGTTGTGCTCAAAATAAATTTTTTGAATATGATTTAAGAAATTCAAAAAAATGCTAGTAGAAATTCTCTGGGAGATATGTCTGTAAAAATGGAAATCATAAATGTTGTACGCGAGCTTCTTAGATTTGACTGGTCAGAGAAAATTTTGAGTAAAAATGATGACGAGGCTCAGAAATAGCACCACATCTCTATCGTCAGGTCTCTTCCACTCATCAAATATTTATTACATATGATTTGTAGCAATTCAATTCGACTGTATTTTTGTTTCTCCAATATAATATCCTATATCACTTGGATAAATCTAGTTTAGTTGCATCTATTTTTTATTTTATTGTAAGGGGAGGAGATTTCTTGTTATCATATGTACTTCCTGCCAAAGGTAGGTTTCACAAAAGAAAACCCAAAACCTAGAGAAAGTGACCCCAGACTTGATGACCAATTAAATGGGGTTCACAAAAACCCAAAGCCTAGAAGATGATTTCAAATTCCACTTATTGGGTGGGAAGATAGTGCCGCCAATTTTGGTGCCTAAACTAGATTTTGATCTCCGAAACCTGAATTGTAGTTTAGCGTCCCAAACGGTGGATTTGACAAAAAAGAGGAAGTTTCGCACCCAATTCCGCCCTAATTCCACTAACCAAATGGGGCCTTAGGCATTTCCTTAGCTGGTTGTTCATCCAATTTATCCTCTGCATGTTCTTTCTCTTCAATTCCCTCCATATAAGGACCCTTTTAAGTTGGTTTAGAAGGCTCTTTATTTTTTAATTCTTCAGTGATTCTTCTTCTTCAACCCTTATCTATTTTTGGTTGGATTTGGAGGGTTTATCCTTTAAGGGTTTTTGGAGTTTCATCTTGCTGATTTGGAAAACATACTTGAGGGGATTTTTCTCCTCTTTCATGAGAGTCTTAGCATGAGTGTTGATACATATACACTATCATTGGATATTGATATTGATGAGTTTCCCATTCTCTTTGTTTTTCATATTTGTTGGTTAAGCTTGGTCATGAGTACATTGAGGATTTTTTGATCTTGGAGATTCCTACTCAAGTTTTATAAGTTCATATTTGAAGATTTCCTTCCTCCATTTTATTGGATTCATGATTTTATTCTTCTTTACTTTCTATGAGGGGTTCATGATTATATATATATGATTTATGTAGTCCTTTGAGTGTATGATTGATTCCTCCATCTAAGAATCTTATTTATTTTGTCTCTTTTGGAGTGGAGCTTTGTCCCGTGTTATTTTATCCCCTTTCTTACTTTGTGAGAGATTTCTATTTGCATTGTACATGGGTACCTAACATGGCCTAGTTTTCAGGATCCATCTTGCATTTTTCTTTCATATTGCATAATAATATTCTCCCTAAGTTGTACTTAAGGGGTGTGTCGGAGTATAAATATAATTTTATCACAAAACTTAAGTTTAACTTAGGCTAATTATTAGGAGGTTAGGTAAAATTTATTACTTTTTATTATTTATTCGCATTAATAACTATTTCATTAGTTGGCATGTAGTTGTACCTACCCTCACACCTCATTGGTTCTCACTTCCTTTCTCTTGAATTTAAAAGTAGTAGAGCTCATCATACATTTTGTTCAATCCCAAAATCAATCCATATTTTTGGTGAAATATTATATCTTTCTATGAAAGTTTATTGTAGGTTGTAGGTTTTGGAGTGGAGTGAATACTCCATCATTGTTAGAAACTATCTACGTTATGTTTTCATTATATTAAACCATATGGTCTATCATGAGGAAATTTATGTCCTTAATTTCTTCCTTGTTATTATCTTATGTACTTATACTTACATTGAAATATTTAATTTTATGTCATTAATCTTGTATATTTGAATACATGGAAATACCTTATGCTTAATTATGAATATTTTGTGAATTATGTTAACTTAATAATATGGAGGTTATTACATAGTGTGGTCAAGCTTTACAACCATAACCAATTTTTTGATAACTATTCAATTAGAGGAAATCAAATCAAGCTATGTTGTATTGGATCATGGTTGGGGATCAAGCATGTATATGGTTCTTCCAAGTTCTCAAATCTTGTTATAATTCACATGACATCAAATAGACCAAAGATGCTTTGAATAGTCTTAAAGAACTTCCTAATATTCTTTAGATTTTGTCAAATTCCATTCATAGATTTGAAAATTAATAAAACTCTCTTTAACATGCCCTCATCTTACAAGAGTGCCTCAAAGTTATTCCCTACTAGCTTTCGTCCACTCAAAAATATTTTTATGATTGAATTATTTTGATTTTTATCCTCAAAGAAGCATTCTATATGGTGTGCAATGACAAGGATCCTAGTTGTGATGGTTTCCTTTGTTAATAATATAAGACCCTTTAGACTATGTTATATATGATATACATAATTTCTATCTTGAAGCCTTTGATTCTATATATTTAGGAAAAGTTATAAATATAGGGAATATCAAATTAATACCTAAATTTGAGACTTAGAGAATCAATGTAATTGGAGTCACATTATCTTTCTCAATATATCTTATAATATAATCACCAAAGCCTCAACTTTGAAGTTTTATCATCTCCTCCCTCAAATTGTAATTTTTGAAAAACTAGTTTCATTATGTATCCATATATATTGGATAATGCAATTATAATTTGGGAAGGTATGGAATGAGTTTGACACTCTCATTTAAAGGATTTTTCCCATTTTTATCTTTCTATAGTGTAATCTCTAGGATTTAGGCCTTTTATAGATGCCTTTGGTTGTACTACTGTTGATGATCAACAATCTAGATCTTTTGGGATTTTTAGGTTCATTCAAAAAGGTTTTGTTCTAGATTTAGCTCTATATATGCTTGTTGATGAAAGGTTTAGTTACCTTTTATCTCATTTTATCTCCCAAGATTGGGTCAAAGGTATTTTTATACCTAAGTCCTCAACTCACATTTTTAGTGGCCTTTTTTATGACTATGAATCACTCTCTTGGATAGGAAAAAAATATAAAATGAACTATATATTGCCTAGATAGCTATTATAAATCTTCTAGTTCTACCATTCAATAGCATAATACTCAATGTCATAGACATTCTTCCAATTTTCACCATTCACAATTATAACCATACACAATTTGTCACCTTCTTGTTTGCTTGAATTCTATGGTTTGAAATAGATTTATTGTGGAGATATTTTAAGATTTTTGGTCATTATTTTTATTTTTAGGAATCTTTGTGTCAATCTATTCTTTATATAATTAAAAATAAATCTGCTTACTAGGCCACACAATTTTTTTTTAATCTTTGGTAATTTAAGTATTTTAGGTTTGGTCTGAAAATTGGTTTGAATTGTTTGTGGAGTCTCATAAATTATAGATTTGGTAGACACACTTGCGGTGATTTATTTCCTCTTTGATAATAGTTATTGCATTTTTGTTGTTAGATCATCTTCACCTTTGGATCTTGCTCCATATCATTATATGCATAGATACAATGAGACAAGTTGTTTGTAAGCATTGGATTAGTTTTTGTCTTTAGATATTTATCATTATTGCAAGTATTATTCATTATTGGGGGCTACAAAGTCTCTCACCTTTCCTCCTATGGGGCACATACATCATTTGGATCTTCATAATGGATGTAGTTCTTGGGGTTTTTTGGTGTAGAGACATCCATTCATCACTCATCTTGATTTTTATATTTTTTTTTGGAGAGGAGTTTTATCCCACTAGGTTTTATTCCTTTTTCCATTTGTAAGAGATTAGTTGCATTGCATTGCATTATACATGGGTACTTAACATGACCTAGTTACTATGATCCATCATCATTATCATATTGCACTTTTCTCCGTAAGTTGCACATAAGGGCGGTTGTGAGTAAATATTATTTATTCCATCATAAGTCTCACTTGGGCATGTTAGTTGTCATTTAATATTTCCTAGGTTGCATTATTATTTGCACCAGGGTTGTTGTCAATACCCACCTTATCTACCCCTGCGTATGATTGGGACACACATCTCTTTTTGTACTTTTCATTTTCCAGCCACTCGCCTAAATATGAAAAGGCTTTGTACATTTGTAGATATCTCAATTTCATTTCATTTCGTAGCAAATCTATCTTCTCTCTCTCTTTGTGGAAGTGTCTTTGTTTGTGATCCTAGTAGCTTGGGAGCATTTCTGCAACATACACTGCATGCTCATTGTTACTATGACTCATCAAGTGTCCTACATTGAGTATGTATAGTTATAACTACTAACTAAAATTCCTTCAACATATTCTCTCATTGGGACATGGTTAGTATGGTCCACTTAGAGATCTGCCAACTTCTCCTTTACTTGTTACATTGTCCTATTTATGGATCCTACACTACATGTTTTCTAGAAACATTGGCTCATTCATGAACCTTGGACCTATATCTCTTACTCTAGACCTCTTTGACTTATGATCAATTTTATAAGCCCTAGATACCTCTTTTATTTACACATTGGGTTTGACATCACTATGCAGTTATTGTTTATGCTCATTTTAATATTTATGTGAAATGTTAGTCATAGAGTTTTGTGCATGTAAATATGAAGATATGCATATCACCACATGGAGCATAAATGAAACATTTCCCATATCCACATCCAAATTGAATGTACTTTTCCTTTACTTTCATGTTTGGTTGCTTGTTTAATTTGGTATATATGATTCATTTTGTCAATACATATATCCCAACATTTCAAACATAAACAATGATGGATAAGCTAAGAAGGTAAAAAATTTAAAATATATCTCACAAAATATAAACTAAAGATGTGTATGTTGAAATACACATTGTATTTTTCAATCTACAATTTTCTTCATCAACATCCATTATATATAATATTTATTTTTTTGATGTATGAATCCCAACATTTTCAATAAAATAAGTTATGAATAAGTGAAGATAGTATTATACTTCTAAGCTTATTCATTTTAAGAATTTTCTAAACCAATCAACTGATGCTTTGGGATATCTATTTAAATTATTCTTATAATCTACATAGTAAAGGCCAAATCTAACTGTAAAGCCATTTATCCACTCAAAGTTGTCCAACAAAGACCACGCAAAATATCCATATACATTCGATCCACTCCTGCAATATAACTCATTCATTATTTTAACATACAAAATTTACATATATATAAAAATGAAAAATCTGAATTGTTATAACTTACCTTATAGCTTGCT
The DNA here is from genome assembly GCA_027943335.1 of Chamaecyparis obtusa. NCBI lineage: Eukaryota > Viridiplantae > Streptophyta > Pinopsida > Cupressales > Cupressaceae > Chamaecyparis > Chamaecyparis obtusa. The sequence continues at coordinate 547,761 of BSBK01000081.1, read as the reverse complement.
GTAGAAACAATAAATGCTTTGAGTGGTAATCAATTCTTTGAGTATCATTCAGAGCTTGTGATAATGGTAAAGTATCATTGTTGGTTTCATCAAAACCTATAACAAACAAAATTAACTTAAAACTTCCAAATAAAAACCACATTAAATTTTTAAAAATATTATTTACTAATTTTGTTCTTATAGATTAAATAAACTTCATGTGGCAAGGACATTTACCATTTTCTGTTATGTAAATTGGTGGATTGTCATATTTATGTTTTACATGCTTCAAAAGTTCTCTTATTCCAGGAGGATATACATTAAGCCAACTTGATCCTCCCTGTGTCCACCGCATTGAAAATTAACATTGGTGACCAAATACTTCAACAAAAATATTAATTAATTGAGTTCTACAAAATATTTAGTCTTACCACCGGTCCAATCAGCATGCCATTCCTCTCGGCTGAAAACATTTCGATGCTATTGTATGTGAGATATAATATACAAATTATCTAAATTATTGGAGGAGTAAATCAGTATATATATTGTTTAACTCAAAAAGACAAATTTGAGAAATATTACCTGTTAAATTTGCTTGAGAATCTAGCATTACATAGCTGACAATAGTCGTTGAATTGGGTGAATTTGAAACATCAACAGCATACCGACTTGTGTAGTAATTTAAGCCCACAAAATCAAAGGAACCTTTCACCATAGCAGATTCAAGGGCACTAAAATTAGGCAAACGCTCACCAACAAGATTTCTCATTGAGGAGGGGTATTTCCCTTTTGCAATTGGATCCATAAACCTGTAAATTTGTACTGCTAGTCAATTTCATATTGCTGCCCATTAGTAGATTGGGTTTATAAAGGTTCTTGCTTACCAGCCAAAAATAAAATCAATAGCCCTTTGGGCAGCTTTATGGTCAGAGGGGGATTCTGAATAGGGCAACATCCATATGGCTACTAATGTTATACCAATTGATCCATTCTGTAATGACTACACAAAAAAATGGCAGATTAGCAGTTGTTAGATTTCTACAATAGATAATGTTGGGTGTTGTTTGTAAATTTGATTATTGTATGATCAACGTTTTAAAGCACGTTCCTGATGATAGATTATGTAATATGATTTGAAAGTTGAAACATTAATGATAAAACAGTAAAATCTAAAAACAACAGCACTCAATTGTATGTAATATTTGAAATATTTTGTGGTGGGTCACCTGATATTTGCTCTTGTATAGATTCACTGCAGCTGCATGAGAGAGGAGGAGATTATGGGCTACAATATATGGGTCTGTTGCCGAATGATGGCCTGGTGGGGTTATGCCCATATCATATCCTGTAACCGCGTAGGCATAAGGCTCGTTTAAAGTGATCCAGTTTTTCACTCGATCTCCAAACTCTTGAAAGCACACTTCAACGTAAGCTACAAAGTCCTTCCTGCATTGTTAGGAACACAGTCTCTTTTATGCAGGTACAATGACCAAGCGAAGAAATTAAAGATCTATGATTTGGGGATGGATTCAGCCAAATTTAAATGATTGGGAAGGGTTTCATACACAATATCTTGGCTGAGGAAGCCTCCATATTTGTCCTCTAATGCTTGTGGAAGGTCCCAATGGAACAATGTTATGAAGGGCGTGATATCTGCAATAAAGGTCGGTGTATTAGGTATACCATTTCAACAATTTTATAGCTTATGGGTTAGGCTTAATCAATACACACTAAAATAATTTGTTTAGATTGATTATCTAAAATCAAATTATTAAATAAATCTTATAAGAAAGACTAGTATGATTTGGAATGAATTATCTAAATAAGTTAAAGCTGAATATAATCTTTACCCCTAACCATTTCTACGTACACAATAACAAAGAATATACATATTACCATGTTTCAGGAGCTCATCGATTAGATTGTTATAATAGGCCACTCCAACTTTGTTGATACCCATTTCAACTGAGCCATCTGTGACCCAAAACAAAATCTTGTTAATGGAGAGATAAATGATTACTAGTTCTATTTATTGAGCGAAAGGGACTCACATGGTAATATCCTTGACCAGGAAATAGAGAATCTATATGCATCCATGCCCATGTCCTTCATCAGTTTCACATCCTCCTGCAAGTTGCACACTAAGTTTCCATTAAAAACATTAAATTTTAACAGTCCATGATATTAATGTATTGATATTTTTAGATTTTAGTGTGATACATTACCCATTATAATCCATTATCTACTATCAAGATGAGTTCTAATCAGAGAAGAATGTTGAATCAGTTTACTCCTTGTTCCCTCCAATTGAATGATCATTTATTTCCTCTTTTCGGAAGTTCTTTAAGAGCTGAATGGTTAATGTAATTGATATAGTTTTTAAGCTTGCTACAGCTGCTGTAATGTATATTGAGAAATACAAATAGTAATAAATGTTGGTGAAGGTTTATGGGGTGTCGCATGTTCACATAAGCCATTTTCAAACTATGCGATCATGCGACAATCATTAAGGGAATGTCCTGTGTATGTTGAATCTCAATAGTTTGATCTATGCTCTGGTATATTTTACTATTTTAATATAATATTCGACCTCGGCCCCTTATCGATCAAAAAAATAAAATAAAGAATTTTCCTGTTCTTAAAGTGGACGTAGACAATTGTCAAACTACTATATAAATATCTGTATTTTTTTCTATGTATATGTATTTGTATTCATATTCTGTTGTTTAATCTTTTGATTCCTCTTCAGAAACATAATGATCACAGAAAATTGAAATCCAGCAATATCATCACAGTGCTCCTCTTTGATAGTAAATGCATATCAAAATGATCAATATGTAGAAGAAAAAATTCTTATTCATGATATATATGTTATTTAACCTTATAGCGGTGGTACTCATCCACAGCAACATCTCCATTGCTCCCATCAACAATTTTTCCTGCATATAAACATAATAGTGGTAGATAAAATGCAGTAACCAATTCCAGTTGAACATTAATCTTAATCTTGGTGTAGAAATTTTCAGTCACGCTAGAATTGTTGCAGATAGAGAAATGTAAGATCGAGATAAATAGATGCACAAGGAAGTAAACTAACTTGGTAAATGGGAGAAAGTATCCCAGATGCTTGGCCCTCTTCCTCCTTCCTCAGCAGCTCCTTCGTATTGATATGAAGCAGAGGCTGTACCAAATATAAATCCAGGGGGAAATCCACTCCTATTCAATACTTGTACTTCATCCTGATCAGTAGCATTCAGTCTCGCTGTAAACACAGTAATCCACAAACACACCACAATACAGGTTCCCCATTGCTTTCTGATAGTCATTTCCTAATGTTTTCCACGAAACAATTCTCTAATGCCATGAGGATGCAGACATACACCTTTTTAAATAGAAATAAGACGAGACCCTGCCGGCCGATTTGATTCTAATCGTTCAGAACTTTAAAAATACAGATGGCAGATGAACATGGAATTCGTCAATAGCAAGTTTATGAGCGACAAATGAAAGCAATTAAAGAAAAGAAAAGAGCAGTTTTGACTTGGGCTTGACGAACGCACTGGTAATCTTTGTGTTTGAAGAAGAACGGACAATGCAGACAAAAGGAAGAGGTCGAGAAGAATGAGGTTCCGAGTATCAATTGGGGCCAACCGCCTTGCATAATAAAATGAATGTCTCTCGTCCAAGTCCAAACAATTGTAATTATCGAAGGCTTTTGTTGTCCATTTTGATCAGATTTAGATGATAGGTAATTTTAATTTTATTTTATCTGTTATGCCGGAGTGTATAATCAAAAAAATCGAATTCTATATAGTTTGATAATGTGGAAATATGGTTGTTTATAATTCACAATAATATCATCTAGATATGTTTATTTATATCGGTCTTCTGTAGTTCAATATAGCTGAGATAGGTTAATCGATCTGCTGTATACTAATTTTGCTCTGGTCTGATGATTTCTGTACGTTGCAAAGTATTTGGGACGGCTTCATATATATGACAACGAAGAGTTATGTTTCACGTGAGATATGTCTGTTATCGATATGTCTTATTGTCACCATTAACAATGTTGTTCGATTACTAAGTCTCAGCGATATCATTAACAAGTTAAACATGAACAATTATGTATATTCGCTGCAACAATTATATCAATATGAATTTTGATATACTCAACGATAACAATATGATTATTAATCATCACTATATATATAGTTGGTGATGATTATTCCATTGACAATTAATCATATACAATAGGGATTAATAATACTAGCACTTGCACCTAGAATAGGTGCAATGGTCACGCTGATAATTAATATAATAGGGGATGAAGGAAGCGAAAATCAAGTGTATTATCCTTCTTCTATTTGTTCTTCTTCGTCCTTGTTTCCCTCTTCTTCTTTCTCCTCTTTTTCTAAGTATTCCCCTTCATCTCTTCTTCATCTTCTTCTTCTTCTTCCTCTTCCTCTTCCTCTTCCTCCTCCTTCATTTTATTCCTCTTCTTCTTCTCCTTCCCCTTCATTGTACTAACATCTATATTAAATATTTGTATATAAATAAATTAATTTTATTTTTCTTATAATAAAGAGACCTTAACAATAGAATTAAAAATCAAATTGAACTAAGAATAGCAAAATATAAAATGTACTTTTTCAATGTAAAGTAATATTAAAAATAAAGATTACATGAAATTATATTATTAGTTTATATATATAAATAATTATTAAAAAGGTTAAAAACTATTTACAATTGATATTGTAGCTTAAAATTTATTAATAATTAAGTTTTACAAGTATATATGAACATGTATATAATTCTTTTAATTTTTTTAACCATTGAATATAAAAGTCACTAATATAGTCAAACTAAACATGCATGGAGGTGATTGTGCCTAGAGCCAATCTTGGAGAATACGGCTTCACATGCCTTTGTATGAGTCCAAGATTTGCATAGTTGTCTAGTAGGGAACTTGCAACTACAACATCTTTCAATATAAAGAGGTTGGAAAGCTTGTTAAGAACATATTTTCTATCTTCGTCTAAGGATATTATATACACTTTTAAACAAATTTTGAATTTTATCATAAGGGATTTACTGTAGACGGTTTAAGTTCAAGAAATGAAAATATCTGTTGTGGGAGATGCACTGTTGCAACCCCTTTCTTGTTTGCATCAAAAATTTGTGCTGTGAATGAAATGAAATACACATATTATTGAGAAACTATGTTTTTCCTTGTTGTTATGAGACTGCTCACACAAAATGCATAGTAGTGGCAGTTGTTAAGTGTTTGGGTATTGTCATTTAGGGTTTTGCCTATCGGAAGGTAACAAAAATGCTGGAACCAAATTGAAGATTGGAACCAATCCTCAATCAAGTTGGAATTGCCATGACAACACCTTAATTGCCTGGGTACGCTCTGTAACATTTCCACGCAATTCCAACCAATAAAAATGAACCTTAACACATTCCACAAGTGATTCAGATTCATACTCAAAACTAGTATGACTCATACATGGAAATACTGTTATTTCCAGCTACTTAAGGAGCTGTGAGTGTAATCCTTGTCGAACACGATCCCTTGAAACCCCTGCTTCTTGAATTCCTTCCAATTAATCCACCTTATTTTCTGCACACTCAGATGGAGTAGAGCCAAATGCTGCTACTTGAATATGACCGTGACGCTTGAAAGAATGCCACGGGGACTGAACCTCTGACCTAGCTTAACCCCACATGGATCACCACTATCACTCTCACTGCCCTCGCCCAGCTGTATATAGGAAGTAGGGGCAGAATAAGAACTCATATCTAGGAGAATCGAGGGCATTATCGTCGTCCACAAAACTCCACCAAAACACACACCTTATTGCCCATGATTCTGCAGGGAAAAATGAGATCTTTTAATATATATTAACATGGAAAATGATTAGTCAATACTCACATGTAAAGCATTCGAATCTCCTCTATTATAAACCTTCCTACTATGAGGATTGATACTTTGTCTTTGAACTACCACCTCAAACATACCATGTGAAGTGGGTACATATCTAATTTTTAACATGTTCTCCCAAAATTCAAAGTTGGAGTTCCATTAAAAAATAAAACCTTTTCAGTTGTGGGGCCATAGAATATTGTTGGAGTGTAGACTAAAAATTGGATCTTCCAATTTTTTTATTTTTTTCGTTGTGGAGAATTCCCAAAGTTGTTTGAACTTATATAAAATCTAAGTTCATAGATATTTAAATTGTAGAAAATATTCAATTAAATAGTGTGTTAGACATCATCTTTTATTTCTTTTTTAATTTTTGAACTCCCCATCTTTGTACACACTCAATTAAAAAAAATTATTTTAATTTTAAATTAAAAACAATTCTACATTTCATATTTTTACACCATATTCGTATTATATCTAAATTTACTATATTATATCCTAAAATTAAAGATTCAAATCAAAATTAATTTATTCATTTTCAGTACAAATTTATTAATCTAAATAGCACTTAAAATTAAATTCTACTTATTATTTTATATTTATTTGCTTAACCTACGTAAATTTATTATCGAAGAAACGGTTTTAATTTCTTTACATTTTATCACCAAGTGGGATAACCCGTATTAATTAAACTTGAGACAGTGTTTACCTATTTTAGACGGTTTTATTTAACTTTCAATTTGATATTTCAACTAATATGTAACTCGGACGACTAAATCAGTTTAGGGGAGAGGGGCCAGTAGTCGTGCGGGCTAACTTCATCAATATGTAGCCGTTGCATGAAATATCGTAGGACCTTCATTTTTTTTTAGAAATGTAAAGTGGACATTTAACTACCTACAACTTAGGTTTGAAGGTGTGAATCATCATGCAACTCGTTAAAATAGCACGCGTAGTGAAACATGTCCAAAAAAAGACTTTTTAAAGATTCGACCAAAACTTAATCTAAACATCTCTAGTAGTTGAGTTTAAAAATATCATTTTCTATTAGTAGAGTATTGTATTTCTATATAAAATTTTACATATATGCAACTTAAATGGACCAAATACCTATTACTAATCATAAATATTTGTTATATCTTACTTTTATATCCAACACAAAAGGATCAATACACTAACAAAAAAAATATTTTGTTGTTATAAAAGTAACATATTATTACATAAAATGCAACCTATATCCAAACACAAAGGGACCAAAAGTTGAACAGTTAAACTTTTTGAAAATCTTACACATTTCATGGAAAAATACAAGGCATTTAGGGGGAGGGACCAATAGTCGTGCGGGCTAAGACAAATTGTTAATATGAAATACTCTAATGCGTAAAATTGCTACCCCAATAGTTGTACACATAAGAGTAATATTCCCACACTAAGATAACAATACTTGTTTAAGTCACCATCTTATTTTATTAAGTGAGCATATTATTGTTTAGGTAATACACATATAATAGATATCTATGATATTTTATTTGAGACAAAAAATAATATATTTAACTTGTTAATGAATTTATTTATGTTTTTTTACTATAACATTTATAGGATCTTATGTGTTCAAGTATTGGTCCGTTTTTTATCAACATTTAGAATTTTTTTGATTTAGATGTGGATTATTTAATTACAATATATAGTAAAAATGTGTGGTAAGACTAGATAATATATTCACAAGTGGGTGATCGACTATTGGACCCCGCACGACTACTGGCCTCTCTCCCCTAACTGAAGTTACACGCGAGTTAAAGAAAATCCGTTTCCCAAAAGAAAATGTCGCATTACCGCCGAATAAAATGCCGGTTGCTTCCTCTTTATGTGCGTCAATGCCGACCGGCAGAATACTAATTTACAACCGAACGATCCAGTCATCTATATCTTCCAACGGTGGCCCTCAAAATAATGCGTGCTTTTCTTAATCAATACGTAATTATGTATGATTAACTGTAGTGGGTGGTTTCGAGGATTCCCAAATTTCCTCCGTTTTTAATTACTAGAAGATTTTTTTAACAACAAAATAATGAGCGGCCACTTTTTATTTACTCCGCCCAATATTAAATTCTCGATGTTTAACTTTTTAATAAAAAGTATAAAAAACGTCCAATGAAAAATCTCTATTTATGATAAGGATTGTGGAACCCACTGGTCGCTGGGAAGTGGACATCTGTAAAACGGGAACATCGCCGAATACACTGTTTTTAGTTGTATTATTAAAAAAAAATCAACGTTGTATTCACTGCTTTCTTGAAGGAGGTCGTGACGTGGCACTAACTGACTGTTGGTGAACTTGCAGTCAGCTGCCACGTGGAAAACTACTTTAGTTACGGGAGGTGGATAAGCTCACGGACTCTGAGTGATTCTGAAACGACAACCTTAATGCCACGTTAAATTCGACAGCTGTCCTGAAAAGTCTGTGAAATGAGGGGGGAATGGCCCACAGCTGGGCATTTTTTGTTCTATCGGTATCTGCGTCTAACGGGCTGTTCCGAGTTCCAATTTATCGTCGACATATTTCAGGGCCGGAAATTCTTTTCCGTATCAGACAATTCCGTCTGGGCGATGCCCACATAAAAAAGTCTATTGGCTTAATTAATTATATTATGATAACCATAATTATAATATAGTATTATTAGAGATAATCACACCAGTATAAGATAAATGATAGAAATTAAATGTTCAAGGTCTATAGGCCACTTATACATTTGATTAAAACGGTTAGAATAATCCCACCAAAGCTATATATCTTTAACATTTGTAAGTAAAGAATAAGTGACAATCAATTCTGAAGGGCTTTGTTGTTGACATAACGGAGTTAGTATATTATTAATCATTTTAATAGATTAATATGTGGTAGGTGTCTTACATCTTAGCAAGAGATGATACTAGCGCTTGTATCAAAAGGAGGTACAAGGTGTGCACTGATAGTGATAATATATTCAAAACATGGAAACTCAATTGTGAATAAATGTAAATATACATGGGGATGTGACATATACAAAATGTTTGTGCAATGAAAAAATTGATTAGTTGAAATACATTTGATGTTGGTTGTTAAGATTGTTCTTTGATATTTGGAAATGGAAAGCTCAAGAAATTTTAATGTGTTGTATTTATTTAAATATTTATAACAAAATAAAAAATATTTAAGTCAAAACAATTCAAATGAGGAATTGAGTGCAACTGACATTCTCCACTAATTTTGAGCTCTCATAGATGAGTTATGCTCGCAAGAATGCAAACCTAGAAACAATTAAAATCATCTTCTTGTAGTTGATTACTCCTGTAAAATGTATAAAAATTGAATTCATGCAAAGTGGTTAATTGCAAGAAGTATAAAAGAGATTGGGCTTGAAATTACATGGTTTTTTTAAGAGACAATTGATGTAATCAAGCTTCTCCATTTTTCTTATAATTGGGTATGGATTCTTTTGCATTTTAAGTATCTCTAAAAGGAAAATGTTGGTTCAATGTGAAGACTATCTAGTGACATGGCTCTAGATATAGTTGTAAATGCTAGTTCTTGTATTTCTATTTTTCTAATATTAATTATTTCTTTGTGCATTGTTAGGCCTTGGGATTTGTATATGGTAATAGCCCTTGTCATTGTGAGTGAGATTTGCCTATTGTTACCTAGTGATATGGGTACTATAAGTATAGACTTTGGATCATCTTGATTTTGTGGTGGCCCACTATATATATCAATTCATGCTATTAGTATATGTATTATTTGTGCAATTATTTATGTAGGAATGTTTGGTGGTCCAGAGTGAGGATTTTAAACAATGTCAATAAATTTTCCAAGACCTCCATTTACAATTCCCGTTTGTTTCCATATGTTAGTTGTGAGCATAATTAGTTAGCCTTTGCATAGTAGCACTTGTAAAAGAATAATTTTAACAACATATAATTGAAAAATAGTGATAGTAAATGTCTATTATTAAAAGTAAAATATATTAAAATATAATAAAAATTTATAATTTAATATATTAAAAAGTTTATTACATTAGATTATAGTTTATTATAATTTACATTAAATGATTCCTAATTTATATATATTATATATTGTTAATTTTTAATTAATAATTTTAATTAGTAAAATAAATTTTTAAATTAAATACATAGAATTTTATAGTATATATACATAATTTAAAAAAATTTATATACCACCTATTTGACACACACACACATATATATATACATATACGTATACATATATGTGAGATATGTGGTATATAAATTTTTAAAAATTATGTATATATCATATAATAATTTATATATTTTTTAAATTAAAATTTGTTGAACTTGTATAAAAATAAGTGAAATCATGAAGTGTGATAAAAAATAATTAAATTAAAACCCTTAGTTTAATAAATTTCTCATTTTAGTGATTTGACTGCAATAATACTTAGGTGCCTATCAATGGGTTGCAAAGTTAGAATTGACAAGCAGGGAAACAAAAGAAAAAATAATAGAAATCAATTGATTCCAAGAATAAGAACTTATCCCTATTTGAGCATCTCAAAATATGAATGTGTAGTGATCCATTGTTGAAATATTGACTCTGTATGTATTTCTCCTTTACCCAAATAAAAATGGTTTTGTTGCATATGTTTCCTATGAACATGTTAAATAGTGTATTATTGAATTTTGAACTTAGCATTGTATTGTTGAATTTGGTTAGAAACATTTATGGGGCAATATTGGCTCAAATATATCCCATACTTGTGAAACTAGGACCTAGTTGATAACTGTATGGGCCTCCTTACCAAGATGGGATTTTGAACCTAGGTCATGCACTAAAATGACCAACAATTCCATTACATGAGAACCCCTAGAATTTACCTTTCAATATTGTATTTTGTTGATTACTCCTAATTTTGTGAAAGATGTGGATGATTTTGTGAGTCATGACATTTACTTCTCCAAGAAGATTGTAGAAAATTGTGATCGTCACCCATGTAGAGAAAACTTAAATTTTTATTTTAAATATACAAATAGCAATGATAAAACAACTCAGTAACCATGATATTTTTAGGGTTTAAATCCTTATCTACTCAAAAAATTTCAATAGTGCATCATTAAGTTGATTGGAGGATTGTGGGACTAACATTGCTCTTCTATTAAGCATTAAATATTTTCTTGAACTATCTGGATTTGAAACGTTGATGTTAAAAATTGGCACACACTCATTTCCAGAAGCATATCAACAAGTTTAGTGTTGAGATTTAGAGTTTCATTTCTATTGTCCTATAGTGGAACTTATTGGAACTCTTTTGAACATTCAATGTTGTTCAAGAATTTGGAACTAATTTTCTAGACTACATTTTAATTTGTTTATTAGATAATGGAAAGTATTATATATCATTGTATTCTAATGTAATCTTGTTGATCCTCCATCATTTATAACTTGGATCAGCATTGAAGATAGCTCGTAAGGTCATGTGGTGGATGCACATAAAGATCCTTAAAAGGGTTCATCTTGGTAGTAGTTTTAGATGTGTTACAACACCATTCACCTAGTGTTAATTGTTTATTAGATACAAATAAAAATGTTTATGCTTCAAGATTTTTGTTAAAAACTTCACCTTGGTTTTCCATGTTACTTTATCACCATTCATGCCCAGTGGTAGCCTCTAGATTTACCAATTAATATGAAGTAGCTCAATGTATCCTAAAAGACATTTGTTTGAGATATCAAATTGGTCATTTATCTTAGGTTTATCAACATAGCTCATGGTCAATGTGGTTTCCTACATCTTGAAGTGCTCCTACAAAAATGTTCTGATGAATATGGTGTCTCAATTACTTACAGTTGCCTTTTGCAGTCTATGAAGAAGTACATGTCCTTCGACAAAAAATTGAGGGCATATTTTTAGTCTATCAAATACTTTTAATATTATCCATCCCTTTGTATCTAAGAAGTTCTCTGTTGTTGTTGATATCATTTGCCTCTGAATTGGAATGAGAATGAAATGCAACAGTTCTAGTGGGTTGTATCTTACTCCCTTATTCTTTCATTATTTATTTTTTCCATCTTTCATATTACTATTATATCTTTATTTTTCTCATTACTTTATTTTTTCTCTTTGATATTTTTATCTTCTAAGTATTTATTTAAATCTCATTTTCTCTCAAAATTCTTTTTCTATGTATTTTTATTTGTTACTTGTTTCTTTCTTCTCATTTTCTTTTCATTTTTCTTTGTATTGAATTAGTCTACAAAGGAAGCCAATTATATGTTTGTAAAGCAAAGAGAACATTTAAAGTTAGTTTAAACTTTCCATTATTGTGAGCTGACACTTGTAGCTAGTAGAAAGAATAAGCATGATCGTTATATTGAAAGAAAGTTCCTTCTCACAGACATAGAACATCATTAATGTGCTCATTAAACAATGCTATTACAACCATAATGTAGGCTAATCATTGATGAAAATAAGTTCCCCAAGATATTCATAAAGAATGTGGTCGGTAAGTAAACTATAGTTTGGATTTGATAGAGGAAGTAGCAGATCAAGTAATGAGCAAGGAGGAATCTTCAGATCGACCCCTATAGCCAATGGAGATGCTGTTGGAGAAGCCAGCGCCCTCAATTGATTTGGAAAAGGAAAACTTAAATGCAAAAGAAGCAACAAAAGAAGATGACATTCTTAAGATTAAGTTATGTGACCTCAAAGCCTCAACCAAAACAAAAAGTTTAGCCACAACATCTTCTTCACCAACCTTTCAAGGGGTTAACCTTCAAACTCCTGATTCATCATCTTCTTCATACTCGGGGCGGAGAACATCCTACAGACTGAGACTCAAAGAACAAAAAGAGATGACTAAGTTGCTAGCCCCTCAAACGGAGAAAACCTCATCCACATTTTAGAGTCAAAGGAGGGTTAATTAATCTCAAACCATTAGAAGCAAATATGGATCACCTCAGAATTAATTTAATCTACAATTGGACAGAGGTGTACTTTCTCAAGTGTATGAGGAAACATAGATCTCCCCAAAACTTCAGGCAATTTATGATCTTTTTGGTGATACAACATTAGAACAACCAACCGGGGATACTCAGAAGTTAACATATGTGGAAAGGCTTCTAGATGAGGATTATATTGAGGATGAAGAAAGACTAATAGACATCTCAGTGCTCACCCAAGAAGAATTAGAGGAAGATCACTAGCAAGATTTTTCACCAAAACGCAACAACCTAGGACTAGTGCAATCTATTCAAGATTGTCACATGGATTGTGGAAAGATCAAAAAGCAGGGGAGAGGAAGGAAATATAATGCATCATTCAGGAAGGAAGTTGGAGAGGAATCAGATCAAACCAAAATAACATCATACATTAATGTAGGGAAGGGGAAGTTCCTTCCCGAGTTGCAATGAGAATCATCTCCTGGAATGTTAGGGGCCTCAATGCCCCTAACAAACAACGTTTGGTCAAACGCTGTATCATATCATCTAAAGCAGAATTAGTTCTAATTCAGGAAACAAAGATGGATAAAGAGCAATTGGAAATCTTCGCCAAGAATTTAGGAGATTGGAAGGCTCATAGTGTAGATGCAATAGGATCCTCAGGTGGCTTATCAGTCTTATGGAATTCAAGGTTTTCTTCTTTCATTCCAATGGATCATGGACCAAATTGGATAGCTGGGAACCTAATTAGCACCAGATCCAATTTAAATATTCATACAGTGAATGTATATGGCCCCATCTCACACAAGAAGAAGGCAAAATTATGGGCAGAAATCTCTAATTGCTTTGCTCAATGGCTAGAGGACAACTTTATAGTGGGGGGTGATTTCAATGCTATAGTTCATGCATCAGATAAATTAGGGGGATCTCTAAGAACCTCTCAGTCACAGAATGATTTTAGGGATTGGTTACAAAAAGAGAGTCTTATGGAGGTGGAGTTGCAAAATGGCTCCTTCACATGGTCAAACCGAAGAATGGGCATATGCAACATCTCAGAAAAACTAGATCGTTTTCTATTTAAAGGAGACCTTACAAAATTCCCTTTTGACTTAAAAGCCTCTATTGCTCCAATTTCAGGATCTGATCACCTCCCTATTCAACTTAACATTCTCGAGGCCAACAGACCCTTGGGATGTCCTTTTAAATTTGAAAATATGTGGCTTAAAGAGGAGAATTTCTTAGAGCTCATAGATGAATGGTGGAAGGATTTCAAAGTTGAGGGTTCTAAGTTATTCTTCTTTGTCTCCAAACTGAAATACATCAAGCAAAACATTCTCATATGGAATAGAACTCATTTTAACGACATCTTTGCATCAAAATTGGAGATTGAACAAAAATTGGAGAATCTGAATCTAAAAATAATGCAATCAGGATTGGACCATGACAGTTACTTAGAAGAAAAATCTCTCTTAAAGGATTGGGAAGATATCCTAGCTAAAGAAGAAATATACTGGAAACAAAAATCTAGAGAGTCTTGGCTAGCTGAAGGAGACAAGAATATAAATTTTTTTCACTCAAGTACAAAACAAAGGAGAGGCATTAATAGGATTTCTCAACTCAAGGATGCTGCTGGCTCTATATTGGAGGATCAGAAGGAGATCATCAAAGAAATCACCAGATATTACTCTCAGCTTCTCAATTGTTCTATCTCAACTCCCTTCGGGATTCAAAAAGGGTTATTGGAAAACATCCCAAATATCATTACTGATGCAGATAATCAGATGCTATCCAGACCCTTTCAGGAAGAAGAAATCTGACATACTATCTCCCAAATGGCTCCAGACAAAGCTCCAGGACCGGATGGCTTTCCTCCAAGCTTCTTCCTTCATTACTGGAGCATTTTGGGCAAAGACCTCACTGATGCTTTGGAGGCCGCAAGAGCTTCAGGTAGATTTCTAACTAAAATCAACAATACTTTCATAGTGTTAATACCTAAAAAGGAACAAGTCATTAATTTGGATGAATTCAGACCAATTGCTCTCTGTAACATAATTTACAAAATTCTCTCTAAAGCTCTAGCAAATAGACTAAAAAAGGTCTTAGTTAAACTAATTGGGGAGGAATAGACTCATTTTGTCCCGGGTAGATCAATTCTAGATGGGATAATCATAGCCCAAGAAGCGATACATTCTATCCAGCATAATAAGCAATCCAACATGATTATAAAATTGGATATCAAGAAGGCCTATGACAAGGTCAATTGGAGATTCTTGATTAAATGTGTGGAGCGATTTGGGTTTTCTAAAGCATGGATCAATTTGATATTTTATTGTATTTCAACTCCTAAATTCTTTGTCTTGGTAAATGGATCGCCACAAGGCTCCTTTGAAGGCTCTAATGGCATCAGACAAGGAGATCCATTATCGCCATTTTTATACATAATTATGGCTGAGGCATTAGGGAGAAGTATGATCAGTATGCAGGATCAAAACCTAATCAATGGCATTACAATATCCTCATCCATTCGACCAGTTACTCATCAACAATTTGCAGATGACATTATTCTCTTGGGTCAGGGGATTATCCAGGAAGCTAAACAGATTTCCAAGATACTAGATCACTATGGACAAGCTTCAGGGAAACTAGTCAATAAAGAGAAATCAGTGGTCTTCTTCTTTCACACAAAAAAGAAAATCCAACAAAAAATTGTAAAAATTCTGGAATGTAAATCAGGCTCTCTCCCATGTCCATACCTGGGCATCCCGATTGACAAATCCCTCAGAACAGCATTAGTTTGGAAACCTCTCAATGAAAAGATGGACAAGAAGATGGATAATTGGAAAACCCGATGGCTATCTTGGGCTGGGAGATTAGTCATGATCAAAGCAACATTATTAGCAATACCAATATACCTAATGTCTTGCCTTTCACTTACCACAGAGGGATATATGGATATGGTGAAGAAACTTAGGAAATTCTTTTGGCAGGGTACAGACATTAAGAGGAAATTTGCATTAATCTCATGGGATAAAATATGTAAACTGAAATCTTCTGGTGGCACTGGCATTAAAAATCAATTATGGCAGAACCAAGCTCTAGGTGCAAAGCTTTATTGGAAAATAGTGAATAATCAGGATTTCAAATGGATTAGAATTCTCAGAGCTAAATATTTAGGCAACTTTAATAAGGAAGATATAGTCAGAATTAAAGAGTTCCCAAAAGGCTCAAGAATTTGGAACTTCATAGCTAAGTCAAGACATATTGTTAACAATAACATATCTTGGAATATCAAAGATGGAAAGGAAGCAAGATTCTGGGAAGACTCTTGGGGTGGGCATCCAACCATCAATTCACAGTTAGGCCCCAATCAGATCAGTCATATTTGTGCTTCATCCTGGGGACCATATCTCAGTGACTATATCATTCCTTCGTCCTCTGCTGCTATAGATGGTTCTTGGGAGTGGAAAGACTTCTCATCACTTCAATTAGATACAAGAGAGGTAGATAAGCTCAAAACATTGATCAAAGATAGGCCCTTTCTTCTCAAGCAAGGAAAATATGAAATCATTTGGAATGGGGAAAAATTAGGATCCTACAGTGTCAAAGAGGGTTACAATCTTATAGCCAAATCATCCACATCTAAAATAGAAGAGATCCCAGCACAATTATGTTGGAACAAGGTTGGACTCCCAAAAGCCGGGTTATTTATGTGGGTGGCATCCCAGGGTAGAATTTTAACTGCAGATAAATTTATTAAGATGGGATATCAAGGTCCATCCAGATGCATTATGTGTTTTAAGAATGAAGAGGACGTAAATCATCTATTATCATCCTGTCCCTTTGCTAAAGATTGTTGGTACTGGCTTTATTCAAGATTAGGATGGTCATCAGCCCCCCCAACTAATTTACTCCAGCTTTTGATATCATGGCCACGAATCATGGGAGGAAGTTTATTCAGTAATCTATGGATGATCTCTCCATCAATTCTGATTTGGGAGATTTGGAAAGAAAGGAATAGAAGATTATTCCAGGATAAATTTTTGAAATTTGAAACTATAATTAACAAATTGGAGGCAGCCATAGTTGAGGTAATGAATTCTCGGATCCAAACTCAATCAGCACAACACAAATTCTTTACCAGTTGGGATGATCAGATGACAAAAAATTGGTTTGGGTTAAAAACTCCAATCACCATAGGC
Organism: Chamaecyparis obtusa; assembly: GCA_027943335.1. Classification (NCBI taxonomy): domain Eukaryota; kingdom Viridiplantae; phylum Streptophyta; class Pinopsida; order Cupressales; family Cupressaceae; genus Chamaecyparis; species Chamaecyparis obtusa. The sequence goes on along the minus strand of BSBK01000081.1, from coordinate 530,705 downwards.
AGAGGATATAGAAGAAATCAAGAACTAAGGAAGGCATGTGTCTAGAAACCCCCTCCAATTGGATGGTATAAATTAAATTTTGATGGAGCTTCTAAAGGTAACCCAGGCCCCTCAGGAGCGGGATGCATCATACGCTCTACAACTGGGAATGTGATTGCTAAACAAGCCATACCATTACCCAAAGATACCAACAATATGGCAGAATTTAAAGCACTATTGTCTGGACTGATACTAGCTCGGGAAGTAGGGATCTCAAAGCTTGAAATTGAGGGCTAATTACCATCAATGCAATCAAAGTCAGATCAACCCCAAATTGGCGTCTTATGGTAGTTTTAGAGGTAATCTTACAGTTAATGGATAATTTTGAATCGAAAACCATTAACCATACTTTCAGAGAAGGAAACACTAAAGTGGATGAGCTGGTTGACCTGGCAGCTAGAGGAACAAATTTGAAAATTCTATCCGACATCAGCGGAGTTTCAACAGAGCTCATTGAATCTAACCACTAAATCAAAATGGTCAAATCAGGTCCTGATATATTTTTGCCTCAGAAGTTGACAGAACGGCTCCTTGTGGTGATAAGACGGGCGTCTTCTCTCATAGCGCATAGCGCGTGTAGGAGTTTAGAACATTAAATGAGGAGTAGGATTAGGACAAGAGGAGCAGATACCTATTGTCCATCAAAGAGTGACGATGTCCGGACATGAGTTATCTTCTGGGGTTGAAAACCTTGGTTGTTTTCAGTCGTTCGCCTCTGCGCAGTTAAATCTCTAACACCAGCATTTCCTATGTGCGCTGCTGTGATTGTGTGGGGCCCAATTCTTTATCATGTTAGTCATCGCTAGGCCGGGGAATGAAGAAAGTCTATCCAGTGACTGCGAGTTTGCCTTTGTTGCTGAATCTCAATGGTGGGACCTGGTTTTCGGATGAGTCAGACGGTCCTGACATGTCAGAGCATCAACAGTGGTCACTAAAGCGCAAGGGATTTGTCAGAGCTATGCGAAATCATGCCAGCTGTTGATTCTTCTTTACGGTGTAGGGTTTCAAACTGTGGGTCCATGGTGACACGTATGCACAAATGGCGCTCCCCTATTGGCCGAAAGAAATACAGAGGTGGAGTGTTGTCAGCGGGGCTTGTGTTAGAGATTTTGATCGATGGTTGGCGTGTGATCACATGGAATATTCTCAACCCATGCGATCATGCACCCACCGTCCGATAAGGAAAATACGAGGTGGAGTGTTGTCAGCGGGGCTTGTGTTAGAGATTTTGATCGACGGTCGGCGTGTGATCGCATGGAATATTCTCTCCCCATGCGATCATGCACCCACCATCCGATTAGATGCCGATGGTTTGTCTGCAATGGGACCGCGTGATGATTCATCACCGAGGTGTCAGGTTGTGATTGGCTGAGCTGGAAAGGGAATGTTGACACATCGGTGGGCCCAAACTTTTCAGTGGGGTCACAGCGTGGATGATCTGACGGTGGGTGCATGTTCCTGTAGAGTCTTGGAGGTCTACACGAAGATGCGATGACCGTCGATCTTCCGGATGCAGGCCCACTCAAAGTTCTCGCCAGTTCACGGATAAAGTGGGCACTAAGGTTTGTGGTGAGTGCTGGAGGCTTGTCGCATGTTTGCATGAGCTAGTTTTGAGTTATGCTACCATGCGACAAGCCCTTTGTGGTAACTTTATGCGACGGCGGTTAACGGTGGTAAAGGGCTACGGTGTGTTGCATGTTTGCATAGCCCTTTTCCTGGCTATGCTATCATGCGACAACTGTTGAAAGATGCTGTTGTGAAATTAAAGGTGGGTCAGTGTGTTGGGTCTTGCTGACGTGTCCCTTTCTGATTGACCAGCAAGCGCTGAGATGGATATGCATCGTGGGTCCTAGAGATCTAAATTCTGCCAAAGTGTCGAAAACCTACGATGTTTACTGTTTGGTTTGCATGAATACCCTGGTTGTTTTTGACCTTGTGCCTTCCCACGTTTGCGCACTTATCTTCTGGCGCTGAAATCCCTAGATGTTTTCGATCCTTCGCCGAAAACCCAGGATGTTTTCGACCTCACATTTCTTCCCTTTTGCCGGCACTCCTTGTTCGTCGGTCCTAACTGCGCAAGTGCGATCGGATGGTGGGCTCGGGTCTTCAAGGGTTTTAAAATGATTGGTTGTCACATGATCGCATGTCAGAGTTTTCTAACATGCGACCATGCGACCAGTTACTTCTTGTATTGGGGCCTGTTGGCGGGGAGGGCAGTGGTCCTGCTGGTTGTTATGTGGCATCCTGTGGTTGGCTGTCGCATGATCGCATGTCAGAGTTTTCTGACATGCGATCATGCGACCGGTTGACATCTATTCCTGGGCCTGTTGGTGATGGAAGTACTGTAGATGCACTGTCAAATGGATGCTGAGGTGGTAGAGTTCTATTGGATGTAGCATAGAGATGTGGCGGTAACATGGCAGTTTTTAGCTAGCCCGTGGCAACACGCTGGCGGTTTGTCGCATGTTCTCATAGCTCTATTTCAAGCTATGCAAACATGCGACTAACTGCCAGACCTCCTGGCAAAGCTATGAACTACAGTGTGGGTCCATGTGTCAGGTCTTGCCGACGTGTCTCCTTTCCGATTGGCCGGAGAGCGCTGAGGTGGATGTACATCATGGGTTTGGTACCCAAGGGCAGTTAACGGTGGTGAAGGTTTATGGGGTGTCGCATGTTCGCATAAGCCATTTTCAAACTATGCGATCATGCGACAACCATTAAGGGAATGTCAGCATTGCGGAGTTAAAGTTGCCAAGCCCGCGAAACATGATGATCTAATGGTGGTGATATAAAGTAGATCTCAGTTTAGATGTTGACCGTTGATAGACTATTGGCACCTTGAGGATGACCGTTGCATTTCAAGTTCAAATTTGTAGAGGATTTTCGCGATAGTAAGTACCAAAATTGATGGCTTTAGCAGCAGTTTTCAACTGGTTTGGTGGCGCAGTTATTGCCGACTGATCCGAGGGGCTCAGTGACCATTCACAGTGATGTTTTGTACCTGTGGAGTAATTTGAGCTCGAGAAGCTTTTTGCAGGCGGTGATTTGTACTGGTTTTCATGGCTATCCCTGGTGTTCTGTACTGAAGAAATTAGAAGTAAATATCGGTATCAGCCGATTACTGTTGTTGAAAGTTGAAATGATTTCGTTCTGAACATTAGACCCTGCAACAGTGGGCTTGAACTGATGATAGATACTTTGTTAATTTATGTTTATATTTATATATATAAAAATCCCAACTTCGACCCTTCATCGATAGAAAAAAAAGTAAACTATAGTAAAATCATACATTTTGAGAGTATGATAAATTGTTGAAACCAAGATAAAAGTCTGATGGCATTCAAAAGGATGAGATAAAGTGTAGAGATGAAGATGAAAGTTGAAATTGACGAAGGAGAAGCTGTACATGTATGCAAAACGTGGAAGTATAGACGATGCCGTGAACTGTTTGACAAAATGCCTCAAAGAAATGTGATCTCACGGAATTCCATGATTGCACGATATAAACAAAAATTAAATTTTTGAAGGCATTACAAACTTTCATGCAAATTTAACCAGCAGGTGTAAGGCCAAATTCCACATTTTTTCCACCATCCTTCCTGTCTGTGCCAAAATGGGAGCTTTGGAACAGAGAATAGATAATCGAGATTTATCAAAGGATAAAGGAAGGAAGTTTTTTCATCAGATGTTAAAAAGTTAAAGTTGTAACTAATTATGAGACATGCTTGCAAAATGTGGAAGCACAGGCAAGGCATGTGTACTATTTGACAAAATGACTCAAAGTATTTAAGGATAGAAAATATTTGTTTTTCAATTTTTTTTCCCTATTATTTCTACAAGCTCGGAACGTTGGTTCTAATGCTCTGTTTCGCATTCCAAAGATAATCTTGGAAGAACTCTTAGTTACTGTATATGAAAAAAGGTAATTATGAAGGTAAAGAATTGTGCTGCTCCTCCACCAAAGCTGTAATTGTTTCTCTCTTTCGCTTGCTACACTACCTTCTCCGCTGCATACCCAATCCTTTATCCACTTTTTCAAGGGATTTCCTCTGCTATCGATTTATCTTTGGTAGCAACCAGTATTTCTGCAGCTAGCCGAGATGGGGTTTTAGTGAGTGCATCAGCATTAGATTCCATAGGAGGCTCACTAATGCTACATTGTTCTTTTGCAGGTTCCACATGATCCACAGGTCCATCATATTCAGATACAGTCTGTCAAACTTTAATTTTTAAAACCCATATTCCACGTTTACAAACATACCGTATAAAATTATCGGCATGAGTCAATTCTTACGCCACGGTCAGCTACCTGGATGACTCTCGTTTGCTTCATAGAAGGTGGAGGAACCATGTCGGAATGTTTTTTTTTGGTCAGCAATGGGAAAAATTCCAGCTGCCTGAAGTTGGGTATGAGACACTTATCCGATTAATGGTATCTCACATAGAAGAGCCTATTGGCTAATTATATAAATAATGTGTATATTTTTTCTTTTTTAAAAAGTTGTATGGTGATTAGAAATGGTAATGTCCATGTTTTGTAGGATATTCTGTGCATTCTTAGATGATTACTTTGGCTTCAACTTATTTCTTTCTGAATTTCAATTTGGCAATATGTAGGACCAAGGTAATACAGGTTGAGTGCTAGGCTGAGACTTGGGGATACCTCTGAGTTAACAAAAATAATAGTAGTAATGTCATTTCATGGAAAGCAAATATAGACACATCATGTATTGACATTGATGAAATATAATGCCTCAAGCATCAAAAGTTAAGGGCTGATTGATTGTACTAATCAGATCAATTAGATTGATTGATTGATTGGTTTCGATAATGATCTCTCAAGAAGATTGTTGGATTAAAAAAATACAATTTTCCTCTCAAAATAGATGGAAATACATTGGAGGACTGAAAGGTACTATTATTTCCAAGAGTGGCAATATTATTCTCAATCTCCACAAACTGTTTGAGGTAAATCTTGGGTGGTGAACTAAATTTTGATAGACTTCATGAATCTACCCATTGCCGTCAGCCTATCAATTACCCCACCTGAAAAGTGTGCTAGCATCTGATGTTATCCACTGTGTCCAACAATTCTTTAATTTTCATTATGATGTCCTTGGTTACCCATCTTTGAAATTACCATATTTTAAAAATTATACTTTTAATTCATATAAAAATCTACAGATTAAAATCTTATTTTTATCTAATAAAAAGAACTAAAACTGCAAAATTTTATTTTTATATAATAAAAAAACTAAAACTGCAAAATCTTATTGTTATCTCATTAAAAAAACTAATACTGCAAAATCTTATTTTTATCTAATAAAAGAACTAAAACTACAAAATCTTATTTTTATCTGATAGAGGAACTAAAACTGCAATTCATCTGATGCAATAGGAAAATTATAGTTCCAACAATTTCTCATCCCCTAGTTTCCTACATATACGAAGATTGATTTGCTGCTCTCACAGGTTACGTAGGTATCCAACTGGGCCTATATCAATTCGTGTTTGTCATCAGCCGCAGTTCACATTCCATACATAGTTCGTTAGCTGGTTTTAACACTCTCCTACCATGGTGTCCCAATTACATGGCCAGGACCTCGTGTCTTATCCAGATATATATATATATAATCTTATCTTCCTATAAAATTAGGAATTTAGAGAAGCTAATTACCTGGCTAAAGGATAAGATTTGAGTTGACCTTTCGACTATAGTAATATTATTTCTTTGTGATCCCTCGTTTTCCTGCGACTCCAAGTTTATACACATCTCTTCTTTTTCTATCCATCCACGTTTATAGGCTTTTATTTCGAAGTCCAAACTGACGCATTCTATAAACGAAGCATAACTGCATTGCTTTGTATTCCATCCCAAACTCCAGAATTTCACAAGAATGGATGCCTTTAAGGGATGGAGAATCTTTACAGTGGTGTGCATGTGGTGGGTCTTTCTTGCAGCAGCTCATCAAGGGAAAAATGAACTGACTAGGAGTGGGTTTCCCCCTGGATTTATGTTCGGTACAGCCTCTGCATCATACCAATATGAAGGAGCTGCTAGGGAAGCAGGAAGAGGCCCAAGCATATGGGATACTTTCTCTCATATCCCAGGTTGGATTGACTCTTCTATACATTTAGTTATCTGCATCTTCCATTTCTATATATTCATTTGCTCATGTAATCTATGTGAATTCTAAGATTAAAAAGATATGATTAAAATTTTAGGAACATTATGTGAAAGATGATATTTTATTGAAAGTTTCAAACTATATATAGGTTGACTCTTCAATACATATAATTATTAACATCTTGCAATTCTATATGTTCATTCGCTCATGTAATCTATATGATTTTAAAAAGATTTGATAACTGCAAAGAAAATATTTTCAACAAATTCTCAATTATTATATATAGATCTAATGTATTTCCATGTAAGTGTTGGGTCTCATAGAGAGGGGCTTTCTAAAAAATTAAGAAGGTGTTGCAGAGATTTTTGAGGAATATTTTGAGCCTGGTAGTTCTATGAATTTTTAATGCAACTCATCTAAAAAATTTAAGCTTTGAAATTTAAGGAAGTTGGGATCTAATTCGTTGAATACATTTAAATAAAAAAAAATATATTCTTAATAAATTTTGGTGTTTGATTTTTGCATGGACAAAAAATAGACAAATTTGATTTTCTCTCTAAAATTTTAGTTTGGCAAGAATCTATATTTGATAGAGCAAATTCTAGTCCCACCAATTTTCTTTTTTTTTCAAATATGCATCAAGCTAAACTGTATGGACTCCTATTTCCTTTCAGAAGATTTTAAAAGATTTATTTTCTTCTTCATAAACCTCTTATTCCTTTAAAATAGAAGCTTAAACGGCTTCATAAGACGACTGGTAAACTTACGCCCTACAGAAAGAGAGCTAATATTTGAATAGTTTAGTACAAAAAGTACGGTAAATAAATTAGCACCTGCTATATAATTCATAAAGATTACTGGTCGATTAGAATCGATGTATGTAAAAAGTTTTATTTAGCAATTTAAATGAGCTTGTTTGTAGGGAAAATCGCTAATGGAGCCAATGGGGATGTTGCTGTGGATGAATACCACCGCTACAAGGTGTGCTTTTTACAAAATTTGATTCAAATCATATATTTTTCTGATCCAAGAAAGAACTTGAACCTGTTATTTCCATATATTTGGAATCTAAATGCATTGCACATTAAAGAGCGGTAGTGCAATTTACAGGAGGATGTGAGACTGATGAAGGACATGGGCCTGGATGCATATAGGTTCTCTATTTCTTGGTCACGGATATTACCACGTAAGCCTCCTTGTTTTTCTTTTTAACTAAGAAAAATTAGTGAGTATTTAACTCCGTGCCTCTATTAAATCGATTTTTCTTGGGAGACAGGAGGCACGATCAAAGGTGGAATTAACAAAGTTGGAGTAGCCTATTACAACAACCTTATTAACGAACTCTTAAAACATGGTAAAATTGAGACACTCTTTATCGCTGATGTGAATATTACTGCAATACTTTGTTAAAGGCTATAACCAAACCAACTTTTTATTGTAGATATCAAGCCTTTCGTGACTCTGTTTCATTGGGACACTCCGCAAGCTCTGGAGGATAAATATGGAGGCTTTCTCAGTAAAAACATTGTGTATCTAATCGTTCTAAATGATCAAATCCTCTAAGCCAATATAATATATATATATATATATAATTTTTGATTATATTGAATACCCATTGAGACGGCCCTGTTATTTGATATCAGAAAAGATTTTGAAGATTTCAGTGAAGTGTGCTTTCAAGAGTTTGGCGATCGAGTGAAGCACTGGATTACATTAAACGAACCTCATTCCTACGCTTCCTTAGGATATGACGTTGGCACATTTGCACCCGGCCGCCATTCCTCTTCTAATGGAAGTTCAAGCACAGGAAATTCAGCAACAGAGCCATATATTGTGGGACATAATCTTCTCCTTTCTCATGCAGCTGCTGTGCGTTTATATAAGAGGAAATATCAGGTGACCCACCTTTTCTTTTCGTATGTTAATGTATTATTTTTATAGGCGCCGGTTAAATTCTAGACAGAATGTACCAAAGATAAAAAAAGTTCAATTTTTTTTTTCAGATTTGCAAAAATAGTAATTTTTTTGTAAATTTTTTGTGGTTTTCTATTATAAAATGTGTAGATCATGAAGAGCGGATGCTAAATTTTTTGAAAAAATCTGTTATATTTTCTATTTTTTGAAATTTAGTCAACGATACATTCTATCTGAAACTTAACCGCGTCCATTTTTATTTATAGATAGCACAAAAGGGATTGATCGGAATTACAATAAATAGCGATTGGGAGATTCCCTATTCAAATTCACGCTCTGATCGGGAAGCCGCCCAAAGGGCCATAGATTTCTATTTTGGATGGTAAGTAATTATTAAGCATGTTTTGTAAACAGTCTACTAATGCCCATTTTAAGTGGCCTTTCATATGAAATTGACATGCCGTAGAAAATTACAGGTTTTTTGATCCAATTACGAAAGGGAGGTACCCTTCATCAATGAGAAAGCTTGTTGGGAAACGTTTGCCCAAATTTACAGCCTATGAACGTGCTATGGTGAAAGGTTCTTTTGATTTTCTGGGCTTAAATTATTACACAAGCCGCTACGCTACTGATATCTCAACGCCACCTAATCCAATGAACACAAGCTATTCTTTGGACTCTCAAGTTAATTTAACAGGTATATGAATTCATCTGTTTTATTTTTGGTATTGTTTTATATAAACTGATCGTGAACTCTGACATGGATTTCTGTGGAAATGTTTCAGCTGAGAGAAATGGTGTGCCCATCGGACCAGTGGTAAGGCTCACAAAAGTTTTAAGAATTATTATAAGCAATATTATATATATTTGAGTGGCCAACATTTAATTTTTAACTGGGGACAACAGGCAGGCTCGGATTGGCTTTACGTGTATCCGCCGGGCATAGGCAAGCTCTTGTCGTACATAAAACATAGATATGACAATCCATTGATTTTCATCACAGAGAATGGTAAACATTTTATAGATTGAATATGTGAAGTATTATAGTGAATTAAATTAACACGAGCGATTTTTGACCATGCTAAATATTTTCTTTGTAAAGTTTATATGTATATATAGTTTTAATTATTATAAGAGATATATTTTTTTATATGAAAATTTATTAATTTTACATTCATAAAAATAATATATTTATTAAATTTTATAGGTGTTGATGAGAAAAATGATGATACATTATCGGTGAGAGAAGTTCTTAATGATACTTGGCGAATTGAGTACCACTCAAAACATTTAGCATTTGTTCAACGAGCAATAAGGTAAATCTTTTAAAAAAGTTGTCTTTGTTTTAACAAGAGTATATACTAAAATATTATGATTATATAATTCTAAAATATTGTGATTATTGAATGGCAGGGATGGATCCAACATACAAGGTTATTTTGCATGGTCCTTGTTAGACAACTTTGAGTGGGTAAATGGATATACAGTTCGATTTGGTCTTCATTATGTAGATTATAATAACTATTTAAATCGATATCCAAAAGCATCTGTTCATTGGTTTAAAAAACTCTTGGAGAAAAGGAAATAGATTTTATATTGTGTATATCATTAGCTAGAGCTACAATTCACTACAAGGACAATATACAAAAGTAGCAACAAATGTACTTTTTTGTGGAGTGTTTTTATTTCATGAAGTTATTTGAATATTTCTATTGAACTTAAGATTGTGTTTTGAGTTATTTGTAATAGTGAATTTAAATATGCATTATTATGAGTACTAGAGAAGAGGTTAACTATCACAACCTATAATATTGTCTAGAATTTATATATGTTATGTTTAAATGAATGTGGGAAAAAAATCACCTTAACCTTACCAAAAGTCTACATGAATTCTTATAGCCTTTGGGATTATTAGTTAGAAGCGGTTGATAAAAAAATTGCACCTCACTAGAATCTTCCTCATACAAATCAAAGAGAGTAGGATTATCATTGATAGGAAGAGTTACCTTTAGAAGAGTTATTGCATGTGGTATTCTCTATGTTTGAGTATATGAAGGTGGTCTAAGAAACTATTCAAGTTTACATCAACTTGATGATCAATATCAGCAATAGTATGTATATGCTACCATTGATAACATATCTATACATATTCCCACCCCCCAAAATGGGCACTAGGCTAGGTCATGGAGATAGCTTGAAGCAACAAAAAAAATAAAACTCATAGATACAAAGTTGAGAGATTAATCAATGTTAAAAATGTAAGAAAAAAGATTGTGCTCAAATACCATGAAGGATTTGATGAAACAACCACAGGAACTAGGAATCATCTGGAAGAAAAACACCTATAACACAAAAGAGATCAAATAAAGATAATGTGCTCTATAATAATCTTAGAATTCTATGTTGATTACATAAATAATAAATCGGAGTTGGGATCAGGATACATTACAATGAATGAATAAAATGCTTTATAGAAAGAAAGAGTGCTAAAACTATCCACAAGCTAATTGTTACTAAAAGTAGTATACTAGAGATAAGATATGCAAACTAGAAGTTCATGACATGCACAATGTTCAAAGTAGAGCCCAGCTAGACTAAAATAACATAGATTTAGGCTCAACTAAGTGAACTTAAGTTACAATATGGATGTGCAAACATGTGCTCAATTATGCATAATAATATGCATGAGCATATTCTTGAGCATGTGCACAAATAATTTATGCAAGTGTGCCTAATGAAATAAATATGAATGCTTAAACCACACCCTTTAATTCAAACTTAGGGAGGAAAAAAACTAAGAATGAAATTTATAAATTCTAGTGTAAAAAATAAAGGCATGGTTATGTACTCATTTACAAAGGAATGCAACTCACACCAATGAGTCCTCTCTAAACAAATAAGTCAAGAAAAAGTACATCGGCAAAAACCCCTCTCCAAGAGTGAGATGAAAAATAAGAGAGAGAAAGGGTAGTACATACAACTAAGATGAAGGACTCCAAGTGTCCCCCCAAGTATTGAATTTGTGACAATAGTATAATGAACTCCCCCTCCCCTCCCCATAAGAGAGAGAAAATGGGGATAAGAATCCCCCAAATGAAGAAGTAGCTCCTATGCCAATGTTGAATGCTTGAGGATTGAACATGATCCATTGCCTACAAAAAAAATCTTTCCCATTAGAAAAAAATGAATCTATTAGAGATAGGAGAAACCCCTCTCATAAAGTGGAAGAAATAGGAATCCAAATTCAAATATTTGATGTCTAATTTTGATTTCAATGATGATTTGATGCCAAAATGATTGATTGTCTGATTTGATTGAATTTGATGATGTTGTTTCGATATAAATCCTTGATTTGAATTTTGATGCCCCAATTTTGAAAAGTGCCTAGATTTCAAATTTTTTTGTTTATGGTGATGATGTGCCCCGTTGGGAAATGAATCAAAATGTTTTTTTGATATTTAGGTGATTTTTGCAATTTTATGATTTTTATGTATTTTTGAACTATTTTTTTTTTTTTTTATTGATTGTTGATATTTCGATTGATTTCTTGATTAAAATTTGATGTGAAATATAATTACCCAAGTTAGATTAGATCATTGATGTGTCTCAAAGACTAGATTGTATGTCTTTTTAATGAATACGTCATTATTTTTTGATAGATGTGATCATCAAGATTGATAGATATCTCAATTGAGCGGATAGGATGAATGATGTTTGATGTTTGACTGATTAAGATGATCGATAAATGATTGACTGATTGATGTTTAATTTTATAGGCTTACTTAGATGTGAATACATGGTCAATTATATATCTGGATGATACAGGATTAGGGACTGGTGAGAAGAATCATAAAAAATATATTTGGTGAATCATTTCAAAGCCTTGAGAAATCCCATGGTTCAATGAATGCAAGATCTAAAGCTAACATGAATGCAAAATGAAAATACAATGGGGATGTTGTCACTTTTCATTGAATCTTTTATTTTTCATTTTATCATCATTGAGGTTTTGGAATGTTTAAATTGGCACAACCACCATTGGTTATTTTTGAACCATGATGATATGAATACCGCTTTCATTGGTTTTAATGTTGCAAGTTGATATAAGCACCAAGTTATGAGGAACCAAGATAACCCAAGTATCTTTTGTGCAAACATACAAAGAATTAATCCTTTTCACATGCAAATGTCCTCAATGATACTTTGACGATCACATCTTAAGAAAACTTGCACACTTATATGAATTAACCCTATAAGAAGAAGACATAAAATATCACGCTCCGTCATTACTTCTCTAGTCTAGATACATCCTTGAGTTTCTAAAAAGATATGATGTCAAAAATCAAGAAACAACATTTGAAAACATTTTCCCTTGTTGTTTGATCTATTTTTCCAGAAGAATTTCATCTATTTTTACCATTTTGGTCTTGGTTTTGGTGTTTTGACTTGATATTCAAGTTTTCTGATTTGATTTGATGCTTAAGTTTTTGGATGTTTAGATGTTTGAAATGTTTAAAAGTATTGAGTTTTGACCTTGATCTTGATTAGACACATTTGGGTCATGCTTGTGTCTATTTTGATGAGCTCACTAAGTTTGGATTCTGCCTCTAGTTTGATTTAACCACGATGGTGGACTAAGACAAAATTTCCAAACCATGATGAAAGCTTTCTTGGGCAACTGAGAAATTCATCTTGAGGGTTTTATTAAGACTATGTATATGAATGACAAAAGGCAGATGAGTATGAACAAGGATGATAAAAATACGACTGAGTATGCAAATGCAACTATACTTGATAGATAAAGAAGCTTAACTTAGGATAAGTAGCACCTATTTGTCAGGGTTTGGGTACTTGGATTTGTTGTATTTTTTTTAAATTTTATTATTTTCTTTTCTTTTTCTCTTTTTTTTGTATTTTGTATTTTGTATTTTTTTTCTTTTATCAAGGAGCCTATTTTCCAAGTTTTCACCAAGATAATGATTTTTACAAGACTTTTTAAAATTTTTTTTTAGATAGTATCAACGTGCTCATTTACCAGGTTTTTACCAAGAACACCATTTTTTATGACTATTTTCTTATTTTTAGATTTCTTCAAGATCATTTTTCATTGTTTTTGGATTTTTCTTAGGATTAATATTTGCTTTAAAAACAAATTCAGGTTCACTTTCTATTGTACAATTGATACTCTTTCAATTTCAATCAAGTATAGAACCTCTTAAGGTGAATAATCTTAAATATAGGTTCTTTTATTTCATCTCCATCACATGTGACTAGCTTATAAGTCCTTGATCCATAAGATGATATAATGGAAAAAGGTCTTAGCCAATTTATTTAAAATTTTCCTTTCTTTTCTCTATCTTGTTGATTCCTTGGATTTTCTCTTAGAACTAGGTCTCCCACTTGAAATCTCTAGGTTTGATCTTATTATTATACTTTCTTGACATATACAAACCTTCAAGTTATCATATGCATGGTGTTGAAATTTCTCAAGCAACTCTAATTATTGTAACCTGGAAACCCTATAATCATCATTTGTTAATATGTCATGTAATAAAACTATAATTGATGATATTTCTACCTCCAAAGGTAAAAATAATTCTTCTTCATAGACTAAGGAAAAAGGCGTGGCTCCTATAGGTGTTATGATGCTGGCTCTATAAGCCCATAAATTCAATTGAATGTGATAATATATTCTTGAGTCATCAATTGTATTTTTAATGATTTTAAGGATATTTTTATTAGAAGCCTTTGCTTGTCCATTTCCTCGTGGGTAGTAGATTGATGAGAAATGTTGAATGATATGGAATTTATCACATAGTTCTATTGCATCCTTACTCTTGAATCATTTTCCATTATCCGTTATGATGGCATAGGGTATACCATTATGCAATTCAAATATAGAGATTTTTTTCCTATAGTAATTGAAAGACGTACAAATTCAACCCATTTGGCAAAGTACTCTGTTACTGTGATTATGTATTTGTGACCATTTGATTAAGGATGATATATCATTCCTATAAAATAAAAACCCCATTGATAAAAGGGCCATGATGTAGTCAATGGATGCAACCATTGAGCTAGCACATGGATCAAATTTCCATGAAATTGGCACTTTTGACAAATCTCCACAAACTGACATGAATCCTTTTCTATTAATGATCAATAATACCCCATCATAAAAATGTTATTAGCTAAGGTAAAACCACTCGAGTGTGACCCACAAATACCCTCATGAACATCTTATGAGGCTATTTTGGATTCCTCTCTCTCTAGACACCTAAGTAATGTCCTATCAAGACCTTTATGATATAATGTGTTAGATATTAGGGCATCGCATGAAACTTGGTGTATAAAATTTCTCTTTTAATTTTGGGTTGGTCTAAAGACAAGGTGTTACATTTTTGGTAATTGTTAATCGACCATAAAAAGTGGAGTCCAAATCTACAAGTAAACATATAATCTAGGATTCAGGCTCATCATAGGAAGGTTTTACCAATTCTTCCACCAAGAACTCATATCTTTCATTTTGCTCAGGTAATTAAAGAAGTAAATCCAATGTAGCCATAGAATTTTCTACTCTATTTTCTTCTCTTGGAATTTGTTCAAATTTGATTAACACAAAATAATTTTTGAGATCATCAATCATTTTAGATTATAAGGTATGAGCTTGTCATCCTTGGTCAAATATTCCTCATTTATCTGATTTATTGCTAGTTATGAATCTCCAAAGATTTTAAGCTCTATAATCCTCCATTCTAAAGTCATTTTTATTCCAATCACTAGTACTTCATATTTGGCTATATTGTTGGTTCACATAAATAAAGTTTTTATGACTCCCTATTGTATAACCTCAAGGTGTGAGAAAGATAATTCCTACCATAGATCCATGTTGTGTATATGACCCACCAAAATATAGCTTCCATGGTTGGGCTTCAACTGTAAGAATGTCCATATTCATGAATTCTATTTTCATTAGTTCTTTACTTGACATAGGTGCTTTAGCTAGATGATCTAATACTACTTTACCTTTTATTTCTCTTCTATACATGTATTTGATGTCAAATTTACTTCGGATAATTACCCATTTAGCTAACCTTCCTAATAGAGCTGATTTACTAAGATGATACTTCAAAGGATCTGTCTTAGCAATTAGTTTTACTTGATGTGCTACCATGTAATGCCTTAAATTTTAGGAAGAAAATACCATTTCTAGGCATGCTCTTTCTATAAAGTTATATTAGAGTTCATACTTGACCAAAGTTATACTAATATAGTACATAGCTCTTTCTTTTCCTTGCTCATCTTTTTGGGCTAATAAGACTCCTAATGAATTCTCTGTTGCTGAAATATAGAGTAATAAGGACTTCCTAATATTGGAGCTATCAATATTGGAGGATTAATAAAATATTAATTAAGTAAATCAAATACTTCATCAAGCTTGGTGTCCCACTTGAAAGTAGTATCTTCATGGAGTATTGCGTTAAAAAGTGAAACTTTTGAGCTAATTGGGCTATGAACCTTCTTATTGATTGTAATGTCCCTTGCAATGATCTTAATTGGCTTATGTTCCCTGGATCTCCCATTTCCATAATGGATTTTACTTTAGCTGGGTCAACTTCAATTCCCTTTTCTAAAACAATGTATCCAAGAAGCTTTCTGGATTTTACCCCAAATGTACATTTTTTGGGTTCAACCAAACTATGAAATTTTCAAGCCTTGTAATTTCTTTTATCTAGGATTTGTAGATGTTCTTCTCTTGTATAGGAATTGGCTAAAATATCATCTACATAATCTTCCATAAAGGTATGAATCATATCATGGAAAATTACATTGTCATTGCTCTTTGATAAGTTGCTCCAATATTTTTGAGGCTAAACGACATTACATTGTAGTAAAATATACCCCATGCACATGTAAAGGAAGACTTATCTTGATCTTCTTGTGACATTTTCATTTGATTATACCCAAAATATCCATCCATTAATAAAAACATAGTGTGTCCAACTGTAAGATCTACAATTGTGTTAATGCTTGGAAGTGGAAAGTCATCTTTTGGACGCACTTTATTTAAGTCTCTGAAATTTGTGCATACTCTTATACTCTTGTTTGGTTTAGATATTGGTACAATGTAAGAAATCCATTTAGCATAAATAATGGGCTGAATAAATTTGGTATGCAATAACTTTTTCAACTTTGATTTGACTAATAATGCCACATGAGGGTGCATTTTCATTAGTATTTGTTTAACTGGCTTAATTCCTAGAGAAATATTGAGATGATGCATAACTAATTTAGGGTCCAAACTAGAAATGTCTTCATAGGACTGAGAAAAATTAATTTTCCTTTCTTTGGATAAATCTATAAATTATTGTCTCTCTTTCATTGATAAAGATGAAACCAAATTTATGATCTTGGGTTCTTCATCTAATCCAATATTCACTTTTTCTATTGGTTTTGTTGCTTCCTCAAACTAGACTTTATGATTTTAGAAGAAACCAATACATCAATAGGGTTTTAGGATGGGTTAGATCCAAATATTGAATTCTATGATGATTGGACCAACTATAGGGACACAACTTCCCTCTGCACTTTTGTCTCTGCAAAACCAAGGAGGGTACTCCTAATCCAGTGACAAAAAGCCTTACTTTAATAATAACAGACTGGATTTAATAACAATAGATAAATGATAAGAAAATAATAACTGGTGACCATTCATTCATTGATTCTCCATTATCATTAGGTGGAATACTACTTTGCAAGTTACTGTACGTGAAGAATTTTGATAGATTTATATCAAATTGTTAGGAATACAAATAAAACCTTTTAAGCATTGATTTCTTATAGAATAATCCACTATTGACCAGTACCTTATCCATTGGCCAACACCCTCACTGCAAGATTGTGATATATGAACAAAATATATTGAACTTTGATTATCTTTATCCCTTGAAAATACTAATCACTCTATGGTGGATTTTATCAAAGGACTCCTAAATTCACACTACTTATTTATATCCTTATGCAAGACTTAAAGAATTTATGTCAGATCAAAAGCTTATTTAATCTGATCCTAGATTAGAGCTAAATAATATTAACATACACACAAAATTTATCCATGCAATGAACTTCATCAATTCATAACTCAAGAAGAAATACACAATGGGGAGATGTAAAATTTAGATTTTATTCAAATGTTATACCAATATCTTGTATACAAAATACTTTAAAATGCAACTTTCTAGATATTTAACTGAAACAACAATATTGCTCCTTACAAAAAACTTGCCTAATACAGTCTACTGTATGCTAGATTCAAAACTTGTCAATAAGGATGCTTAAGTTTCGGTCCCTACAAAATGATCCTGGTAATCCTTTTATAGAAAACAAGGATTACATACAAGCTTCGGATCTTTCTTACAAAAGACAAAAAGAGTTTTCCATATAAGACAAAAAAGGAAAATATAACACCTTGTTGTTACAATTTTACAAAATGACTTGTAGAGATGAGCGCCAAAATTTGCAACAAGTCCCAAGGTTAGTACAATTTTTGCCAGGTGTAGCATCTGTGCTTTCTTTAACTACTTAAGGTTCCCACATTTCTTGCTTTGCTTTCAAGGAGTTGGGGCAATGCCACTTGTTGCCTCTTCAGTGGATGTTTCTTCTTTGGCACTTTCCACAAGATATGTTGTTTCCCAAGATGCATAGGTTTCTTCACTTGGCCAATAATAGGCCAAAACTTCATCCCTCTTCGGTAGCAATTTGTCCTAATCAGAAACCACTTGGTAAACCTCACTTCTCACATTAGTGAAGTGTATTTTGACATCCTGTAGTATTTTGACTAGTTGTACAAAAGGGGTATTATCCTCCGTATTCAAAATAATGTCTATTCTAGTTGACACTTCCCTATCAATTTATTCTAGCCACTGATCCCTATCCTTTATAACTCCATCTGCTTTGACAAGACCTGGGAACATTTGAAAACTGTCCTGAAAGTACCTATCCCTTAATATCTTTGCTTTTCTCTTTAGATTTTTTCTATTTACCTCAAACTCAAAAAGGTCCTTAACAAATTTATAAGTATTTGTTAGTTGGATATCAACAATGCATTGATCTACAAGAAAATAAGAGAAGGATTTCAACCTATTCTTTCTAACAGCCCACTTTTCCAAAATTGGGTCTATAGTAGCTATCTCTTCCTTAAAAGAGATCAAAATGTCAGATATTTTCTTAGCAACTCTATAAACCTCTCTTGGTTTCACATTAGCAACAAAATGTAGGATTGTGTCCTTTATTCTCTTCTCATATCTTTGTTTTTTCCTTTGGTCTATGTCTTCATCACCTACAAAAGGGGGAAGATGGAAGAGGGGTTATTCAATGATAGGGCTTGAAGAAGAAGGTCCAACAGGGGAAGAAGAAATTTACAATTGCCCTGATGCTTGAATTTGGCCCTACTCAACTAACCCCTTCTTCAAGTTTGTAATTAAAGTATCTTTTTCATATATGCCCTGCCTTAGCTCCCCATAAGCCTTCAACACTATCTCCAATCTCAATGTAAGCTCTTCCTTTTCTGCCACCCTTTGTGTTAGTTGAGTTTTTGCTACCACCATGCCTGATGCCTCAACTATAGAAGTGTCAGTGACCCTTTTGACTATCAGGCTACCGGTGAGATCACCCCTAGTAATCTATTTTCCCTTGTTACTTCCATTCTTCTTCAGGGAACACATGACCAAAGCCTGATGGTCATTACTGAAAGTGACTACCTTGATGGCTTGTTTTGCCTCCTCCCTGGTCTTATGAATGGGTGTGGTATGTTTCTTGATAGCATCCAGGACCACTACATCAGCTATATCCCATTCTAGAAGGATAAGAACTCCTGAGTTTCTTACCAAGTTTCTCCCTTATTCTGGGGTGACTTTCTCAAACCTATCTGTCATTTCTTTTCTAACCTCATCCTGTATGATCTTGAGATCCTTATCTGGATTCTCCTCATGCCCTTTTTCAAAAGTTTCTTCAAATTGATCAATGATGTTCAACTTCCACAAAAATTGCATGAATGCTCTAGCCTTCACAAAGGCATCATCAGCCAAGAATTCATCACATGCTTGTTTTATTATGGGCTCAAATTCTATGCCTGCCATTTCTCCATTTGTTAAGCCTAGTTCAGGTTCCTTTGGTGGCTCTGGCACTCCATTTATTTCCTCATAGGTCATAAAAAATTAACCTAGAGATCCCAATTGTTGGACCTGCTATGTGACCTCTTGATCATCCATGATATTTAGAGGTGATTGGGATGGAGAGTAAACTTCCTCAATATGTTGAGGCCTCTCTTCTAGCTTTTGTTTCTTGGTGGGAGGTGGGGAATCAGGGACATCTTCAATAGGTTGATCTTGAGGTGAATCTAGAATTTCCACAACCTCCTTATGTTCCTCTACCTGTTGTGATGTGGAAGGGATAGCCTCCTTCTTCTTTGTTTGTTTATGCTTGTCAGGTTCTAGTACTATCACATTGTAACCAGTTCTCTTCTCCACCATGTATCTTCCTGGGAGTAAAACCTTTGCAAATGGAGGCTTGCTCAATAGTGATTTAGCCTTCTCTGGGTTATCCCTCATGGCTTTCTCCTTTTTCTCATTGAGGGTTTGATAAATCTCCTGAAAATGTTCCATGAGAGTGTCTATCTTTTTACCCATGGGATTTATGCTCTTTAAGGGATCATATCCCTGATCAAACTACTGTACAAACTCCAAAGTCTTCTTATACACCAGCCACTTTTCTTTTATGATTTATGTTCTTGTATGTTAGGGATATTTTTGATTATATCCCCAGGAAAGTTGAAAATATGATTTATCAAAGAGCACTTGACCCTTATCTTAAACATTTCATTATAAAACCCCTCAAGGTTTTCTATCTTAACAACTAAAGTAGCCATATCATATGGTGCCAAGAATTGATCCATATACAACCATCCACCATTTGTGATTATGAATTGATGTGTAATAGTAATATTTGGGAACAGAGTTCCTCTACCTTTACCATCAAGAATATTCTCCTCAATATCCCCAAACTGTCTGATGAATTTTGCAACACCAATCTGGAGAGGCACTTGATATGGTAATATGAATGGAACTGCTTTGAAACCATACAATCTGATAATAGTAGAAACAGGGTAAAAAATGAAATTCCCCCAATTATGCACAATATTAAGGCCCTTGGCAAACTGTTTTGACCTGATAAGTTCAACTAAGGAAATTGGGATTCTTAGGTCCTCATGGACAAACAATTTTCTTAATCCGGCTGCAAAGCATCTATCAAAATTGATGAGACTGTGATCCTCCCTATCCTATGTCATGGTGAGGCTCCATAATTGGACTGGCATGTCTTCACCATCCCTTTGTTTCAATAAATCCATCTCTTTCTCAAAGTAACTGGCACCCTTAAACAAGAACATGTACATGATGAAGGAATACTAGCAAAAGGGCTTATCAACTTTGTGTTTCTGGATTCCTACTAATGTATTATGAATTAAATCAGCAATGTAAGGGGCATAGTCAAAAGTAACTGATAGGTAAGGGTGTAAAATTTGAACCATCATGTACATAAAATGTATTGACATTCTTTCCTCCACATCTTCTCCAAAGACTCCACATAATGACCAATATGCACCTTTTGCTCTCAAGTTAAAATAATCTATTTTGAAAGGCTCCTATGTGCTTGGTCCCATGGCAATCATTCTTCCAATCTTATCACAAAATTCCTTCATAGGACCACTTCTAAGATAATCTCTTTGTGCATTGTATACCTACTTCAACTCCTCAAAATCAATTTTTTCCAAGTCATTGGAGGGCTCACTTAGCTTAAAAAATATCCTAATTTCTTCAGTAGTGATGCTCATGAGTAGGTTTCCTTTAACATCCCTAATTACCCTAGTAATTAGGTCATAATTCTTTGCAACTTGAAACATCAAGTCTGCATCTATGAAAATGCTAGGAACCACAAGATTTCCTAGGTCAAATTGTAGGAGGAGGGGCATTTCTTTAACTAAACCCTACCTTAAACAATGTTAAACCAGTGGTATTAGAAACACCACTTGCATTGAGTGTGCCAATCTTAGCATCCCTTATGTAGTTCCCTATGTCATACAAGCCATCTGCTACCTTTACCCTAGGGTTTTTTGGTGTCAATAGTTTGGTCTTCATTGTATCAATTGTAGACTTGGGTAATAACTATAACAAATCCTCATGCAGACCCCTCTTAGTGTAATCGGTTTTACCAAATAATTCCTTCCTTTGAGCCAAATTAGGGTTTGAGATTTTTTACAATTATGTGCAGAAGAAACACAGGAGAATTATAATGCTATTAATAGGAAATATTTTCACAGGAAATTCACCAACCTTTTTTTAGAACTTTCTCAGAATATGTCAACCAGTCTCTACAAATATTCTCACCCAATTCTCTACAAACTTTATCTTCTTGTGTTGCTAAGAATGCATAAATATTCAATATATCTGCAATCAAAACCAGTCCTTTCAGCAATTTACTTCACACGATCAAGCCATTACTTCTCAGAGAAATTGAACTGTCATCATTCAAAAAAAAATTTGAATTTTTCCCCAACTGTGCTTCAAGTTTGAATTTGGACCATTGATCTTCTTTAAAAGATAATCTAACGACTGTCACATGATTGCAAGGCTTGAAAGAAATTTATGTGAACATACGACAACCGTTTGATAAATATGCATCGACGGTAATCCCTTAATCACATCATTTAGGACCCACTTGATACCTTGGATTCATTTCCACGGTTAGATCATCCATCAGATGTGTTGGTAAACAGATTGTTCTTCTTTTCAAACTCCTTTTATTTGCCCAATTTATATCAAAGAACAATTTTACTCAACAGTTGGGAAACTGTTTCTGAGAATATCTAGTTTCCCTTTGAATTGAGGTACAACTCCCTATATGAAAAAACTTCAATGAATTATGTTTCAAATCTTATCCCTACTACAAATAAGTTCTTAACCAGAGAACAATAGAGGAAAACTGAGTTCCACCTAGGCAAGTGAAATCTCAGGTGGGATTTAAATGCAAAGATGCTATGCTGTGACCTTCACAATCTTATGAATTTCCCAACAAAGCAATTATGAAAATTGCAAATTATGAGATGCAATGGAAAAATGATTATGCAAATTATGAAATGCAAATGAAGTAGCTGATGCAATTCCACAACCAGTTATAATTCTTTGATTATCCTACTGATTGGCTAAACTGAAAACAATAGAATAAAACTCTGTTTATTTATCATTCCCAATTCAACACAATGAAATAACACTAGATACAATTGGATAGAAAATAAATGGCACTGGACTTGATTGTCTCCGCAACTAGCTTCACACCAGAAATTTTGCTGACCTTTTATTAATTAACTTCTTTTACAGTATATATAGACTTTTACAATACATAATATTCATGGGAATACAAAGTGTTTCAAATTCCAGAATTTGAAAAGACTGAAGATAGGTGTTTCAACATCACAAAAGGGAGGAACTGATAAGACTTTGTCCTTTCATCTGATTTGGCTTGAGAAAGTCTGCAAATCACAACTGGCAAAAAAAACCCTGCAAAAATGTTCAAATTCAGGCCCCAACGGTTACCAGCTCTTCGTTTAAAACACGGCCGTTGATCTCATCCTTCTCGGCAAATCGGATGATCTAGATCATCCCCAAAATAGTTGCAAGCCCCTATAAAGGTCAAAGTCCACATCGCCAGTCAAAAGCCAATTGGAAGTGAGCATACCAACATGTCAGCACATTCGGACCCACCTCGAGCCTTACTGCAAACTTAACTTTAAATTAACCCTGGGTTCATCTTCTCTTAGTCACCGAGTCGCATGATCCTTTTCTTAACCCCGGTTTTATCCAGTGACTATGCAAAATCCCTTAATTGCGCAGTCGCGCATCCACTTTACCAACCCTAGGCCCACCTTGACTGAGATTCAAATCTAACGGCGGGTGCAAGATCTCATGGGGTTAGAAGATTCCATGAGATCTTACGACCACCGTAGATCTCCTAACCACTGCCACCTCACTGAAAGTTTAGGCCCAACTACCAATGTATTACCCCACCAGCCAATGAAAAACTAGACCAATCACCGCCCAAGGACCCACCACTAGAACACATGGCGAGATCCCGCATGATCACAATGAATCTTCCATAGCTTAGCGACAAGGCGGGAATCACCGATTTGGAATCTCGATCCTCACATTGATATTGAATACTTTAATAATAAATGATGCTCTCTTTTAACCAAATCTCGATGATAATACTCTCTCTCAGGCCCACCAACATGTGTCTCAATCCCGATATGCCACAAAGAAAGGCTACTATCAATTCTGACCAAAGTGAAAACATGAACCGGGCCTGCATCTGCTGAGGATTTCATGTGGCTGCATCTCGCATGATCACAAGACCAGTTTCTCAGTCATGCGATCTTACAGGGGCTGTAGATCTGGAGACCGCAGGGCTTCCACCATCTAGTCGCATGATTGCATGGTAATAATTTTATTTATGCGATCATGCGACTATTCCATGATTGGTCAATTTCCATAAGCATGATCGCAACTACGCTATTAGCATAGGTGGGTCCTAGCAGGCTTCCTTCTTGCATGATTGCATGGTATTATTCTAATCCATGCGATCATGCGACCGCTCTACCATTGGCACATGTGGATTCCAGTGGGGGTCATTGATGAAGAATCTTGATTATTACATTCTCGCCAGCATGTAACTTTGTCATTTTTGAGCCAAATCACTTGCCGTTTTGTTTGCAGTGAGCTCGTGATGACTTAGGAAATCATGATATGCATCTTAATAATGCAAAGTATTAACCATTAATCAACTGCAAAAGATATATGAATGAATATGAACTCAGCTCTGTTACACCATGAGCTATCATTTCTTTGAAACATACACAATCGATAATCATGACACTTATCCACATGCCCCTTAACATTATAAATTTCAGCTTCATTAATCAAATGAGAATCAATTCCATTTTTCAACCATCTTCGTTTCCTCTGAATTTTGTTCTATCTTGCATCTGTTCTATTGTATTTGACATGGGTTCGAGGACATAAAAGTGCAGAATATATACATAGCATGTTGTATAGATTGCCTTATGACACAATGACTGAGTCCCAAATACATTATACAGACCATTGATATAATCAAATGATGTCAACTTCACTATTTAAATGATCACTGGTAATAGAATGAACTCACCATATACCTCGAACACTAATTCCATCAAAGGAGGCTAATCATTATTTAATCTTTATTTATCCCAAATTCTGCTAATAACATCTTTCAGAGGAATGCAATGCTATTAACAATGAGATAAATAATCATGTCCTTCTATAGTGACTACTGTAATCAATTGGCAATAAGAAGTTCTCAGAGAATTGGAAATGAATGATAGGCTTCTTTCCAAAGTACCATAATGAAACCTTGCCCAAAAGATTTCAAATGATCTTTAATGCAATCTATTCCATGACTGTCCACACTCTGCTACATTAGGTGAGTCTACAATTGTAATATCATCCATACTTTGTAGTGTACACACCGTTATATAAAGTAAAATTTGAATGATTCAATACTGATTCTGTCATAACATCCATCACATGAAGAGTCTTCTCCTGATTCCTTTGATTGTCTAAAACTCAACCATCATCTTTCTTGTTGAAAATATCATCAATAGAGCACCATTTTTCTTTGCTAGATTGGGGTCTATAACCTACCCAATGTAAAAAGACCTTGAAAACATCCCACCCGGCTTAAAACAAGATGGCAAATGAAGGGAAAACTGGCAAAGAAAGCCTACCTAAGAAAGACTTAGACCTAGACATTACATGACTGTGACACCAAAATTTTCCACTTGACAGCATAGCCATAGGATGAAAAGTGGGGCAACAACTGGCTCCGACTAGGGACTTGAACATTCCCATGTTTAAGCAATGAATCTTGAATCTCTGGTTTCACACATGAATGAAAGGGCAACAAAACAACAAAACTAAACAAGGGAAACAAAGCAGCAAGGAAGCTAATGCACACAAAAGAAAAAGGGAAAACTAAACTAGGAAACACACACTAGAACAAAACTATAGTACAGAACAGGGGATACCTATTTTCAATTAACCATTTGATATAGCTTTAGATCTTGACCATTATAGGTCAAGGGAAGTACCTCTCCATTTGGATATGCCAGCTTGAAAGAATTCTTTTCAAAGGCCTAGTGAATAGTATAGGGACCCTTCCATAATGTTTCAAACTTCCCATGCATCCCTTTGGGAGCTCTCCTCTTATCCCATAGCAAAACAAGATCTCCAACCATGAATTTACGGGGTCTAGCTTTCTTATCAAACAAGTTCTTCACCTTCATTTGATGTTGAGTAATGTGATCCACCATTCTTTGCCTTTCTTCTTCTAGCTTGCTCAAATACATGATTCTTTTCTCCAAACCATCCTTGTAAATATCATCCTCTATGACTATCCTCAACTTACATGTTGCCAACTCTAGTGGTAATGGAAGGCTTGCCTCAACTCCATACACTAACTCAAGTGGAGATATCCTGACTGCTCTCTTTGGAGTCACTCTATCAGCCCATAGTGCTTCATGTATCTTTTTGTGCCAATTTTTATGATTGTCTAACACCAATTTCTTAACAATATTGATCAAATTCTTATTACTTGACTCTGCTTGATCATTTCCTTGTGGGAAATAATCAGATGAATGGCTGACTGAGATACCATACTCAAAACAAAAATCAGTAATTTCAATAGATGAAAAGTAAGCAGCATTATCCATTACCAATTTATGAGGAACTCCAAACCTTACCATAATATTCTCCTTTATGAATTCACACACTACCTTAGAAGTGGTCTTCTTGGTTGCTTTAGCTTCAACCCACTTCATGAAGTAATCAGTAGCTATAATTATATAAGAATGCCCCGCACTAGATGCTGGATTTATTGGACCAATGAAGTCAAGGCCCCACTGCTGAAATGGACCATCTATGATAATTGGTTTTAATGGAAGCGCTGCTAATTGTGGTTTGCCGGAAAACATTTTACACTTTTCACATTTAGCCACCCAATGATATGCATCTCTAAACATGCCAGGCCAGTAATAATATTGCCTCAGAATTTTAAAAGCTGTGACTGAAGAAGAAAAATGTCCTCCACAAGCCTCATCATGAAAAGTTTTCAGCAACTGCTCCTGTTGTTGCTTATCAACACATCTTAAAAATGTGTCATCAATTGATCTCTTGTAGAGCTTATCTTCCCAAATCACATATTTAGCAGCTTTTAATTTTAAATCCCTTCTCTGTTTGGCTGTCAATCCTTCTGGACATTCTCCATAAGTTAAAAAGTATGCAATATTTTCAAACCAAGGATCTTGGAGACTTACATTTAAAACCAGTTGATTTGCTGCTGGTTCTTCTTCTTCCAAATTCTCTGCTATGGCTTTACATAATGCATTTCCTCTAACTAATTTTGCAAGCTTAATCTCAATATCATATTCTTTAGTTTTGGCAATCCATGAACCTTTATCATTGTAGCCAACATCTTGTTGTGTTAAAATACTTTTCATAGCAATATCAGTCACAAAAATTAAAGAATGTGAATGTAAAATATAGAAACTGAAATTCTTCAATGCTTTCACTACAACATATGCATGTTTCTCTAATTGTGAGCACTTCAATTCATGCTCGTTCAAAGGTATACTCATGAATGCTATAGGTGCTTGAATTTCTTCTTTATTTTCTTGTATCAAAATTGCAGACAATGTGTGTTCTGAAGCATAGCAGTATATAATAAAATCTTTTTTATGATCCGGATGACTTAGGATTGGTGCATTAGCAATTGCTTCCTTAATTTCATTGAAAGCTTGTTTTCCCTACTCATTCCATTTGAAAATAGCATTACCTTTCATCATATCTACAATACATTTGGTAATCTCTGAAAAATCAGGAACAAATCTTCTAAGAAAATTAACTTGGCCAAAGAAAGATTTAACAACAGTCTTATTTGAAGGCAAGCTTAATCTCTGAATAGCTTTCACACGTTCTGGATCAATCCTTATTCCTTCCTGTGACACAATATGGCTCAATAGTTTTCCTTCTGTCACATAGAATACTGACTTCTTTGGGTTTAGAGATATACCATGCTCCCTGCATCGCTGTAGCACTTTCTTCAAATCATCTATGTGATCCTTCCTCTTCTTAGAAAACACTGTTAATTCATCAAGGTAATCACAATTATTTTGTTCTTCATATCAGCAAAAGAAGCATCCATACCTCGCTGAAAAGTAGCACCAACATTAATCAAACCAAATGGCATTCTGTGATATGCAAAGGTACCCCAAGGAGTTGTAAAAGCTATCTTGTGTTGATCCTTCTTTTCCACTTCAATCTGATTGTATCTGGAAAAGCCATCCAGCATAGACATCATCTCAGCTCCAGCCACTGTTTGCAACATATGATCCATGTTTGGCAATGCATAGTTATCCTTCAAAGAAGCTTGGTTTAAATTCTGGAAGTCAACACATATTCTGATTTCACCATTTTTCTTTCTTATAGGCACAATGTTTGCAACCCATGTAGAATGATGTATTGGATAAATAATTTTAGCTTTCAACATTTTATCAATTTCCCTATAAAAGGCATCTGCTACCTTTGGATTATAACATCTCTATTTTTTCCGTTAAGGTACAACATCTGGTTTCAGCGGAATCATGTGTTTGAAATTTCCACTCATGAAACTCTTTAAATCTTCATAGCTCCAGGTGAAGATGTCTTGATATTCTTGAAACAATTCCTTTGCCCTTTCTCTTTCTTCTAGTGTACAACATTTTCCAATATTTATCATTTTTGGATTCATTTCTGTTCCAATGTTTATATTTTCAAATTCACCTGTAGTTCGCCCTTTCTCTGCTCTTTTCTTCTTTACATATATATCATGCCGATTAAAGAGCTTTTCTAGAGACACAAAATAAGGTGGAATTGCATTAGTTTTCAACTGTACAATTTCTAAATTTTCATGTTTATCTTTTTCCATAGAATCATTATTACTTCTTTCTTCTTCATCAAGACCTTCATCATTCTCTTAAAACAACTGCTGATTTTTATCATCATTAAAAACTTGCCAGTCTTCTATATTGTCCGGTATTGATGACCTGTAAATGACTTCAATCTGATATTTCTTATCTTTAAAATCTGGGTGAGGAAGTAATAAGGATGCTGATACAGCTAAAGAATCTGCTTTCATATTCATTTCTCTAGGGACATAATTAATAGAAAATGCATCTAACGTTTCAATTTCATCCCAAACTCTATTTCGATAATTTTTCAATTTATGATTCTTTACTGAATACTGACCTCTCACTTGTTTTACAATCAGCTCTGCATCACCTTAAGCTTTTAGAATTCTAATGTTTCTCTCCTTAGTTGCTATGATGCCAAGAAGTAATGCCTCATATTCAGCACTATTATTAGTGTTATTAAATTCTAATTTGAATGCTAGAGGCTCTGATTCACCATTTGGAGAAATTAAAACAATGCCAGCACCAGAACTGGATGATGAGCAGCTACCATCAAATTCTAATGTCCAAATTTGTGTTTCTTCTCCAGAATTTTTAGATTCTAATTTTTCTAATTCATTTTCCATAGCATCATCCTCTATATACAACATGTAATTACCAAACTCCAACTCTTGATATAAAATTTGGGCCTTAGGATTGTCTGATTTTTGAACTGTGAATTTAGATATCTCCTCAGGTTCTAATTTCACTCTTTTGTTACCAACAAGAATTATTGCTTGAGACCAATCTAATTTAATCTCTCCACCTAAATCCCTACAAAAACTTCTGCTCAACAACAGGCCATAACTAATAGGAATGTCTGCAACTAGAATGGTTAGAAGTATTCTCTTTTTGGGATATGCCGCTAATGCAACTTGTATGTCTTTGATTTGACCCACTAGACTCACTTGTTTGGCATCCATTGCATAACATCTACCATTGGCTTTAGTAAGTGTTAAGCCTAGAGCTTTAGCCACTGTGTAAGGCATCACATTATCTGAAGCTCCAAAATTAATAATACAATTGCTTAACTTCCACCCATTGATAAACAATGAAACATAGAATGGTTCTGGTTTTTGCCCAGGAAAAGTAGCTAGGACAGAATTCTCAACTTCATTGAAAAGGTTTGTAGTCAATGTTTCATCCTCTAATCCAGAAGTTGTAGCATGATTTAATTCTATATTTTCATCTCTACAATACTCAATAAATCTTTTCAACTCATTGGGATGCGATTTAAGAAAATCAATGGCAGAAATCTAAATTTTAAAATCTTTGCAAAATTGAATAAAGTCAAAGGAATTGCACTCCTTACCAGATTGTAAAGTCTCCACCCCTTTATTAGTACCTTGTGTTTTAGATGCTGGTTGACTTTTCTTTGCTGGAACATCTTTTGAATCAGCAGCCACCTTTGCCTTTTGTCCTCTAGTGAGTACATTATAAGTATGTCCATTAATGGTGGCATAACATTCTCCCTGCTTCTCTGAGTCTGATACATACTCTAAAAATAAATTTTTGGAGTCGCCATTCTAGTATGACTTAGTCTCATCACCGGGTAGGGGAGAATTGGGCTCATTGATAGTCAAAAATTGCATTCTACTGATCACATCCGGACAAATTTCACTGTCATGATCAGTGGTCAAGTGAAGTACACATCCATTCACTTTTTTAGGTGGAGCTTCTATTGCTAACCTCTGCTGTAATCCAGGCAATTGCAAAGGTTTTTTATTATTATCACTAGTTTGCCCTGAGAAGTTTCTTTGATATGAATTATTGAATTTTGGAAGCTGCCTCTTCAACGTAATAATCTCATTAGATAACTTTTGAATCATTTCTTCTAATGAAGTGGTTCCACTAGTACTAGCTCTATTTTGAATTTCACGCTTCCACCTTCCTGCTGAAATCATGTCATCTTCTAACTCTACCGCAGTCCTCTGAGCTGCCTCTAAATTTGCAGGTCTAGATCTTCTTAATTCAAAATTAATTTCAAAGGGCATAGCACTGGTAAAGAATGTTTTCAGATTACCTGCTGTGGGTCTATTTGCTATTGGAATTCTATTGGTAATCTTGTTGAAGTTGGCAACAAAATATCTCATGCTCATAGAAGGAAGTTTCTTTACAGATGTTAATTGAGCCAAAAAAGCATGTTCATATTCAATAGTTTTAAAATGACTTTCAAAAGCTGTCCTCATGGCATTCCAACTTGTGATAGTTCCATTAGTTAAGTGATAAAACCAATCTGCAGCCGTTTCAGTAAGGGTTTCAACAAATAATCAGACTGCAACATCTTCATGATTAACTCCCAAAATATTTATAGCTGCGAAGAATGCTTTTATATGTTCATCGATATTAACTTTCCCATCTCCTACAAATTTAGGTATGCTCTTTTGGGAACCAGCAGGAAGAGGATGATATATTGTGAAATTGAGTGGCCCAGTAGTAGCTGCCCAAGGTGTAGCCATATTCGGTTGATTTTGCAGAGGATACTGTGGAAAATTGATAACTTGTGGAGGAACAACCCCGTGCAAAGTCAATACTTGGCAAGTTGTAGAAAATGTACTTACTACTTTTGGTGGTGATGAAGGCTTGCTTCTAGATTGATGCCCACCTTTCTGATGAGGTACTTCTAACAAGGGAAATCCAAGTGCTTCTAAATTTTGGAAAGTTGGATCCTCCTCACCTTTTTCCCTATCACTCCTTAAGTATCTTGATTGCTCCAGAGTGACTGATTACCAATGCTGTTTGTAACTCACTCCCTGACCTTCTTTCAAGCTCTGTGTATATTTTCAAATACTTTTTGATCATGCGACTATTTTTCCTTCCCCAGCAGAGTCACCAAAAATCTGTTGGTAAACAGATTGTTCTTCTTTTCAAACTCCTTTTATTTGCCCAATTTATATCAAAGAACAATTTTACTCAACAATTGGGAAACTATTTCTGAGAATATCTAGTTTCCCTCTGAATTGAGGTACAACTCCCTATATGAAAAATCTTCAATGAATTATGTTTCAAATCTTATCCCTACTGCAAATAAGTTCTTAACCAGAGAACAATAGAGGAAAACTGAGTTCCACCCAGGCAAGTGAAATCTCAGGCGGGATTTAAATGCAAAGATGCTATGCTGTGACCTTCACAATCTTATGAATTTCCCAACAAAGCTATTATGAAAAATGCAAATTATGAGATGCAATGGAAAAATGATTATGAAAATTATGAAATGCAAATGAAGTAGCTGATGCAATTCCACAACCAGTTATAATTCTCTAATTATCCTACTGATTGGCTAAACTGAAAACAATAGAACAAAACTCTATTTATTTATCATTCCCAATTCAACACAATGAAATAACACTAGATACAGTTGGACGGAAAATAAATGGCACTGGACTTGATTGTCTTTGCAACTAGCTTCACACCAGAAATTTTGCCAACCTTTTATTAACTTCTTTTATAGTATATATAGAGTTTTACAATACATAGCATTCATGGGAATACAAAGTGTTTCAAATTCCAGAATTTGAAAAGACTGAAGATAGGTGTTTCGACATCACAACAAGGAGGAACTGATAAGACTTTGTCCTTTCATCTGATTTGGCTTGAGAAAGTCTGCAAATCACAATTGGCAAAAAAAACCCTGTAGAAATGTTCAAATTTGGGCCCCAACTGTTACCAGCTCTTCGTTTAAAACACGGCCATTGATCTCATCCTTCCCGGAAAATTGAATGATTTGGATCATCCCCAAAATAGTCGCAAGCCCCTATAAAGGTCAAAGTCCACATCGCTAGTCAAAAGCCAATCGGAAGCGAGCATACTAACATGTCAGCACATTCAGACCCACCTCGAGCCTTACTGCAAACTTAACTTTAAATTAACCCTAGGTTCATCTCCTCTTAGTCATCAAGTCGCATGATCCTTTTCTTAACCCTGGTTTTATCTAGTGACTATGCAAAATCCCTTAACTGCGTAGCCGCGCATCCACTTTACCAACCCCAGGCCCACCTTGACTAAGATTCAGATCTAACGGCGGACACAAGATCTCATGGGATTAGAAGATTCCATGAGATCTTATGACCACCGTAGATCTCCTAACCACCACCACCTCACTGAAAGTTCAGGCCCCACTACCAATGTATTACCCCACCAGCCAATGAAAAACCAGACCAGTCACCGCCCAAGGACCCACCACCGGAACACATGGTGAGATCCCGCATGATTGCAATGAATTTTCCATGGCTTAGTGACAAAGCGGGAACCACCAATTTGGAATCTCGATCCTCACATTGATATTGAATACTTTAATAATAAATGATGCTCTCTTTTAACCCAAGGTCAATGACAATACTCTCTCTCGGGCCCACCACCACATGTCTCAATCCCGTTATGCCGCAAAGAAAGGCTACCGTCAATTTTGACCAAAGTGAAAACATGAACCAGACCTGCATCTGCTGAGGAGTCCACGTGGCTGCATCTCGCATGATCGCAAGACCGATTTCTCAGTCATGCAATCTTGCGGGGGCTGTAGATCTGGAGACCGCAGGGCTTCCACCATCTGGTCGCATGATTACATGGTAATAATTTTATTTATGTGATCATGCGACCATTCCATGATTGGTCAATTTCCATAAGCATGATCGCAACTGCACTGTTAGCATAGGCGGGTCCCAGTAGGCTTCCTTGTCGCATGATTGCATGATATTATTTTAATCCATGCGATCATGTGACTGCTCTACCATTGGCACACATGGATTCTAGTGGGGGTCATTGATGAAGAATCTTGATTATTACATTCTCGCCAGCATGTAACTTTATCATTTTTGAGCCAAATCACTTGCCGTTTTGTTTGCAGTGAGCTCGTGATGACTTAGGAAATCATGATATGCATCTTAATAATGCAAAGTATTAACCATTAATCAACTGCAAAAGATATATGAATGAATATGAACTCGGCTCTGTTACACCATGAGCTATCATTTCTTTGAAACATACACAATCGATAATCATGACACTTATCCACATGCCCCTTAACATTATAAAGTTCAGCTTCATTACTCGAATGAGAATCAATTCCATTTTTTGACCATCTTCATTTCCTCTGAATTTTATTCTATCTTGCATCTGTTCTATTGTATTTGACATGGGTTTGAGGACATAAAAGTGCAAAATATATACATAGCATGTTGTATAGATTGCCTTATGACACAATGACTGAGTCCCAAATACATTATACAGACCATTGATATAATCAAATGATGTCAACTTCACTATTTAAATGATCACTGGGAATAGAATGAACTCACCATATACCTTGAACACTAATTCCATCAAAGGAGGCTAATCATTATTTAATCTTCATTTATCCCGAATTTTGCTAATAACATCTTTTAGAGGAATGCAATGCTATTAACAATGAGACAAATAATCATGTCCTTCTATAGTGACTACTGTAATTAATTGGCAATAAGAAGTTCTCAAAGAATTGGAAATGAATGATAGGCTTCTTTCCAAAGTACCATAATGAAACCTTTCTCAAAATATTTCAAATGATCTTTAATGCAATCTATTCCATGACTGTCCACACTCTGCTACATTAGGTGAGTCTGCAATTGTAATATCATCCATACTTTGTAGTGTACACACCGTTATATAAAGTAAAAT
This sequence comes from Chamaecyparis obtusa, assembly GCA_027943335.1. Classification (NCBI taxonomy): domain Eukaryota; kingdom Viridiplantae; phylum Streptophyta; class Pinopsida; order Cupressales; family Cupressaceae; genus Chamaecyparis; species Chamaecyparis obtusa. Next base: position 496,841 of record BSBK01000081.1, on the reverse strand, counting down.
TTGAATGATTCAATACTGATTCTGTCATAACATCCATCACATGAAGAGTCTTCTCCTGATTCCTTTGAATGTCTAAAACTCAACCATCATCCTTCTTGTTGAAAATATCATCAATAGAGCACCATTTTTATTTGCCAGATTGGGGTCTATAACCTACCCAATGTAAAAAGACCTTGAAAACATCCCACCCAGCTTAAAAGAAGATGGAAAATGAAGGGAAAACTGGCAAAGAAAGCCTACCTAAGAAAGACTTAGACCTAGACATTACATGACTGTGACACCAAAATTTTTCACTTGACAACATAGCCATAGGATGAAAAGTGGGGCAACAGGATGGTCACCATTACTTTTCCTTTATGACTAGACATAAATTAAGGCGAAGTGGCCTTGATACCAAATCAAAGGCTGTCGCATGATCGCAAGGCTTGAAAAGATCCCTTGCAAACATGTGACAACCATTAGATCTTTCCTTCACTATTGATACCTTAAGAAACTGGTCCCACTTTTCTTTGACCAATCAAGAACATCCACATCGCAATATCCAGCAAGCGGACATGTAACATTTTCCTACTAAGCGCCAGCATTACTGACATCTTCCACATCAATAAATACTTTTGACCAATCAACAGTAGCCATGTGTGTACACATGGTAATGGACCCACCCTTTTCTTACTCCTGGGAAAAAGTAAGATTGATGGTTATCACATGATCTAATGGCTTGAAAAGATCCCTTGCGAACATGCGACCACCATTAGATCTTTTGCAATCTTTCAATCCTATAATTTTTCAGTCCTGCAGATCCTTCTTAAAATGGCCCCACTATATGTAACCAATGAAAAACCGCCACATCATAAAATCTGGCAAGTGGACATAAATTTTTTTTCTTACTGAGTGATAATCTTGATGACCGTTTCCATGTCAGCAACTATTATAGCCAATCAGAAATGCCCATATGTATACATCTGGCAGTAGACCCACCTTCTTTAAGCACTTAGGAATAAAGTAAAATTGATGGTTGTTGCATGATCACATGGCTTGAAAAGATCCCTTGCAGACATGCGATAGCCATTAGATCAAGATTCCAGATTCTAGGCTGAGTATAGTGTCTAAACTTTAAGAAATAAAGTGCCCAGGATTTAGGAGTATTTAAAAACATCACTAGGCTTAGACCTAGGAAAAATTAAAGGGAGCAAGCCTAGGTAATATAAAGTGTTAACAACATGACCCCGCTTGGTGATATATTTAAAACACACGTGCTTAGAGGAATACAAGTGACCTGGTAAAAGCAACGCTCGAATAGATTAATAAAGAGCAACCTAGGGTTTTCATGAAAACAAATGCACTTAGGGTTTTCTTAGGCCTAGTTTTTCAATTAGGTCTTGCTAGATTTAAATAAAATCACTGATATTTTAGCAAGGTTTTTTGGTCTTTTGGGAAATGAATTTTCTCAATCTTAGGATAATATACAGGTGTTTCAATTTTGTAAGGAAATGCAAGGTTTTATATTGTTGAAAAAATGAAGTGCCAACAGTGGCTCTGTCTGGAGATGTATGCCTATTGCAGGCATGACAAGAATTCAGAATCTCTAGGATAAGCAGACCATCTACTGAAAAAAAATGACTAGCCTAATCACACAACATGAAACAAACACACAACTAGAAGGGAAAACTAACTACTGTTCATGGATAATGAGAGTACCTTAAGAAAAGTACAACTTAAGGAATTGTCCATGAATTGTCAATTCTATTTTGTTTCCAATCAGGTCCTTTAGGATATATGAATCAGGTCCCCATTCTTCACTAATTAGATATGGTCCCAACCAAATAGGATCAAACTTGTTGTGCTTGCCTTTATCTTCAAGCTTAGCATTCCACATCAAGACCAAATCATTAGCTTTAAAATATCTGATTGTGGTTTTCTTGTCATCCAATTTTTTATATTTCAACTGAGATTTTAAATTTGTATCATGAGCTTCCCTTATTGATTCATTCAACTGTATCAAGTCTTCTAATCTGATCTTCATCTCATCATCTTGATCATCATCATATAACTAAATGAACTTGTACATTTTCAACAAGTTATTAATTGGTAACCTGGCATGAATACCATATACCAAATCAAAAGGAGCACAACCAAAGGCCTTCTTGACTGTTACTCTATCAGCCCACAGAGCTAGCTGTAGCTTGGAATCCCATGCCTTCTTATTTGTATCAAGGACTCTTCAAAATTTTAATTAGGCTTTTATTGCTTGATTCAGCTTGGCCATTACCTTGAGGATGATAGGGAGAAGCATATGAAATCATGATCCCATATTGCAAACAAAAACTAACAAATTATTTAGATCTAAAACACATAGCATTGTCTACAATCATAACCTCAAGGCACCCAAACCTTATCAGTAGATTTTGCATCAAGAAGTCAGTAACCACCTTACTAGTGGCTCTTTTAGTGGGAATTTCTTCCACCCACTTTGTGAAATAATTAGTTGCAACCAGGATCCATGAGTGTCCTCCACTAGATTTATTGGGGATTTTCCCTATGAAGTCCATGCCCCATTTTTGAAAAGGGGCCTCAAATGTTATAGGGATTAAAGGCAAATTGCCACTAAATTTTAGCTTTCCTGAAAACCTATAGGAAGCATCACATTTTTTGACAAAAGAATGTGCATCTTTGAAGATACTAGGCCACCAAAATCTAAACCATAGTATCTTATGTGCAATAGTTTTGGCCATGTAATGGCCACCACACACACCTTCATGCATTGCTTGCAATAAATCTCTAGCCTTGTGAGGGTCAATACACTTCAGCAAGACACCTTCATTACTTCTCCACCATATCTCACCTTTAATAATTGTTGCCCAAAATTTCCTATTCTGCAAATTTGGCCAAGTCCTATTCCTGGGACTCTATTTTTACCTTGCTGAGCATCCCTAAAAATTTCATGGTGTTATCCCTTGTCTTCTAGCCTCTGCAATTTATCTTGGCCTCTAGTTTGCAAGTTTAAATTTTTGAAAAGTAGCCATTATGCCAAAAAAGCTCAAAAGGCCCTAAGCCCTGTTATATTTCCTTGTTAATTTATTGGTAACTTAAGAGATCGAAAAAGGAACGTGCATATTAGGTTTCTTCTTGTTCGCCAGTTTGCTATTTCCTTCCGGCGGTGTTTTAAGTCATTCAGTGATTCTGCAGAAATGCCCTTAGTCGGGCTGTCGCTTAATCAAACCCTGAGTTCACATGTAATTCAGTGAACTAGAAAAGCCCCTTTGTTCATGTATTCTCTTGGCTCAACCATGATTTATCAAAGTATCTCATGAATAAGAAGCCTTTGGTTGCTAAATCACCAGGTCAAGGTGGGGTTAGTTCTGCAGGTAGTGGTGAGATTCTGCATCGGATGGTTGTCTTATAGTCTAAAGGAATATTTCAGGAGCTTCAAATCATACGCTTGCCATGGATTTGGTATTAGGGTAATGTGTCAAAGTGGGGTCCTAGTTAGGAAGATCATGCTGCTAGCGTATCTTCACATGGGCCATTGTCAGAGCATGAGATCTTCAAATGACCATTGATTTTCCCCTTTTGCTCAGTGCTGCAGTGTATTGTGGGTCCGATGCCACATATTTTGATTTGGAAGCTCCTGGTTGGTCTACGTGTGCTGAGTTGGATTACTTGTCAGTGGGTCTATTGTTAGAAGGTTTGCAGAGATGTCAGCAAGATTCAAGATCTATGGTTGTCTGGTAATCTAATGGAATCTTTGGGGGCTATCAGATCATACGCCTGCTGTTAGATTCGAATCCAGTCTTGGGTGGGTCCAAAGTTCTCACAATGGAAATTAGACAGCTGGCATGTGTTCTCATGAAATGTGTCAAAAGTATAAGATCTTAAGATGATCGTCCAATCAAAGGGGTGTAAGCTGGGTGATTCGGCGATTTGGCAACTGAGAGAATTTAGTGCTCCTTATGTCTGGCGGTCCCGATAAAGTTTTATGTGTTCGCTTGTTTGCAGAATAGTTTAGTAGTGCTCCAAATGACTTGGCGATTCAGCGAATACTTTGTTCACTGAATCTCTAAATAAATTGGCAAGCATGGAAAGTATTCTGTGAATAAGAGATGGCTTTTAGTTGTGTGTTCGCGGAATGGCTAAGGTTATTTAGTCATGCCCAGGGTTAGAAGTATTCAATGAATCAGTGATTTAAGAGCCATTTTCATGTTCACTGAATTGCTTGATTGGACTGGAGTTAGCCAAGGTATTTAATGATTCTGCGACAAAGGGAAATTGAAACCCAAGGTAAAGGCTGAGTTAGTTTTGTAGTCAAGTGCGGATCCCAGGTAAAAAGGAAGATCTAATGGTCATATTTTAAAATAAGATTAAAGTTTGAATGCCAGCCATCAATGGATTAAAGTTTGGCACTATCTGTGACCGTTATTATATTTAAATTCAAATATCTAAGGATATCAGATTTTCACAGTTATGGTGAGACCCAGTTGCAGAGAGGTAGATGGATCATGGCAGCTAGATTTTTTGCAGGTCTAAACATGAAATGGACACGTAAACACAAATATCTAATTAGCTAGGATATTTTCATGTGCATTTATGGCCAAATTTGACAAGATTAGGGTTTGATTAGTATATGAAAAATTATGTAACCCTAATTAGATTTTTTGCTCCTGCCTACGTGCAAGAGGAGATGTATATATTGCATTTTGGAGCCTTAGTGCTAGGGGGGTTTTTGGCATTTTGTAAAGAAGAAAAGTATCTTTTCTTAGAAGACTATCTGTGATGTTTTTTGTCCTTTGGTCTTCTACATTATGTAACCTCCCATTGATCATTTAGATATTGAAGGTATTTTGTGACATTCTTCATGTCATTGTGCTTCTTGTCTGAATTATCTCTTAATGAATTCATTATTTATATGTTTCTCAGTGATATCTTAGGGTGCTTGATCTTTCTTTCTTTCTGCAATTTTGTGTATCATTGTGGATGATTTGATGTGAGTGCTTTGTTGGTATACTACAACCCCTTAATTATCTTGTCTCATTCCTATACCTAGTTGCAGAGGTAAATGTCTATTTTTAGGTCATAAATTATTGTCTAATCCCAAGAGTTTATTATTTGTGAAAGAGTCTCTCTTTCCCTAAATACCCTCTTTTATTTGCAAGCCCTTCCATGAAATACTTATGCAAACCTATTTAGTAAGTTGTGATCTCCTAGACCTAAGCTTGTTCATTGAATCCATCTTCTATACTACAATTCATACCATCATTTCGGTGCATCACCTAGTAGGTAGTTTGTTTTTAGTTATTTCCCTTTCCAAGCATTCCTTCTATGCCTTTCCCTCAAAAGTTTACTTTTCATGTCTAGTCACAAATTAAGGTGATTATCCAAGAGGAACCAACTTAGAACCTAGAGGTCTCATCTTAGTTAGCATAGGTCCCACAACTTGGAGATGATTCCCATGTTATAGTAGGTTATCAAGATTATGAGAGCTTGAGACAAAGGCACAAACTTAGTGTATAACATTTTTGGCATGCCCGGTGGGACAGTAAAAGAATAAAAAATTCATGTTTTGTTATGCTACCTCTGATATACAAATTGCATACTATAGACTTTTAGAAGTTGTTCTATCAAGTATATCTGGTGGCTCCATTGGTGGAAGGATTCAAGATAACCTTGTTCAAGGTTTATGAGAAAGATTGAGACTAGGAGCTCAAAGCCCACCAAATTTTTAGAGTTGCCCTCAAAAGAAAGTCATAAAGGCAGGTCAACTCAAAGAACATCCCCTAGAAGGAGAGTTCAATCAACACCACCAGATACCTCAAAAAGGGGACCTTTTCCCTTCCATTTTAGAAGAAGAGGCAGATCTCTAACTAGAGATCTAGAGGAGGATTCAAATCCAGCAGTAAATATAGCTCATATACTTGTTAATCTTCAGATTCCAGCTCCTACAATGGCTAGATAGTTTGCCTTTGCACCATTCAACCAAGGGATTCCATTGGCCTTTGCTCAATATCATGATGTAACCTTGGTGGCATTAAAGAGTATACTTGATTTTGCAGGTGAAGGGTAGAAAACTAATTTTGAGCACATAAGAGATGTGACCACCATTTGTAGCATACACAACATAACTCAAGAGGATGTGGCCACAAAATTATTAGCAGCCTCTCTAAAAGGTAAGGCTTTAGAATGGTTTAGAACTTTAACTGTTGGTTCTATTACTTCATGGGATGAATTAGGGGATGCATTAAGTAAGCATTTTGAGGATAAATCAGATAACTTGTCTCTAGTTGAGCAGTTGACAACCATTAAGAGAGACCCTCAAGAGCAAATGACAGATTACAATAGTAGATTCCTTAAGACATGGAATAGAATTCTAGTCTCAGTAAGGCCATCAGCTGACCATGCTTTCTTATATTACTTGCAAAGTTTGAATGGCCAAATTTCTGTCATGATCCAGTCTATGGGTGGTACTTCTTTACTCCAAGCCTTTGACATAGCTATCAGGGCCGAAAATTGTTTAATCCAAGTAGGCATGATACAAAGAAGGCCTCCAATGCCCATTTTTCCTAGCCTTCAACCCATTGCACCTGTACAAGTACCACCATTTACCCCTATTCCTACTATATTGGCACCCCAGGCTAGTACTAGTGGTCAGGAGCTGAGAGCTAGTTTCTCTCAAGAGCTGCAAGAGATAAAGAATAGCCAAGAAAGTAGTAAGCAAGAAATGACCAATTTGTTGTAGACCTTGACTAAAGAGGTTACAAATTTGAAGAAACAAGGTCAAGGAATTAGACCACCCTTTCAGACACAAGGCCAAGGTCCTAATCAGCAATATTAGAATCAAGGATAACCTTATCAACAAAATAGGCCACCATACCAAGGAGGCTATCAAGGACAAAGATAGTTTTAACCATAGACCATTCCAACCATATAACCCTGCACCCCTAAATTCTGCAAAACTAGTGAGGGATATGGTTCCTAGTCAAAACAATATGGCTATGGAGAATGAATGGTTCTTTCCTTGTAATCAGCCTCACAATCAGGCTACATGTTCAAATGGATGGATGAACCAAGCTCTAATGGTTCAAAATGCCTCACAAGCTCAATCAGAGATCCCATCTAGTGGGTTAGTTCTTCAACAAGAATCACAAGAGAATGAGACTACTCTTTTCAATTGAGAGCAACCAGACTTTAATGGAGTCAACAATGAAGCTTCTTTTGTTGCCTATACAAGAGCAAAAAGGAGAGATCAAGACATGGAGAGAGTAGATTCCGGTGCCAAGGCCACCACATCTATAGAGCCACTACAACAAGCCACTCCCATCACACCTAAGGAGACTCCTGTCATCACAAGCAAGGAAGGCCAACAGTCTAAAGAGGTGGAGCCCATCATAGTGAAAGCACAACAAAGAGTACACACTATGACACTATTTAATATTGTAGACAACATGAAGAAGGTGAATGTCACCATGTCCATGTGGGACTCTTTGGCTCTTCCAAGACAACTTAGAATTTTGAAGAAGGCCATGACAGAAGTGACAACTCCTCAACCTGCAAAAGAAGCTACAAAGCCAGTGTTGGTTAACACTGATCGAGAAAAGGAGGCTCCAAGTAGCAGCTCTAAAGGCAATGCCACACAAGGTAGGAACTCAAAGCCACCCCCCTTTTATGTATCTCTAATTATTGGAAAATCTTTAGTGCATAATTGTATGGTAGATAGTGGAGCTACTAGCACTGTGATGCCCAAAAAAGTAGCTGACCAATTAGGACTAAAATATGAACCCTTTCAAAAGAAGGTCACCCAACTTGATGGATCCTTAGTTAATACTATAGGTGTGGCCAAGGATACCAGTCTGATCTTGCATGCTAGTCCTAATTTTTCCATCCTCCTTAATATATATATTATAGATCTCCCTGCATTATTTGCTATAGGTCTTTCAAGGGAGTTTACAGCCAAGATAGGAGGCTATCTATCTTTTGATTGGTCTCACATGTTATTTCATACAAGGTATGGGACCAAGGTCACCATTAAATCAGAACCATTAGCATCACACCATATAGAACCTTATGTGTCCAACACTATCAATGTAAATTTCCCTATATTTGATGACAATGACTTCCAAACCATTAGTGAAGCAAGCACAAAGATAGAGAGTATCCCTGATATTTTTCTAGATGAAAGAGCTTCAGAGGCCCAAGAAAATCTAATTTGGGATTTTGGTTTGGGAAGTTATTTGATACAAGAAAGTGGAGCCATAGAACCAAGCCTTCTCAAAGAGGATACTAATTCAGAGGATCAGAGCCATCAGGTTTGGGAGCTATTTCTTGATGGGGCTAGAAGTAGACACGGTTCTAGTGGTGGTGCTATGCTAGTGTCCCCAAAAGGAGAAAGGTATTATACTACCTTTAGATTTAGTTTCTCCTACACTAGCAATATTGTAGAGTATGAAAGCCTAGTCAATGGACTAGAGTGAGCTAGAAAAAGAGGGCTCAAGGCCTTAAAAGTTTATGGTGATAGTGAGTTAGTTGCTAGCCAAGTAAGAGGGGTAAGTGCAACAAAAAATGATACTTTGAAAGAATACAAGCATAGAGTTTGGGATGCAATTGAAGATTTTTGTGCTTTCAATATTGTTGCTATTCCTAGGAAATTAAACCAAAATGCAGATAGGTTAGCTGCTGTTGGATCCCAATATGACATCCCAAATAGCATTTCAAAAGAAATGGATCAACATCATATCAAAGTGATTTTTTAGACCGTCTATTCCTGATAACAATGCCAATTGGCAGGTGTTTGACAATGATGAACAAATTCTGTAGTTCTTATTTGAAGAGGATGTCTTTTCAAGGCATAATCAAGAGAGATTATCACAAAATTATGGTGATCAAGTGATACAACTGAAGTCCAATAAGATGCCTAGAGGTCTTGTTACATTAGAGACTATCTTCAACAAGGATGATGAAGTTAAGAAGAACAAAGCTGGCCTAGTAGTCCAACAAGAACATTGTGTTGAACTAGAGTTGGAACCAGGTAAGAGCTTAAAATTTGGAAACGTGAACACTGAATTGGAAAAGAAAACTTACACATAGTTATTCAAAGAATTCAGTGATGTATTTGCATGACAATATGAAGACCTCAAAGTTTTTGACCTTGCTCTTGCTCAACACACTATTGAATTAGAACCTAATGCCAAACCAGTGAGGCAAAAGCAAAGGCCTGTTAACCCCAAGCTTGAGCCACTCATGCATAAAGAAGTACTCAAATTGATAGAAGGTGGTATCATCTACCCCATCAAGCATACTAGTTGGGTTTCCAACCTTGTTCCTGTCAGGAAGAAGAATGGGGAGCTAAGGTTATGTGTTGAATTCAAGGATCTTAATAGGGCCTCTCTAAAAGACCGCCATCCGTTACCCTCTATGGAACAAATCTTACAATGTGTCTCTAGATCTGAGAGATTTTCATTATTGGATGGCTATTCAGGATACAATCAGATCTTAGTAAATGAAGAGGATCAATACAAGACTGCATTTACAACCAAGTGGGGAACCATGGCATACCAAAAGATGCCCTTTGGTTTGTCAAATGCAAGTGTTACATTTCAAAAGGCAATGGATATGGCCTTTAAATGCCTCATGTACAAATTTTTGTTGGTCTACTTGGATGACATAAATGTCTATTCAAAACATGCAGTAGATCACATCAAACATTTGAGGCAGATCTTTGAAAGGTATAGAGAGTTTGGGATATCTTTTAATCCCAAAAAATGTGTGTTTGTAGTTCATGAAGGAAAACTATTGGGATATGTAGTATCCAAAGAAGGAATTACAGTGGATCCTAAGAGAATTGCAGCTATCCTAGAGCTACCCCTACCACATCACAAGAAAGGTCTCCAATCTTTCATAGGAAAGATTAATTTTGTTAGGAGGTTCTTGCCTAACATTGCAAATTTACTCAAGCCTTTGACAGTCATGCTAAAGAGGAGTTCAACTTTCAGCTGGACTAAAGAAGGAAAAACTAATTTTTAGGCTATCAAAGAAGCCTTGACAGAAGCTCCTACCCTGTTAAAATCAAATTTCAATAAGGATTTTATCCTTTATGCTTATGGAGATCATGGTGCTATATCTGCAATGCTGACCCAAGAAAATTTAGATGGATTGGAGCAACCTATTGCTTTCTTTAGCAAAGGTTTAGAAGAGTATGAACAGAGATACTCTTTTGTAGAGAAACATGTACTTGCTGTGGTAAAGAGCCTTAAAAAGTTTAGATATCTATTGATCCATAGAAAGGTACATTTAAAGGTTACTCATCCAAGTGTTAAAGAATTTTTGCTTTCCAAGGACCTGAATGAGAAAAGAGCTGGTTGGATCACCAAGGTGATGGAATATGACATAGATATCCAAACTACCAAGCTAGTTAGAGAAAGAGGTCTTTGTGAGCATTTGGTAGAGGATGAAGGTTCAAAGAAATTAGAAACAATAGATGCATCTTTGGTGGTGCATTCTATAGAAGAACAAACCAAGGCAACAAGTTGGTTTCCTAATATGGTCAATTAATTGAAGATAGGGCAATGTCCTATAGATCTAGATTCAACAAAAAGGAGGTATTATAGGTTACAATCTATTTTTTTTGTGTTGATTAATGAAGTTATTTTTAGAAAGGATCACAATGGTGTCCTTTTAAGATGCATCAATTCACAAAAGATAGCTGATGTCCTATTTGAGTTTCATGATGGACCTTCTGGAGGTCACTTTTCTCCTAGGACTACTGCTTTTAAAATCATGAGGGCTGGATATTATTGGCCATCTATTGTTAAAGATAGTCATGATTATGTTAGAAAATGCATCAAGTGTGCTATGTTTGCAGGAAAAGAGAGGCTTGTAGCCTTGCCCCTACAACCAGTCAGAACAGAGAAACCTTTCATGAAGTGGGGTATAGACTTTATTGGAATGATCAATCCTCCATCTAGTGCAGGCCACAAATGGATAATTACTGCAACTAATTACTTCACCAGATGGATAGAGGTAGTTGCATTAAAAGAAGCAAATGAGAGTGCTTTATTAAGTTTTTATGATGATTTAATTCATAGATTTGGCACTCCAGACTCTATAATATCAGATAATGCATTAGCATTCATAGGCCTCAAAGTCTCAGAGTGGGCAGTCAGGAATGACATCTATCTAAATACCAGTTCCAATTACTACCCCCAAGGCAATGGCTTGGCATAATCCACCAATAAGAACTTGATTAGGATAATCAAGAAGACTCTGCAAGACAATCAAAGGGATTGGCATACTAAGCTAAAGTTTTCCTTGTGGTTGGACAGAATTACCCCAAAGAAAATCATTGGTAATTCTCCTTATATGCTAGTATATGGTAGAGAGGCCAAGTTGTCTATCTCAGTTGAATTTCTAGCTTTGGACTTAGCCACTCAGTATGCCTTATTTGAAGAAGGAGATCCTTTTCATATCATATATGCTCAGTTAATGGAATTGGAAGAAATCAAAGACAAATCAATGCAGGATATGGAGTTCCATCAGATTCAAATGAAGAGAAGTTTTGATAAAAGAGCCAGGATCAAAAATTTCAAGGTTGGGGATGTAGTCCTCAAGTGGGATGAGTTCAGATCCAGACTTGGCAGGCACACAAAATTTGATTCATTTTGGAGTGGACCATTTGTAATAATAGAGTGCAAGGGATCTAATGATTTTCAACTATCAAATATGGAAGGAGTTCCCCTGCCTATCTTAGTGAATGGTTTCCACCTAAAACCCTGCTTTGATTTTAATCCCTCTCTGTAAATTTTGTAAAAATGCTTTCTTGCTTTCTTCCTATTTTCTAGGTTAGTTCCCTGTTTTCCAAGAAGTGCTTTGTGCATAGTTCCAATCCTATCTCCCCATGAAATTTTTTTATTTTTGATAGCCCCATGCCCAATGGATTGTTTATAGGCCACTAATCCATGTCTAGCAGGCTAACATCTAGTCGAAATTGCCAAAATGTTGCCCAAAATTTCCTATTCTGCAAATTTGGCCAAGTCCTATTCCTGGGCCTCTATTTTTACCTTGCTGAGCATCCCTAAAAATTTCATGGTGTTATGAATTTTCTTCTAGCCTCTATAATTTATCTTGGCCTATGATCTGCAAGTTTAAATTTTTGAAAAGTAGTCGTTATGCCAAAAAAGCTCAAAAGGCCCTAAGCCCTGTTATATTTCCTGTTACTTTATCGGCAACTTAAGTGATTAAAAAAGACACTTGCATATTATGTTTCTTCTTGTTTGCCAGTTTTCTATTTCCTTCTGGTGGTGTTTTAAGTCATTCAGTGATTCCGCAGAAATGCCCTCAGTTAGGCAGTCGCTTAATCAAACCCTGGGTTCACATGTAATTTGGTGAACTAGCGAAGCCCCTTTGTTCACGTATTCACCTGGCTCAACCATGGTTTATCAAAGTATCTCATGAATAAGAAGCCTTTGGTCGCTAAATCACTAGGTCAAGGTGGGGTTAGTTCTGTAGGTAGTGGTGAGATTCTGCATTGAACAATTGTCTTATAGTCTAAAGGAATATTCCAGGAGCATCAGATCATATGCCCACCATGGATTTGGTATTAGGGTAATGTGTCAGAGTGGGGTCCCGATTAGGAAGATCATGTGGCTGGTGTATCTTCACATGGGCCATTGTCAGAGCATGAGATCTTCAGATGACCATTGATTTTCCCCTTTTGCTCAGCGCTATAGTGTATTATGGGTCTAATGCCATGAATTTTGATTTGGAAGCTCCTGGTTGGTCCACGTGTGTTGAGTCAGATTACTTGTAGTGGGTTTGTTGTCAGCAGGTCTACGGAGATGTCAGCAAGATTCAAGATCTATGGTTGTCTGGTAATATGATGGAATCTTTGGGGGCTATCAGATCATGTGCCCACTATTAGATTCGAATCCAGTCTTGGGTGGGTCCAAAGTTCTCACAATGGAAATCAGATGGTTGGCATGTGTTCTCATGAAATGTGTTAGAAGTATAAGATCTTAAGATGACCGTCTGATCAAAGGGGTGTAAGATGGGTGATTTGACGATTTGGCAACTGAGATAATTTAGTGCTCCTTATGTCTAGCAGTCCTGATAAAGTTTTATGTGTTCACTTGTTCATGGAATAGTTTAGCAGTGCTCCAAATGACTTGGCGATTCAGTGAACGCTTTGTTCACTGAATCTCTAAATAAATTGGCAAGGGTGGAAAGTATTCTATGAATAAGAGATGGCTTTCAGTCACATGTTTATGGAATGGCTAAGGTTATTTAGTCATGCCCAGGGTTAGAAGTATTCAATGAATCAGTGATTTAAGAGCCATTTTCATGTTTGTTGAATCGCTCGACCAGACTAGAGTTAGCCAAGGTATTTAACGATTCTCCGACATAGGGAAATTGAAACCCAAGGTAAAGTCTGAGTTAGTTTTGTAATCAAGTGCCAATCCCAGGTAAAAAGGAAGATCTAATAGTTTCATTTTAAAATAATATTAAATTTTGAATGCCAGCCATCGATGGATTAAAGTTTGGTGCTATCTATGACCGTTATTATATTTAAATTCAAATATCTAAGGATATCAAATTTTCATAGTTATGGTGAGATTGAGTTGTAGAGAGGTAGATGGATCATGGTAGCTAGATTTTTTGCAGGTATAAACATGAAATGGACATGCAAACACAAATATTTGTTTAGTTGGGATATTTTCATGTGCATTTATGGCCAACTTTGACAGGATTAGGGTTTGATTATTATATGAAAAATTATGTAACCCTAATTAGATTTTTTGCTCCTACCTGCGTGCAAGAGATGTATATATTGTATTTTGGAGCCTTAGTGCTAGGGAGGTTTTTGGCATTTTGTAAGAAGGAAAGTATCTTTTCTTAGAAGACTATCTATGATTTTTTTGTCCTCTAGTCTTCTACATTCTGTAACCTCCCATTGATCATTCAGATATTGAAGGTATTTTGTGACATTCTTCATGTCCTTGTGCTCCTTGTCTAAATTATCTCTTAATGAATTCAGTATTTATATGTTTCTCAGTGATATCTTAGGGTGCTTGATCTTTCTTTCTTTCTGCAATTTTGTGTATCGTTGTGGATGATTTGATGTGAGTGTTTTGTGGATATACTACAACCCCTTAATTATCTTGTCTCATTCCTATACCTAGTTGCAGAGGTGAATGTCTATTTGTAGGTCATAAATTGTTGTCTAATCCCAAGATTTTATTGTTTGTGAAAGAGTCTCTCTTTCCCTGAATACCCTCTTTTATTTGCAGGCCCTTCTATTAAATACTTATGCAAACCTATTCAGTAAGTTGTGATCTCCTAGACCTAAGCTTGTTCATTGAATCCATCTTCTATACTGCAATTCATACCATCATTTCGGTGCATCACCTAGTAGGTAGTTTTCTTTCAGTTATTTCCCTTTCCAAGCATTCCTTCTATCCCTTTCCCTCAAAAGTTTACTTTTTATGTCTAGTAGAAAATTAAGGTGATTATCCAAGAGGAACCAGCCTAGAACCTGGAGGTCTCATCTCAGTTAGCATAGGTCCCACAACCTGAAGATGATTCCCATGTTATACTAGGTTATCAAGACTATGAGAGCTTGAGACAAAGGCACAAACTTAGTGTATAACAATAATCACATACTTCAAAGCATGTAATTTCATAGTTCTTTTTTTGTGGTCATCCATGTTAGAGGGAAGTAACAATTTTTGTAAATATCCAATGATATCCTTATACTATTCACAACAATCCAAGTCACAAATGAATGGCCTCTATTCTTCTTCAAGAACATTGATGTGGTTAGCATCTAGATTGATTTGAGCCATAAGTTTTGCAAACCCTAGTCCTCTCACTATTTTTGTGATCTAGATGTCAATATTGAACTCTTGGATTCTATTTATCCATCTGCACCTTCTCCCTGAGACCTCTTGTTGAACCAAGATGTCCTTCACAATAGCACTAGGCACATATGCAACTACAATTTCCCCAATCAAATAACACCTGAAGTTTTTTATAGCCTTGACTAATGCATAGGCCTATTTCTCATTTATGTCATACTTTAACTCAGCTCCCTGCAAGGATTTGCTGAAAAAGGATATGGGCTATTCAAAACCCTTTGATTTCTTTTGTAACAAGACTACAACAATAATATGATAAGAAGCAAATGAAATTTTTTTGATAGACTTGCTAAAGTCTAGTGATCTTAGTACTAGAGAACTCTTAATGGCTTGCTTGATGTCATAAAAGGCTTTCTTGGGCTCTTCACCCCACTCAATTTTTGCATTTTTCTTAAGAATTTTGGAGATAGGGACACTGATTTCAGCAAAGTTTGTGACAAACCTTCTGACAAAATTTATTTGCCCAAAGAAAGATTGGATACCTTTAACATTCTTTGGTAGTGGTACCTTATCAATTTCTGCTACCCTTTCAAGATCAATCTTGACTCCATCCTTAGATACAATGTGGCCCAAAAGTTTACCCTCAGTCACCCCAAAAGTACACTTCCTTGGATTAAGGGAAACCCCATACTCTAAAGCTCTTACAATTTTGTTTTCCAAGTCACCACAATGTTGATCCTTCCTCTCTAAGTAAGCTATCAAATCATCCTAATAAACAACAAGGAACTTGTTTATAAAATATGCTAATGCTACATCGACAACCCTTTGAAAAATATCCCCGACATTGGTTAAACCAAAAGGCATTCTAACATACACATAAGTGCCCCATGGATTAGTGAATGTAGTTTTGAACTATTCTATTTCTTAGGCAACAACTTGATTAGAACTTGAAAAACCATCCATCATGGACATCAATTCAGATCTAGTAACTCTTTGCAACATGGCTTCCATGTTTGGTAGATTATAATTATCCTTCAAATAATTTATGTTCAAATTTCTAAAGTCCACATAGAGTCTGATGTCTCCATTCTTCTTTCTCACTGGGACAAGGTTAGAGACCCATGTTGAGTGTCTAATAGGCTGAATGATGCCTGCATCACTCATCTTTTTTAACTCATCTTGCATCTTGTGTGCCAACATAGGGTTGACAGGTCTCAGCTTTTGTCTAAAAGGTTTGGTATTCTCCTTCAAAGGGATTTCATGCTGAAATAAATCTTCTCTATATGCTTTTAAATCATCATAAGACCAAGAAAAGACATGCCTATATTCCCTAAGAAGACTTATCAATGATTTTCTTATTTCAAGAGCCAGACCTCCCCCAATATATACAATTTTTGGGGCTTCCCCTGTCCATAAGTTTATTTCCTCCACACCTTCAGGCTTACTTAAATGACTTGTTTGAAAAGTGCTATCATGATTATCAAATGCTCTTTCTAGCACTACCAAACCCTTTGGGACCCTATTTGATTTAAACTGCAAGAATTCTTTGCCAAGGAAAGTATCCTCATTATCTGATGTTTTAACATACTCAGCAAAATTTATTTCCCCGTCACCAAAATTTGCATCATAATGCAAGAATCTTAAAATGTCTAAGTCATCATCAAAAACCTGCCAGTTTTCAAAGTTGTTTGGAATGGATGGCCTAGTTTGAACCTCAATCTTAGATATCCCTACAAAAGTGATATCATCTAGCCTTAAAGCAATGTTAGCCAGTAAGTTAGCCATCCTATTATGGCCTCTATCCATCCAATCAATATAGAAAGCATCAAAGTGTTCTATCTCATCCTAAACAACATTCCTATATTGTGTTAATGTCTTGTTTCTTGATGCATATTTGGATCTCACCTGAGACACAACTAATTTTGAATCTCCAATAACCCTGATATTTTTGATTTTATATTTTTGAGGCTAACCTCAAACCTATCAATAAAGCCTCATATTTTGTAGTGTTATTGGTACAAGTAAATAGTAGGGTAACATAAAACTTGAAAGTCTTTTTAGTAGGAGAAATCAATAACACACCTGCACCAGACCCTTCTTTAGAACTTGCACCATCAAAATACATGGTCTAGAGGTCATTTTGACTTGTAACACTACTTTCTTCCTTAGCTAAGAGAGGAGATTCATTTTCACTTTCTCTGCTCTGTACATGAAAGGAGTTTATATTAGTATCCAAAAAATAATTCATGTTATTATCATTAGTCTCTTCCTCAATCATATGAGGGGTTCTAACTTCCCTGAATCCTTTAATGCTCTCATAAGTGATGTTAAATATAGCATAAGATAAATCACATTGGATGCTACCTCCCATTGCTGCACTCCATTTTCTTGATAGCAACATTCCATATTGAGGAGGTATGTCAACAACTAAAACACTCATGGTTAGTTGTTTTCCTAGATAAGAAGGAAGTCTATAAGGTAGGGCCTTGATTGTTCTAATTACTGGTACTTCTCTGGAGTCCATGGCTTGGCATCTCCCATGGGGAGTGTCAACTTGCAATCCCATTAACCTCATGATTTCAGTAGACATGACAATATTTGATGCCCCTGAGTCAATCATGCAATTGTTTAACATCTTATCATTTATGACCAATGTCAAGAAGAAAGGGTCAACAATTCACATAGAAGTGTTCACAACATTAGTATCTAAGTAGATCTAAGGTATTTTGAAACAATCTCCTTTGTATCTTGCCTTTTAATTGGAACTTGACTCTTTATTTTAGTGCTTACTGGTTCTTGGACATTTGTGGCTTGAACACCACTTATCCATGTGAGGGCATTCTCTTTGTGTTCACTTATCCTCATCATTTCCATCAAAGGCACTTTAATTGTGATATGGGATAATAGTTGGTTCATATCAATAGGTGCATAATTTAGAAAAGACAAGTCTAACTTGTCTTGTGGGATATTAGTGTTCTCAGACTGTGTTGCCACTCCTAACTTGTTCTCCCCTTTTGATTTACTTTCATGTTGGGGAATTGGGATATTTTCTATTGGAGCTTTGGCCTTGATCTTGAGCACATTGCTTGGATCACTTGGCTTCTCAATGAACTTCAAATTAAATTTCTTGGCATCATCAACAGCCTTATTTTTATAACAAACTACTTTGTGTCTTCTTTATTTCTTTTAATAAATACACCTGCTGGCTTACCATCTGTATTGCCAATAGTTCTATTTCTAAGGACATAATTAATTCTGGCCTGAGTCACCATATCAGCAGTGACTTGGGCTATCTCTTCATCAGAGGGTCTTCTTAGTATAATAGACTCCTCCATCCCCTTGGAGTTTCTATTTATGTCATCAACTTCCTCCTCTTCTTGATTAGAGAAGATCTACTGATGGTAGGCCTCTCTTGTGCTATGAGAATTATTAACATCCTGATGTTCATTTTCCTCCTTAGAGTCAACTTCTTCAAAAAAATTGGCAAAAGTCATTCCACAACCTTTGTCATCATATGAATCATCTTCTTCCTCCCTTTGTTGATCATTCTCAGACATATTCTGAGAGATCACACAATAATTTAAATCATAAGGGGACCACATGTTGTGCACCATGGAACCTCATTAGTCATATTGATTGAATTATTTTGAAAAGGATCAGGGGTATTATCATTAGGCTTTAGGTCCTTTCTTTCTGGAATAGTAGGTTCCCCATCCTCCCACTGTGTATGGTAGGGAAAATTCTGTAACCTAAGTTGTCTGTTGAAAGCATTGGGGGGAGGCCTATCATTTCCTTGAAAATTATTTTTGTTTTCATTTGACTTTAGATCTTTTAAGGCATTTAAGATCTACTTGAGGTTATCATCCTCCCTAGGCTTTAAATTGGTAGGTTTATCAATTTATTTCTTGCCAAACCTAGGGGGCTTAAGATCTTGTCTTCTCCCTAACTTTCCAGAAACTCTCCTATTGCTTTTAGTATTCACTACAAATATTTTTTCTTCCCTAATAGTTCTAGGGTTTTTATCTCTGAGTAAGTATCCCATTTTGGCATCAAAAGCATTCAAATATGTTGCCAAGCATACCTTATCATCTAATCTCATGACTTGGAAGATCTTGTACATTGCCTTTTGAAATCTCACATTGAATTCAAGGACTTCTTCATTTTGGTTTTTCTTTATATTGTTGAACTCATTCAACATGAAAACTTCATTGGTCATATCACCATACTGGTCTTTGAAACAATTAATTAAATCATCCCAAGAACCAATACAATCATAAGGAAGCCCTCTAAACCAATCCCTTGCATCCTCAGTGAGAGACTAAAAAAATAACTTCATGATTACATCTTCATGTTCTATTTCATAATCATCAATCATATCAATGAATTTATTTAAATGCTCTTCACAAGTGACAACATTTTTACCAGTTAATTTAGGAAAATTTTCTCTAATCTTTGTAGGAATCAAATTAGGATAGCCAATAATGTTATTAAAGAGAAGTTGTCTATACCTTTCAACATGAATTGGTCCCCTTTGCAATGATCCACCAACCTGAGAAGTTATTTGCTGTGTTAGCAACATTTGCAGTGGAAGAATTTCCAATGTTAAAATTTGATATTACTACACAAGTATTTGTATTTGAAGCCTCTGAAGATTTTCTAAGAAATTCAATCTTCTTTTTCATTTCTAATGTTGTAGCCTCAAGTTCTACCTTCTCAAGTTCTTTAGCCAAAATTTCCTATTCCCTTTTAGCTCTTTCCAAATCACTATCTAATTTAGATAATGGTTCCAATGGGACTTGGTTACTGATAGGCTCATTTATTGTGATCCCTATTAAGATCTACTTGCCCTTGTCTTTAGGTCTCCTAACTTTGATAGTGAGTTGGATAATAGGTTGTTTAGCAATTTTCTTAGGAGCCCTTACAATATTTATGGCTTCCAAAGACAACAGCTATCTCCTTAGCTGGTCTAACCTAATCTGGGCTTGCCTTATTTTAGCTTCCTTTTCCCTCTCCTTCCTGATAGCAATTTGTTCCTGGATTCTTTTCTCTAAATTAGGCACTTCTTCAAAGATGTCTTTAGAATCTGGGAGAGTGGTTTTAGATTCTGAAGTTTCAACCAAGAACTCTTTTTGTTCACCTCTAGGATTATGAGGGCTTCCCGAAAGGGAGATCCCCTAGGTTGGAGGATCACCTCTTCCTTCTAAGCCTCTAGTTCTACTTCTTGACCTCCTATTTTCTCCTTGAGGTTCTACATTTAGGGGCATTCCTTTCTTATGGTGTGTCTCACCATCCTCTTTAGAATGATGAGAATAGTAATCATCATATGCTCCTAAACCTAGATCTACTGCTTCTTCATATTTTGAAGCATTTCCTTCCTGGTCATGATGAAAGGTATTATTCTCACTTGTCTTTTTCTTCTATCTCCATGCCTGAGACATATCTTTATCACCTTGATTAATTTTAGGCTGACAGGGTCTAGAAGTACTTGGAAGTTCACCTTCTAATCTATTTTTAGGATGATCTTTCCTCCAAGCCCTAGTATTTCTCTAACTCATACTTGAAAGTGTGTAAAATGATCTTTATTTTTATTATCTTTTACTCAGCACTGCTACAGAGATTCTCAGAGTCGCCACCAACACAAGTTGGGAATTACTTTCACAAAATTAGCAATTCAGAGTATTCAATACTTAGAAAGAAATCAATGAAAGAGTTTATAACAAGTAAATGCAAAGCTTGCTAATATTTCCAAGATTATGCAAAAATCCAAAGCTTGCAAATAATTCTCTATTCTTCAATGGTACTTAGTGGTTTTGACAAATAAGAAGGCTAGGAGTCTACCTCAACTTATACTTGCATTATTTGATATCAAATTTATAACACCAGAGATCTAAAATTTGGATTTATCATAATTATTTCATCTCTAATCACCAGCAGAGTCACCATATTGTTGGTTCCTCAAACTGGACTTTATGCTTTTACAAGAAACCAATACATCAATAGGGTTTTAGGATGGGTTAGATCCAAATATTGAATTCTACAATGATTGGACCAACTATAGGGACAAGACTGCCCTTTGCACTTCTAGCTCTACAAAACCAAGGAGGGTACTCCTAATCTAGTGACAACAAGCCTTACTTCAATAATAATAGACTGGATTTAATAACAATAGATAAAAGATAAGAAAAAACTAAATGATGACCATTCATTCATTGATTCTCCATTATCATTAGGTGAAATACTACTTTGCAAGTTACTGTACTTGAAGAATTTTGAAAGATTTATATCAAATTGTTAGGAATACAAATAAACCCTTTTAAGCACTGATTTATTATAGAATATCTCCACTGCGGACCAGTACCTTATCCGTTGGGCAACACCCTCACTACAAGATTGTGATATATGAACAAAATATATTAAACTTTGATTATCTTTATCCCTCAAAAATACTAATCACCTTGTGGTGGATTTTATCAAAGGACTCCTAAATTCACACTACTTATTTATATCCTTATGAAAGACTTAAAGAATTTATGTCGTATCAAAAGCTTATATAATCTGATCCTAGATCAGAGCTAAAGAATATTAACATACACACATAATTTATCCATGCAATGAACTTCGTCAATTCATAACTCAAGAAGAAATACACAATGGGGAAATGTAAACTTTCCAGATTTTATTTAAATGTTATACCAATATCATGTATACAGAATGCTTTAAAATGCAACTTTCTGGATATTTAACAGAAACAACAATATTTCTCCTTACAAAAAACTTGCCTAATACAGTCTACTATATCCTAGACTCAAAACTTGTCAATAAAGATGATCAAGTTTCGGTCCCTACAAAATGATCCTGGTAATCCTTTTATAGAAAACAAGGATTGCATACAAGCTTCAAATCTTTCTTACAAAAGACAAAAATATTTTTCCATATAAGACCAAAGAGGCAAATATAACACCTTGTTACAATTTTACAAAATGACTTGTAGAGATGAGCGCCAAAATTTGCAACAAGTCCCAAGGTCAGTTCAATTTTTGCCAAGTGTAGCATCTTTGCTTTCTTTAACTGCTTAAGGTTCCCACATTTCTTGCTTTTCTTTCAAGGAGTTGGGGCACTTCCACTTGTTGCCTCTTTAGTGGATGTTTCTTCTTTGGCACTTTTCAAAGGATATGCTATTTCCCAAGATGCATAGGTTTCTTCACTTGGCCAATAATAGGCCATATTTTCATCCCTCTTCGGTAGCAATTTTTTCCAATCAACAACCACTTGGTAAACCTCACTTCTAACATTAGTGAAGTGTATTCCGACATCCTGCAGTATTTCAACTAGTTATACAAAAGGGGTATTATCCTCTGTATTCAAAACAGTGTCTATTCTAGTTGACACTTCCCCATCAATTTGTTCTAGCCACTAATCCCCATCCTTTATAACTCCATCTACTTTGAAAGGAGCCAGGAACATTTGAAAACTATCCTAAAAGTACCTATCCCTTAATATCTCTACTTTTCTCTTTAGACTTTCTCTATTTACCTCAAACTCAAAAAGGTCCTAAAAAAAATTATAAGTATTTGTTAGTTGGATATCAACAATGCATTGATCTACAAGCAAATCAAAGAAGGATTTCAACTTAGTATTTCTAATAGCCCACTTTTCCAAAATTGGGTCTATAGTAGCTATCTCTTTCTTAAAAGAGATCAAAATGTCAGATAGTTGCTTAGCAACTCTATAAACCTCTCTTGGTTTTACATTAGCAACAAAAGGTAGGATTGTGTCCTTTATTCTCTTCTCATATCTTTGTTTTTCCATTTTCTCTATGTCTTCATCACCTACAAAAGTGGGAAGAGGGGAGAGGGGGTATTCAATAATAGGGCTTGAAGAAGAAGGTCCAGCAGGGGAAGAAGAAATTTGCAATTGCCTTGATGCTTGAATTGGGCCCTATTCACCTAACCTCTTCTTCAAGTCTGCAATTAAAGTATCTTTTTCATATATGCCCTACCTTAGCTCCCCATAAGCTTTCAACACTATCTCCAATCTCATTTTAAGCTCTTCCTTTTCCTTGGATTCCTTTTCTGCCACCCTTTGTGTCAGTTGAGCCATTGCTACCACCATGCTTGATGCCTCAACTATAGAAGTGTCAGTGACCCTTTTGACTATCAGGCTATTAGTGAGATCACCCCTAGTAATCTATTTTTCCTTGTTACTTCCATTCTTCTTCAGGGACCACATGAGAAAATCTTGATGGTCACTACTAAAAGTGACTCTCTTGATGGCTTGTTTTGCATCCTCCCTAGTCTTATGAATGGGTGTGGTCTATTTCTTGATAGCATCTAGGACCACTGCATCAGCTATATCCCATTCTAGAAGGATAAGCACTCCTAAGTTTCTTACCAAGTTTCTCCCCTATTCTGAGGTGACTTTCTCAAACCTCTTTGTCATTCCTTTTCTGACCTCATCTTGTATGATCTTGAGATCCTTATCTAGATTCTCCTCATGCCTTTTTTCACAAATTTCTTCAAATTGATTAATGTTCAACTTCCAAAAAAATTGCATGAATGCTCTAGCCTTCACAAAGGCATCATCAGCCAAGAATTCATTATATGCTTGTTTTATTATGGGGTCCAATTCTATGCCTACCATTTCTCCAGCTATTAAGCCTAGTTTAGGTTCCTTTGGTGGCTCTGGCACTCCTTCATTTATTTCCTCATAGGTCATAAAAAATTGACCTAGAGATCCCAATTGTTGGACCTACTCTGTGACCTCTTGATCATCCATGATATTCAAAGGTGAATTGGAAGGAGAGTAAACTTCCTCAACATGTTGAGGCCTCTCTTATAGCTTTTGTTTCTTGGTGGGAGGTGGGGAATTAGGGACATCTTTAATAGGTTGATCTTGAGGTGAATCTTGAATTTCTACAACCTCCTTATGTTCCTCTACCTATTGTGATGTAGAAGGGATATCCTCCTTCTTTGTTTATTTCTTCTTGTCAGGCTCTGGTACTATCACATTGTAACCAGTTCTCTTCTCCACCATGTATCTTATTGGGGGTAAAACCTTTGCAAATGCAAGCTTTCTCAATAGTGATTTAGCCTTCTCTGGGTTATCCCTCATGGCTTTCTCCTTTTTCTCATTGAGGGTTTGATAAATCTCCTTAAAATGTTCCATGAGAGTGTCTATATTTTTACCCATGGCATTTATGCTCTTTAAGGGATCATATCCCTGATCAAACTATTGGACAAAATCCAAAGTCTTCTTGTACACCAACCACTTTTCTTTTTTGATTTCCCATTCTTGTATGTTAGGGATATTTCTGATTATATCCTCAGGAAAGTTAAAAAGATGATTTATCAAAGAGCACCTGACCCTTATCTTAAAAATTTCATTATAAAACCCCTCAGGGTCTGTTGTCCTAACAAATGCAATAGCCATATAATATGGTGCCAAGAATTGATCCATATACAGCCATCCACCTTTTGTGATTATAAATTGATGTGCAATAGTAATATTTGGGAACAGAGTTCCTCTACCTTTACTAGCTAGAGTATTCTTCTTTGTATCCCCCAATTGTCTGATGAATTCTGCAACACCAATCTTGAGAGGCACTTGATATGGTAATCTGAATGGAGCCCCTTTGAAACCATACAATATGATAACAGTAGAAACAGGGTAAAAAATGAAACCCCCCCAAATTATGCACAACATTAAGGCACTTGGAAAATTATTTTGGCTTGATAAGTTCAACTAAGGCAATTGGGATTCTTAGGTCCTCATGGACAAACAATTTTCTTAATTTGGATGCAAAACATGTATCAAAATTGACAAGACTGTGATCCTCCCTATCCCATGTCATGGTGAGGCTCCATAATTGGACTAGCATGTCTTCACCATCCTTTTATTTCAATAAATACATCTCTTTCTCAAAGTATTTGGCACCCTTAAACAAGAACATGTACGTGATGAAGGAATACCAACAAAAGGGCTTATTGATGCAAGAGCATCTCAGATCCTTGGCAATCCTTTGTCACCAAAAATAATTTGGAGTTTGTCTATGTTGCTTGGTTCTTGATTTGACCAAGTTGGTTGGTACTTGGTCTATTTCCTTTGGTTACTGAGTGTGGTCGGTTATTTCTTGGGTGGTCGATTGTTTCACTGGCAGTCGGTGTTGCTTGTCTACTGCTTAGTTATCTTGCTCACTAATGGGTTTAGTTTTAGTTTTTGTTGTGGCCAACTTGTGCATTTATATTGGATCATGGATTTAATGTTGATATCCATCATTGGGAAGCATGTAGTCCCAAATTTGATCATTTCTTCTATTGATTGTGGATCTGAATGCTGACTTAGTTCGGTAGCTTCTTATATAAATGTAGTTGTTGGTTTAGAGTTTAGAGGCAATTTTGATAGGAGTTTTAGGAGAAGATAGAAGATAGTAAGAATTAGAAATTTTGACAGATCCTCACATGTTTGAGGATTTTTGAATTCATTGCAATATCTAGCCCTAACCAGGAAGGCCTTATAGCCCGACAAGTATCATTCTATTTGATGAAATATATGAAAGATCTTGCATTCTCTCTCTCACTATTATGTTTGTTTTCTTCCACATGTGTTGAGAAGGCTTGGATCATTAGGGTGCACCATTGTTTGGCCCCTCTTTCTCCCTACCTTGCATCAGGTGGTATCAAAGTGAGGTGAGATCTTGATCTAGGTCTGTTGATCTAGGTTTGTAGGTTCCTCTTGAAGCCCTAGTTGATTGCTGTGGGGCAGCAGATTATGATATAACCTGTAATTGTAGAGGGTTGTCAAGATGGTTTAGGGGAGGTGAGATGTAGATCCAAGATTGGTAGATATGCTAAGGTAGATTTCTGCTAGGTTAGAAACTATTGAAAAATCCCAGAGAAGAGGTAGACATCTTGAAGATGTTAGTGATGATGAAGTTGAGGATGAACAGGCAAATGCAGAACCTACACCTATTATGGATCAAGGTGAAGAAAGATTTTTAAATGATTTGACAAGTCTAAAGTCAACACCACATTTTAATGCTCCTGAGTATGGTGGAAAGCTAGATTTTGATGAATTGGTGGACTGGATCACTGAGATGGAAAAGTATTTTGAGTATGGAAACATTCCTGAAGACAAGAAGGTGAAGATTGCAAGCACAAAGTTGAAAAGTCATGCATTATTATGGTGGTAACATCTACAGATAGAGAGGAATGAGGAAGGCAAAGACAAAATCAAAGAGGTCAAGGTGGTATATTCCCTAGAGGAAGAGGTAGATCTAATGGTGAAAATGGTAGATCTGAACTACAAAAGATAAATCTGGACAAAGGCAAGACTGAGTGGAAAGGTGAAAATTCATCTAGAGGTAGAGGTAGTAACTACCGAGGTGGTTATGGTAGAGGAAGTTTCCAAGGAACTTGTTACAATTGTGGAGAAGAAGGACATAGATCTTTTCAGTGTACACATGCAAGTAAGAAGGATGATAGCAGTAGAAATGCTTTGGTGCAAGAAGAGTCACCGAATGAACCTGAGAAAGAAAATAACTTGATGGTAAGGAGAGCATTGTGGAATGAAAGTAAGAAGGAAGATCCAGTAAGGAAAAGTTTGTTCAAGATCAGATGTAGAGTTTCTGATAAAGATTGGAAGGTAATCATTGACAGTGGTAGCTTGGAGACTCTGGCATCTAAAGAGATGGTCACAAAATTGCAGTTGGAAAGGTTGGTTCATTTGAAGCCCTATTAGATTTCATGGATCAAAGATGAGCATACACTCCTAGTAAGTGGACAATGTTATGTGAATTTGAAGATTGGAAAGTACTATGATAAGGTGTTATGTGATATCATGCCTATGGATTGTTGTCATATTTTGTTGGCTAGACCTTGGCAATATGATAGAAATGCTATATATGATGGAAGATTACATAAGTATACTATTGTGGCTAATGGAAAGAAAAAAATCTTGTTACCATTGAACCTGTTAGTAATGTTTGCACATCTATGAAAGTTTGTTTAATGGAAGGAAGAAAGTTTTTTAACTCTTTAAAGAAGAATGATGTATGTTTTGCTGTGATTCCTAACAAACTGAGTAAGAAAATAGAGGATAATGTCCCTAAGGAGATTGATAAGCTACTCACTGAGTATAGTGATATCATTTTTGATAATTTACCTAATGGTTTTCCATAAAAAAAAAGCATTGATCATTGTATAGATCCAATCCCTGGAGCTAGTTTACCAAATAAGGCACCTCATCGGTTGACACCTATCGAGAATAAAAAATTGAATTGATAGATTCACGAGTTGCTAGAGAAAGGTTTGATTAGAGAAAGTTTGATTCCTTGTGTAGTACCTACTATATTGCCACAAAAAATAAATGGAGAATGGAGAATGTGTACTGATTCCAGAGCAATCAATAAGATAACAGTGAACTATAGGTTTCCTATACAGAGAATGGATGCCATAATGAATAGTTTGACTAGAGAAAAGTATTTCACCAAAATTGATTTGAAAAGCAGGTATCATTAGATTAGAATTAGAGAAGGTGATGAGTGGAAGACTACTTTCAAGACAAAAGAAGGTTTGTATGAGTGGTTGGTTATGCCTTTTTGTTTAAATAATGCACCGGGTACTTTTATGAGACTAATGAATGAATTTTTGAAGAAATTTTTGGGTTAGTTTGTGATTATATATCTTGATGATATTCTAATATTTAGTAAGACCAGTGAAGAACATTTGTTGCATGTTAGACAAGTTTTGCAGAGATTGAAAGAGGAAAAGTTTCTGATAAATCTAAAAAAGTGTTCATTCATGAAAGAGGAGATTGTGTATTTGGGATTTGTTATTTTAGCTGATGGTTTGAAGATGGATCCTAAAAAGGTTGAAGCTATTTTGAATTGGCCTATACCTATGAATTATAGTGAGGTAAGATCATTTCATGGTTTGGAAAGTTTTTACTGAAAGTTCATAAGGAATTTTAGTTCCATTTGTAATGCTATGACTGTGACTATGAGAGGAGACAAAAGAGAATTCAAGTTGACACATGGAGATGACAAAAGTTTTGAGACTCTGAAGCAAAAGGTTGTTGAATTACCTATTTTGGCATTACCTAATTTCAGTAAAGTATTTCAAGTAGAATGTGATGCAAGTGGAAGTGCAATTGGAGCTGTGTTGAGTCAAGAAGGTAAACCTATTGCTTTCTTTAGTGAAAAGTTGAATGATGCTAGAAGGAAATATTCTGTGTATGATCAAGAATTATATGCTATTGTTCAAGCATTGAAGAAATGGAGACATTATTTGATACTGAGTGAATTTGTGTTGTATACTGATCTTAAGGCCTTACAATATTTGGGTAGTTAGAATAAAATGAATCAGAGACATATGAAATGGGTTGAGTATTCATAGAGTTATACATTTGTGATAAAGCATAAGAGTGGAGTCACTAATCGGGTTGTTGATGCATTGAGTAGAAGAAGATCTTTGATGACCGAGATGAAAATTGAAGTTCTTGGTTTTGATGAGATGAGGGATTCTTATGAGTGTGACCCTGATTTTTCTAAGCCATGGAGAAAGTGTAGAGAACCTATTCAAGATCAAAAAGATACTAAATGGGATGAATATTTCATTCAGGAAGGTATGTTGTTTAAAGGTATTCAATTGTGTCTACCGAGAGGAATAATGAGAACTAATCTGATAAATGAGAAACATAGTAGTGGTTTGGCTGGACATTTTGGTATTGATAAAACATGGAATTTTCTGGAGAAGTACTATTGGCCACAATTGTATAAAGATGTTCATAAATTTTTGAAAAGTTGTGGAATTTTTTAAGTTGCAAAAGGATTAAGTCAGAATATTGAATTGTATACACCGATTGCTGTCCCTGAGAAACCTTGGATTGATATCAATATGGATTTTGTTCTTGGCTTACCGAAGATAGTAAGAGGTAATGCTTCTATATTTGTTGTTGTGGATAGATTTTCAAAGATGGCACATTTTATACCATGTAGAAAGACATCAGATGTAGTACATGTAGCAGATATTTTCTTTAAGGAAATTTTCAAATTGCATGGATTACCAAGGAGTATTATCTCTAACCGAGATAGTAAATTTGTTGGATACTTTTGGAAAACCCTTTGGAAGAAATTTGGCACTGAGTTGAAATATAGTTCTACATTTCACCCACAAACCAATGGATAGATTGAAGTTGTGAACAAAAGTTTGGGAAATCTTTTGAGATGTTTAGTTGGAGACACACTGAGTAATTGGGATTCTTTGTTGGCACAAGTAGAGTTTGCATACAATAATTCAATGAATAGGAGTACTGAAAAGACACCATTTGATATTTTGAATGGCACACAACCAAGAAGTATATCTAATTTGAGGGTCATTGCTAATAAGAATAAGAAAAGTGTTGAAGGACTAAAATTTGTTGAGTACATGAAGACATTTCATGAAGATGTGAAGCTGAAGCTGGAAGATAGTAATTAGAAATACAAAGATAGTGATGATAGATCAAGGAGACATAAATTTTTTGATGTTGGTGATGAAGTGATGGTTCATTTGAAGAAAGGCTGATTACCTATTGGAACATATGGGAAGTTGAAGATGAAGAAGTTTGGACCTTGTAAGATTTTGAAGAAATTTGATAGTGGAAATGCATATGAGATTGAGTTACCTTATGACATGGACATATCACCTTTTTTTAACATTTCTAATTTGTATGAGTATCATGAACTTGATGAAGAAGTGACAGTACTGATAGAATATCCTAAGAAGCAAAATGAAGAAATTGAACAAATTTTGAAGGAAAGAGATGGCAGGAGTACAAGAGGAAAATAGTATATGGAATATCTGGTAAACTGGAAGAATAGACCAATGAAAGACAATTCATGGATTTCTTAGTCTGAGTTGGATGCAGCTCATACTAGACCTACCAAATGATTTTTAGAATCATTTCAAAATAATCCCAGGTGTCTGATGCAGGAGCATCTCGAGTCCTTGGCAATCCTATGTCACCAACAACAATTTGGAGTTTTTCTGTGTTGCTCGGTTCCTACTTTGACCAAGTTGGTTGGTAGTTGGTCAATTTCCTTTGGTTACCAAGTGTGGTCAGTTATCTCCTGGGTAGTCAGTTGTTTCACTAGTGCTCAACATTTCTTATGTGCTGCTCAGTTATCTTGCTCACCGATGGGTTTAGTTTTAGTTTCTATTGTGGAGAACTTGTGCATT
Source organism: Chamaecyparis obtusa (assembly GCA_027943335.1). Lineage (NCBI taxonomy): Eukaryota > Viridiplantae > Streptophyta > Pinopsida > Cupressales > Cupressaceae > Chamaecyparis > Chamaecyparis obtusa. The sequence continues at coordinate 466,789 of BSBK01000081.1, read as the reverse complement.
TATTTTGGATCATAGATTTAATGTTGATATCCATCATTAGGAAGTGTGTGGTCCCAGATTTGACTATTTCTTCCATTGATTATGGATCTAAAGGCCTACTCAGTTTGGTAGTTTCTTGTATAAATGTAGTTGTTGGTTTAGAGTTTAGAGGTAGTTTTGATAGGAGTTTTAGGAGAAGATAGAAGATAGTAAGAATTAGAGATTTTGATAGATCCGCACATGTTTGAGGACTTCTGAATTCATTGTAATATCTAGCCCTAACCGGGAAGGCCTGATAGCCTGACATGTATCATTCTATTTGATAAAATATATGAAAGATCTTGCATTCTCTCTCTCACTATTGTGTTTGTTTACTTCCGCATGTGTTGAGTAGGCTTGGATCATTAGGGTGGGCCATTATTTGAACCCTCTTGCTCCCTTCCTTGTGCCACTTATCAACTTTGTCTTTCTAGATTCCTACTAATCCATTATGAATTAAATCAACAATGTAAGGGGCATAGTCAAAAGTTACTAATAGGTAAGGGTGTAAAATTTGAACCATCATGTATATAAAATGTATTGGCATTCTTTCCTCCACATCTTCTCCAAAGACTTGACATAATGACTAGTATGCACCTTTTTCTCTCAAGTTAAAATAATCTATTTTGAAAGGATCATGTGTGCTTGGTCCCATGGAAATCATTCCCCCAATCTTATCATAAAATTCTTTCACAAGACCACTTCTGAGATAATCTCTTTGTGCATTGTATAACTGCTTCAAATCATCAAAATTAATTTTTTCCAAGTCATTGGAGGGCTCACTTAGCTTAAAAAATGTCCTAATTTCTTCAGCAGTGATGCTCATGAGTAGGTTTCCTTTAACATCCCTAATTACCCTAATAATTGGGTCATAATTCTTTGCAACTTGCAACATAAAGTCTGCATCTATGAAAATGCTGGGAACCACAAGCTTTCCTAGGTCAAATTGCCATATGTTACTAGTAGGAGGAGGGGCATTTCTCTGACTAAACCCTACCTTAAACAATGTTAAACTAGTGGTATCAAAAACACCACTTGCATTGAGTGTTCCAATCTTAGCATCCCTTATGTAGTTCCCTATGTCATACAAGCCATCTGCTACATTTACCTAGGGTTTTTTGGTGTCAATTGTTTGGTCTTCACTGTATCAGTTGTAGACTTGGGTAATAACTATAACAAATCCTCATGCAGACCCCTCTTATTGTAATCAGTTTCACCAGATAATTCCTTCCTTGGAGCCATTTTAGGGTTTGAGATTTTTTATAATTATGTGTAGAAGAAACATGGCCGAATTATAATGCTATTAACATGAAATATTTGCATAGCAAATTCACCAAATTTTTTTCAAAACTTTCTTAGAATATGTCAACCAGACTCTACAAATCTTCTTGCCCAATTCTCTGTAAACTTTATCTTCTTGTGTTTCTAATAATGTGTAAATCTTCAATATATTTGCAATCAAAACTAGTCCTTTCAGTAGTTTACTTCACATGATCAAGACATTACTTCTGTGAGAAATTGAACTATCATCGTTCAATGAGAAAATTGAATTTTGTACCAACTATGCTTCAAGTTTGAATTTGGATCGTTGATCTTCTTTAAAAGATAATCTAACGGTTGTCACATGATTGCAAGGCTTGAAAGAAATTTATGTGAACATGTGACAACCGTTCAATCAATATGCATCGATGGTAATCCTTTAATCACATCATTCAGGACGCACTTGATAGCTTGGATTCATTTCCACCATTAGATCCTCCATTAGACAGTCACTGTTACTTTCCCTTTATGACTAGACATAAAGTAAGGCATCATGGCCTTGATACCAAATCAATGGCTATCGCATGATCACAAGGCTTGGAAAGATCCCTTGTGAACATGTGACAACTGTTAGATCTTTCCTTCACTATTGATACCTTAAGAAATTGGCCCCACTTTGCTTCGACCAATTAGGAACGTCTATGTTGCATTATTTGGCAAGCGGACATGTAAAATTTTCCTACCAAGTGCCAACATTACTAATATCTTCCACATTAGTAAATACCTTTGACCAATCAACAACAGCCATGTGTGTACACCTAGTAGTGGACCCACCCTTTTCTTATGCCTAGGAAAAAGTAAGATTGATGGTTGTCACATGATTGCATGGCTTGAAAAGATCCCTTGCGAACATGCAACCAACGTTAGATCTTCTACAATTTGTAAGTCTTGCAAATCCTTCTTAAAACAGCCCCACTATATGTAACCAATGAAAAAATACCACGTCATAAAATTTGACAAGAAGACATACAAATTTTTCTTGCTGAGCAGTAGTCTTGATGACAATTTCCATGTCAGCAAATATTATAGCTAATCAGAAATGCCCATATGTATACACTTGGCAGCAGACCCACCTTCTGCAAGTGCTTAGGAATAAAATAAAATCAATGGTTGTCACATGATCACATGCCTTGAAAAGATCCCTTGCAGACATGCAAAAACCATTAGATCAACATTCCAGATTCTAGGCTGAATATAGTGTTGAAACTTTAAAAAATAAAGTTCCTAGGACTTAGGAGTATTTAAAAACATCATCGGGCTTAGACTTAGGAAAAATTAAAATGGGCGAGCCTAGGTAATATAAAGTGTTAACAACATGACCCCTCTTGGTGATATATTTAAAACACATGTGCTTATAGGAATACAAGTGACCTGGTAAAAGCAATGCTCGAATAGATTAATAAATAGCGACCTAGGGTTTTCATGAAAAAAAATGCACTTAGGGTTTTCTCAGGCCTGGTTTTTCAATTAGGTCTTGCTAGATTTAAATAAAATCACTGAGATTTTAGCATGGTTTTCTGGGCTTTTGGGCAATTAATTTTCTCAATCTTAGGATAATACACAAGTGTTTCAATTTTGTAAGGAAATGCAAGGTTTTATATTGTTGAAAAAATGAAGTGCCAATAGGTTCTATCAAGATAGTTGATCTATCCTCGTAATGTTTGGGAAGCATGTCAAGTCTCTTATTCTTAGATGCGTCAATGATGTTTTCACCTTAAGATTCATTATTTATTTTTAATTTTTTATGATCTAGCATAGCCACATGGTGGTTTTCCCCACTAGATTTTTGACTTTTTATTTTACTTTTTTTACTAAGACACTTGACATCCCCCCTTGTTGATTCCTCTTGATATGGTTCTGATGCAAGGGTAGGGTCAAGAGGGGCCAAGAAATGGCACACCCTAATGATCCAACCTTCTCACAACATGCGGAAGCAACAACACACAACAATGAGAGAGAGAATGCAAGATCTTTCATTAATTTTCATCAAATAGAATTATACATGCCAAGCTGTAAGGCCTTCCTAGTTAGGGCTAGATATTAAAATGAATTACAGAAGTCCTCAAACATGTGAGGATTTTCCAACAATCTCCAATCTATCATCTTCCTATCTTTATCTTCCAAAAACTCCTCTAAACTACAAAAAAATAACTATATTTATACAAGAGTCTACTGAACTGAGTCCACCTTCATATCCACAATCAACAAAAGGAATGGTTAGATCTGGGACCACATGCCTCCCAATGATGGATTCCAACATTAAATCTATGACCCAACATAAATGTACAAGTCAGCTCAATAGGAACTCAAAAGAAACTACTTGGTAAGAAAGGATGACCGAGCAATAGACAAGCATTGCCAAGTGCTAGTGAAACAACTGACCATCTAGGAGATAACCGACCACACTCGATAACCAAAGGAAACTGACCAACTACCAACTAACTCAGTCAAAGAAGAAACTGAGCAACACAGACAAACTCCAAAATGTTTTTGGTGACACAGGATTGCCAAGGACCCAAGATGCTCCTGCATCAGACACCTGGGGTTATTTTGAAATTATTCTCTGAATCATTTGGTTGGTATGATCTGAGCTACATCCAACTCAGATTGTAAAATCCATGAACTATCTTCCATTGGTCTATTCTTCCATTTTACTAGATATTCCATATATTGTTTTCCTCTTGTGCTCTTGCCAATTCTTTGCTCCAAAATCTATTCAACTTCCTCTTTCTACTTCTTAGGCTATTCCATCGGTACTGTCATGTCTTCATTAGGTTTATGATACCCATACAAATCAGCAATGTTGAAAATTGGTGATATGTCCATTTCATCAGGTAACTCAATTTCATATGCATTTCCACTATCAAATTTCTTCAAAATCTTGCAAGGTCCAAACTTATTCATCTTCAGCTTCCCATATGTTACAACAGGAAATCAACCTCTTTTAAAATGAACCATCAGTTTATCACCAACATCAAAATTTTTATGTCTCCTTGATCTATCAACTCTATCTTTGTATTTTTGATTAGTCTCTTCTAGCTTCAACTTCACATCTTCATGCAATGTCTTCATGTACTCAACAAATTTTACTCCTTCAGCAGTTCTCTTATTTTCATCAGCAATGTCTCTCAAATGAGATATACCTATTGGTTGTGTGCCATTCACAATCTCAAATGGTGTCTTTCTAGTACTCCTATTCACTAAATTATTGTATGCAAACTCTGCTTGTGCCAACATAGAATCCCAATTACTCGGTGTGTCTCCAAGTAAACATCTCAAAATATTTCCCAAACTTATGTTCACAACTTTAGTCTGTCCATCAGTTTGTGGGTGAAATGTAGAACTATATTTCAACTCAGTGCCAAATTTCTTCCAAAGGGTTTTCCAAAAGTATCCAACAAACTTACTGTCTCGGTCAGAAATAATACTCCTCGGTAATCCATGCAATTTGACAATTTCCTTAAAGAAAAGATCTGCTACAAGTACTACATTTGATGTCTTTCTACAAGGTATGAAATGTGCCATCTTAAAAAATCTATCCACAACAAAAAATATAGAATCATTACATCTTACCATCTTTGGTAAGCCAAGAACAAAATCCATACTGATGTCAATCCAAGGTTTCTCAGGTACAACAATCGGTACATACAATCTAGTATTTTGACTTACTCCTTTTGCAACTTGACAAATTCCACAACTTTTCACAAATTTTTGAACATCTCTATACAATTGCAGCCAATAGTATTTCTCCTTAAGCAAATTCCATGTTTTATTAATACCAAAATGTCCATGTCCAAACCACTACTATGTTTCTCCTTTATCAAATTAGTTCTCATTGTAATACCCCAAAGATGGGCTATAGGTTCATTAACCTCCTACATCTTCAATTCAAACAAAATTGACATCAAAGTCCTAACCTAAGGCACATCTGCACATTATCAAATCCTAATTGATTATTCTTAATTCTGCATTGGGAATATTCCTAGCAATATTCCTATTTACCCTAATTATCTTTGATTTAATAATTATTTGGCAATAAATCCTATTTATCCCAACGTTTGATTAATTGAATATTCTGAATATTTAATTAATGAGATTTAATACTGCCACTTAATTATTTAATTAAATTTAATTCTATTTATTCCTAAATTGTGTTATTTAATTTTGACAATAAATCTAAAATATTATGACTAATTGATTAAATTCTTATTTAATTAATTCATGTCAATTGTCAATATTTAATAATATAGTTTTAGAATAAAAGTTTGATTTGATAATTGATTAACCCATAAATCAATTGTTTTAAATCAGTTAAGTTGAGAATAAATCACTTTAAAAAAAAAATTAATTCATATTAAATCATGCACAATCAGAAAAGAAGGCAACTAGAAATTAACAATCAATTTTAAATTTAAACTCAACATTTGATGATGAGTTGAAATTTGATCTAAAACTCTATTTTGAGTAAAACACTACTTTTGCATGATTTTTGAGAGTTAATTATCTTTGATTTCTTGATAACTCAAAAATCAACCTGAGTTTATCAAGAGTGATTTATGGTTTTTCTCATACATCCTCAAGCCCTAGATTTCTATAAAATCAAGGCTCAGCTCTTCATAATTATCAGCACTTGAATTTGCACAATTACTCTGGCGAATTGGCGATTGATGGATTAAACACTTGTGACAGGCAATTTGTGAGATCTTTCATTATTGATCGTAGTTTTCCATATTTTTCATATCATATTCATTCATATCATTCTTAGATTAAATTTGTATTCAATTTCATTCCTCTAGCTTAGATTCATATAGATTTCATATTATTGCATACAAAATCCAAAAGTATAGAATAATCTGCATTCATATAGTCTTTCATCTTTTGCATTCAAATCCTTCATTTAGGTGTTGCATTGTCACTGATCTCGATTCCAATCTGAGAACATCATACTTGCAACTACTATAAGGTAGTAAATCGCCCGGTTAGCATAGTTTCAATTATTTGCAAGATTTTGATTTCACTAACCTCTAATGTTTTATTGAAGTGTTGTGTCCACAGCTAGGTACAATTTTCACACACACATTTCTAGCACCCACCGTGGGGCCCTGAAATGGGTTTCCATCTCTTCTATTTCACTTCTATCTATTTTTCTATCATTTTTTGGTCCATTCTATGATTTCATTCTCTCTCTGTACATTTTTCATATGACTTTTGTCAAAAAGTCATAGTAGAAGTTATAGGTTTTCGTACGACAGTTGAGGATTTTGAGGCTCATTTCATCAACTACAGATTGTCATTTGAGAGCTAAATGGTCATTTGGTAAGACACCCATTGTTGACGAGTTTCCAGATAGTCATATTAGAGTTGACCCATTGTCGTATGGGATTTGGATTATCATCTGGAAGGTAACCCATTGTTGTACGAGTTTTGACTCCTGGATTCAATTGTCATTTCATAATTTTTGGCAGTTTTTTAGATTTGATTTTCAGATTTGGACTAACAGCTAACCCTAACAATTGAAATCTTTTGTTTTAACTAATATTTGCTTAGTCTAATTGGAAAAAGTGCAACTAAATTACTAAAATAGGTAAAATCTACTAAGCGCGTTGTGAGGAATTCAAGTATTCTACTACGATTTGATAACACTTTGATTCAGACATAAAATGAACTCTCACGTGTCAAGCTTGTGTGACCTTTCTTGCTTTCATATCACAGACTTCATTTTGGGCTATAAAACTAACATAGATTTGCTTTCTGCATATCTGTTACACATAGTATGATGCAGGAGCATCCTGGGTGTAAGAGCAATCTTGCATCACCCAAAAATATTTCTATTTTTGTATTCAATAAGGGCTATTTTGTGCAGAGCTGCTATTTATGGAAAGTTACTATTTTTTGGTAATTTTCGTATGTGCTCAGAATGATCTGATTTCTTTCTTGGAGATTCATTTTGGTCATATAAGTCTGCCAGTAAAGTTTCATTGCCAGACCAAGTGTATATTGGAAGATATTGAAGATTTTCGGTATTGGCAGCAGGGTACAGAAACTTTGAACTCAGTTTTGAAGGCTTTAGAGGCCTTGGATGAGGTCGAAAATTTGGGTGATGGGTGCTTGCGCTAGTCAAGCCTATAGAGCGCTTCGTGGCATTTCTGAAATGGGGTTATAATAGCCGAGCGGGTCAAATGGTGATGACTTATGGTCTTCGGAAGTTGGGCCACTCCAAATGGCGAAAAATAATTTCTTCAAAATTTCTGTTCGGGTTTCAAAGGTTATCTTGAGCTGACTATGATGTAATAAAATGTAAAATAAAATAATTCTAAGTTTGGTCGGCCTTATTGGCTAAAAATTCTGGAACCTTCCCAGGCGGTGGAAAATTGCCTATATAAGGAAGGCTGTATTATTGTCTTAGGCAGTTCAGAATAGTTCTGGGTAGTAGATCTGGGTAATAGTTCGAGGCTTTGTCCTACAGAATATTGTAAGGGAATGCCCATGTGGCTTTGCATATTGTAATTCTGAAAGTTTGTAATTCCACATTTGTGGAGATAATAAGAAACCAATTTTCTGTTCTTGCATATTGTTGTTGTTTCTCTATTTCTGTTATGTGTTGGTGGTATTAAGGGGAGCACCCTTCATCAAGTGGTATCAGAGCAGGAGTTCTTGAGTGTGTAAACAGATCGCCGACTGTGAGGCAGTTTGCACTAGGACCGTGGCTAGGGTTTCAGCGCGCATCGCGAAAATGCCTCCACGAAGGGAACGTGGCGGAAGAGCTGGTGTTGTAACACCTGAGGTTAGAGAGCTGCAGAGACAAGTGCGAGCATTACAAGAAGAGATTCGCAGAGGAATGAATCTTAATGTCAGAGACGAAAGTGAGGATGAAGCCGAAGAAGAATATCAAGAAGGAGAAGCTGAAATTGTGAACTAGGAGGAAGAAAGGCTTTTTCGGGCCATTTCCAAGATTGGGAAAAGACCTAAGATTGAGGTTCCTACATTTTATGGAAATCTTAACCCAGAGGAATTGATTGACTGGATCAATGAATGTGAGGAATATTTTGAGTATGAAGATGTTGACGATCCTGATAGGGTCAAATTTGCGAAGGCCAGACTGAAAGGTCATGCGAAGATCTGGTGGCAAGAAATTCAATTGGAGCGAAATAGAAGAGGGAAAGATAAAATCACAAGATGGGATCGGATGGTGGATAAATTGAAGCGGTAGTTCATTCCTGTTGATTATGAGCTTGACCTACTGAAAAAAATGCAGAGTTTGAAGCAAGCAGGAAGATCTGTTCAGGAGTATACAGAGGAGTTCTATCGACTTCTCATCAGAACAGGCCATGTAGAAGCTGATAAGGAGAAAGTTGCCCGATACCTTAATGGGTTAAGGCCAAGCATTCAGGAGGAGCTGAATTTGGTTCGAATGAACAGTATTGAGGAGGCATACCAATTTGCCCTAAAGGTAGAGGAAAAGATGAACAAGAAGTTTGAGAGCAGACAAAATGGACGAGGTCGCGGTGGACGATCTGGTGGACGGTCATATGGTGGCCGAAATGAAGATCTGAAAAGGAAGGATGAGGCCAGTAGCAGTCAGAATCAGCATGGAAATAATTCCAATCGCTTCTAGGATCAGAATAATAGAGATCAGAGAGGAAGAGAAAGAGGACAAGGATCTGGAAGAGGTGGCTTCCGTGGAACATGTTTTCACTGTGGAGAAGAAGGTCATAGGGCATTTGAATGTCCTCAGCGCCAAGGCAGAACAGACAGGAGAAATGAAGGCCAGGCCAGAATTGCACATGTAGATGAAGATGCCAGATCATCAAATTCTGAAGATGCTGAAAGAGGAGAAACGTTGATTAACAGAAGAGTCCTGTTGAGTGGTGAGAATGAACCTGAGCAAAGGAGAAGTTTGTTTCGCACCAGGTGCAAGTGTGAAGGTAAATGTTGTGATGTGATTATCGATAGTGGAAGCACTGACAATTTGGTGTCAGAAGAGATGGTGACAAAGTTGAAGCTCAAGAGACAGAAACACCCACATCCATATCGGATTGCCTGGGTACAGGATAACCACAAGGTCATGGTCAATGAACAATGCCTGGTGAAGTTCAAGATTGGCGGATACCAAGATGAGGTATTGTGTGATATCATATCTATGGATGCATGTCATATGTTGTTGGGTAGACCATGGCAGTTTGACAGATGTGTTGTACATGATGGTCGTGCGAATACCTATTCCCTGACAAAGGATGGAGTGCGACATAAGCTAAAACCATTGAAGGAGACTGAAGAAAAGGTATGTGGTAATGCAAGGATAACTTTTGTTGATGGAAGAAATTTCCTAGATGGTATGAGGCATGAGCATGTATGTTTTGCTTTAATTCCAAAAGCTGGTAAAGAGGAAGTAGAAGATGTTCCTGTAGAAGTTGCAGATTTGTTGAATGAGTTTCAGGATATTGTATCTGATAACGTGCCTGATGGATTACCACCAGTCAGGAAGATCAGTCATCAGATGGACTTGATCCCAGGAGTGAGTTTGCTGAATAAGGCAGCACACAGAATGACACCTGCAGAAAGTGAGGAGTTGAACAGACAAGTACATGAACTGTTACAGAAAGGATTGATCTGTGAGAGTCTGAGTCCCTGTGCTGTACCAGCAGTATTAGCACCAAAGAAGAATGGAGAATGGAGGATGTGTACAGATTCTAGGGCAATAAACAAGATCACGATCAAGTACAAGTTTCCATTGCCACGAATGGATGATATTATGGACTGTTTGAGTGGAGCTGTGTATTTTTCAAAGATAGATCTGAAGAGTGGATATCATCAGATTCGGATCAGAGAAGGAGATGAATGGAAGACTGCATTCAAGACAAAGGAAGGACTATATGAGTGGTTAGTCATGCCTTTTGGGCTAACCAATGCACCGAGCACTTTCATGCGGCTCATGAACGAGGTTCTGAAAGAATTTTTGGGTAAGTTTGTCATTGTTTACCTAGATGATATTTTGATTTTTAGCAAGACATTGGAGGAACATATGATGCATATTCGTATGGTGTTTGAGAAGTTGAGAAAAGAGAAATTGCTGATTAATTTGAAGAAGTGCAGTTTTGTGAAGAAAGAGTTAGTGTATTTGGGGTTTGTAGTTTCAGGAGAAGGTCTAAAAATGGACCCAGAGAAGGTACAGGCTATCCTTGAATGGCCTACTCCAAGGAGTGCTACTGAGGTAAGATCTTTTCATGGTCTAGCTAGCTTTTACAGAAAGTTTATCAAAAATTTTAGCAGTATTTGTGGACCCTTGACTGAAACAATGAGAGGGGATAGAAAAGAGTTTAAGTGGACTAATGGGGCAGAAAAGAGTTTTCAATTGTTGAAACAAAAAGTTACAGAACAACCTGTTTTAGCACTTCCAGATTTTAATAAGGTGTTTCAAGTAGATTGTGATGCTAGTGGTACTGCAATAGGAGCTGTTATGAGCCAAGAAGGTAAACCTATTGCTTATTTCAGTGAGAAGTTAAATGATGCCAAGAGGAAGTATTCTATTTATGATCAGGAATTTTATGCTATAGTTCAAGCATTAAAGAAGTGGAGACATTATCTACTTCCTAAGGATTTTGTTTTGTATACTGATCATCAAGCTTTGCAATATTTGAATAGTCAAGGAAAATTGAATCAAAGGCATTTGAAATGGGTTGAGTTTTTGCAGAGTTATACATTTGTTTTGAAACATAGGAGTGGAAAGTCTAATAGGGTTGCAGATGCTCTTAGCAGAAGGCAACTATTGTTGACAGAAATGCAGATTGAAGTGGTTGGGTTCAAGGAACTCAAGAATTTATATCCAGAGGATCCTGATTTTGGTGAAGCTTGGAAAGCTTGCACAGAACCTGTTACTCTAGACAGGACGAAATGGTTGGATTTCATCATCCAGGATGATATGCTATTCAGAGGGAGTCAGTTGTGCATTCCACGAAGTTCTATGAGGGAGAATCTCATCAAGGAGAAGCATAGCGGAGGATTGGCTGGACATTTTGGTCGTGATAAAATCCTTGGTTTGGTTAGTGAGAATTATTATTGGCCACAGTTGCAGCAAGATGTGAAGAAGTTTGTACAGAGTTGCAGAGTATGTCAGATGGCAAAAAGAGTGAAGCAGAATACAGGATTGTATCAGCCATTACCCGTACCAGAGAAGCCTTGGGAGGATATCAGCATGGACTTTGTTCTTGGTTTACCGAGGACACAGCGGGGACACGATTTAATTTTTGTGGTGGTTGATAGATTTTCAAAGATGACACATTTCATTCCCTGCAAGAAGACTAATGATGCTGTTCATGTAGCAGAATTGTTTTTCAGAGAAGTAGTGAGACTTCATGGTTTGCCAAAGACCATAGTTTCAGATCGAGACACTAAGTTTGTTGGATATTTTTGGCGTACATTGTGGAAGAAGTTGAAGACAGATTTGAAGTTTAGTTCCTCGCATCATCCACAGACTGATGGATAGACAGAGGTGGTGAATAGAAGTTTGGGAAATTTGCTGAGATGTTTGGTTGGAGATAAGCCTGCAGGATGGGATTTGATTTTACCACAGGCGGAATTTGCATACAATAATTCTGTCAACAGGAGCACTGGTAAATCACCATTCCAGATTGTATATGGAAGTAGTCCAAGAAATGCATCTGAATTGAGAAAGATAGATAAAGGAGAAATAAGTAGTGCTGAAGCTGAGGATTTTGCAGAACACTTGAAGAACATCCATGAGGAGGTGAGGAAGCATATTACCAAGATGAATGCACAGTATAAGGCTAAGGCAGATGAGAAAAGGAGGTATAAGGAATTTCAAGTTGGTGATGAAGTCATGGTTCATTTGCGGAAGGAGCGGTTTCCAGTTGGTACATATAACAAGCTGAAAATGAAGAAGTTTGGACTATGTAGGATACTGAAGAAACATGATTCAGGAAACGCATATGAGGTAGAATTGCCTACTGAGCTAAATATTTCACCAGTGTTTAACATTTCAGATCTGACAGAGTATCATGAAGGAGGTGTTGCAGATGAGATCACAGCAGCACAGTGGAGTACTCCAGCAACTAGTTCAGATATCAGGGAGATTGAAGACATACTGGACAGTCGTGTTGGCAGAAGCACAAGGAACAGGACATATGAAGAATATCTGGTCAAATGGAAAGGACGACCTGTTGAAGATTCATCATGGCTAACAAAGGAGGAGGTTAACCATCTTGGTTTTCCTCTACACACCTGAGTCGTGACAGGGTCACTTCTCAAATTACCCCGGGTGTCTGATGCAGGAGCATCCTGGGTGTAAGAGCAATCTTGCATCACCCAAAAATATTTCTATTTTTGTATTCAATAAGGGCTATTTTGTGCAGAGCTGCTATTTATGGAAAGTTACTATTTTTTGGTAATTTTTGTATGTGCTCAGAATGATCTGATTTCTTTCTTGGAGGTTCATTTTGGTCATATAAGTCTGCCAGTAAAGTTTCATTGCCAGACCAAGTGTATATTGGAAGATATTGAAGATTTTCGGTATTGGCAGCAGGGTACAGAAACTTTGAACTCAGTTTTGAAGGCTTTAGAGGCCCCGGATGAGGTCAAAAATTTGGGTAACGGGTGCTTGCACTGGTCAAGCCTGTAGAGCGCTTCGTGGCATTTCTGAAATGGGGTTATAATAGCCGAGCGGGTCAAATGGTGATGACTTATGGTCTTCGGAAGTTGGGCCACCCGAAATGGCGAAAAATAATTTCTTCAAAATTTCTGTTCGGGTTTCAAAGGTTATCTTGAGCCGACTATGATGTAATAAAATGTAAAATAAAATAATTCTAAGTTTGGTCGGCCTTATTGGCTAAAAATTCTGGAACCTTCCCAGGCGGTGGAAAATTGCCTATATAAGGAAGGCTGTATTATTGTCTTAGGCAGTTCAGAATAGTTCTGGGTAGTAGATCTGGGTAATAGTTCGAGGCTTTGTCCTACAGAATATTGTAAGGGAATGCCCATGTGGCTTTGCATATTGTAATTCTGAAAGTTTGTAATTCCACATTTGTGGAGATAATAAGAAACCAATTTTCTGTTCTTGCATATTGTTGTTGTTTCTCTATTTCTGTTATGTGTTGGTGGTATTAAGGGGAGCACCCTTCATCATAGTAAATAGGCCCTATGAACACTATTTGTGGATGATCCTGAAAGAGTGGGCTTCTTTCATTTGTTCATGCATGTGAAGCTCTTCTTGATGAAGGATCCCCTTGTAGGTAGGGAAGGTATTGAGATTGTCTTGCGTTCTACTAGATTTGTGAGTCTTCAACTTTTGATTGATACATTCTATCTCCGGAGAGGTTGATAGATCATAAGCGATTGACATCATAGATCTTTGTGAGATAATTTTAGTCTTAGCATGTCAGATTAATTTGTCTGCTTTGTTTTGGTGAAGTGAAGAGGCTAGGGGATTATGCTCTACTTCCTTTTTGGATAGTACCAAAAACCTAGATCCTTGAATTTGATCTAGTCCCCTTGTAGTATATTTTGTGAGTCACCTTTAGAGAGGTTTAACCATAGTGGACATTCCCTTAGTTGGGTCAACCACATGGAAGGAACCTCAAGCGGTAATAGCCATTTTTGCCGTGGTAGCAGCAACCTCTATATAAATGTCCTTGTGGAGGAAATCTTCACAGGTTTGGTCTCTTGTTGGGTTGTCAGATCTCTCTAGTAGCTCCTGATTGATTAATTTCTTAGATTGTGTCAAAAACCCAGTGCGCCTGGATTGGATTTCACCCTCTTGAGATCACAAAAGTTGTAGAGTCAGACCATTACTACATATCCTAGTGAGGCCAAATTTTTCATTTTTAAGTAGTATTTCTAGAGATTAGCAAAATAAGTCACCATTTCTTGTTCATGCGCAAGGTTGCTTTTGCCCTTGTTCATTATTTTTAGATGATTTCTTGCTTCCCTTTCCTTCTGTTCTGTGTGCTTGATATCTACTTGGTTATTTGAGATAGATTATTACACAGATCTTCAAAACTAGATGGAAAACTTTGCAACCAATTTGAAACTAAAAACCCAAAAATTGCAAAATCTAAAACAAAATTCCTCTCTGGAGTCCAAAGTCATCCCATAGTCTTAGATTATTGTACGAGTCTTGAGAAAAAGTCATTTCATAACCCCTGTATTGTCGTACAGTATCTAGTACTGTGTCGTACGAGTGTTGTCACCAGAAATAAAAAGAATAATTATCCCTGGTAGAATTTGTCGTACGAGTCTTGCAATTGTCATTTGAGAGCATACCTAGTGTCGTACGAGCTTTTAGAAACTCATTTGAAAATTTTCAAAAAGTTGTCAGTGATTGGTCAAATTTGTCAGGAATCCATTTTTTACAGCCTATTTCTAGATTCTGTCAAAACACTCATTGTGTCAGGAACAGAGCAAAAACTAGAATAAATTCAATCATTTACCTAAAGTGGTCTCTTGAGTCTGATTTAGCCTTCTGATCTATTGATTTGAGTCTTTTTCATCTTGTGTCAAAACCTTGTCAAAGTTATCTTCAAATTCAGTCTTCTTACTAAAACAACTAAGTGTTGTGAGCTCATGCCCACCATCTTTTGGGTGTCTACCCATACTACTATGGAATAGTATCCTTCATTTACATCTGATCTATCTTCAATCAATTCAATCTTGACAAGGTGGCTTCATTCAATCTTCTTGAATCAAGTCATTCTTCAGTTGTCTTCATCTTGCTCTTTTGCTTCACCCAAGGTTAATGGTGGAAACTAGAGCCTCCTCACACAAGAAATCTAGAGAAGCATCTCATATCTTACCTTTGTCTACTCACGTGGGTCCAACTCTTGAGAAACTCTATAATTTAGGTCTTTACGAAGATGACGGTCTTGGTAATTTTTGATTGAAAACTGGTTACATGCCCCCTCCATCGACTCATAGAGGCAATCAACAATCTCTACATCAATCTTTTACAGGGAGTCCTAAAACTCCTAACATGTCTCATGGAGGGACACATCACTAGTCTCTGGGACCTCACTCTCAACATGGTATGGATTAAGAACCCACACCTTCTAAAATTTCTCAATATCAAAATGATGATGATTTCAAGAAAATGATGAGGCATTTCTTGAAAGAAGATAGAGAGGCATACTTTCTAGAGTGAGCTCATCAAGGAGCTAAAATTCCTCCAAAATTTAATATTGAAAATATCATCACGCATGAGGAAGAAACTCCTATCATAGATATGATGAAATAGATGCATGGCATGCAAGTCAAACTTAACAAACTTGAAAAAGAAAAGGAACCTAAGGATTTTTCCATGGAGGCTCTATGCCCTTTTCCATTCAATAAAGACTTGTACATGCCGCCATTCCCTAAAAGAGTGGAGATACCCAAATATGATAAGTATGATAGAAACTCTGATCCTCAAGATCATGTTAGAGAATTATTTACACAATCTATGGAGTTCATGCATGAACCAACCTAATTAATGTGTCTTTTCCCTCAATCTCTGGGAGGGTCAGCTATTCATTGGTTTTCAAAAATGCCTCCAACTATCAAAACTTTTGAGGAGTTAATCAAACTATTCTAGCAATAATACTCCTACAAAATTCAACATCTGGTCACTATGATCGACATCTACAATCTGAAATAGAACTTAGGAGAACCATTCTTGACTTTTCTCAAAAGATGGAGGAAGAAGTTTTCTCTATATGCTAGACCCATTCCAGAAACTGAGAAGCTGGAAATCTTCATCAACAATCTTGTTGTAGAACTCAACTATTATTTGCAAATGCAAAATCATACATCCTTTGATAAGATGGTAGAAAATGCAATCAAAATTGAGAAATTACTTGTGCAAAAAGGAGACATATCCCTTCAAAAATAAAAGTATGAATCTAGATCTAGTTCTAAAGACAAAGGCAAAAACTGGAACAAGAATAAAGGCATCATCATAGATGGCATTTTTGATACTATTTGTACCCCATCTAAGGCACCTGCTTTTGGCACCCAAGCCATCAAAGCTTCTAAAGCTAAAACAATAGAATCTAACAAGAAGGCATCTTCTTAGAAACCTTGGGCTATAGATCCTCACTGCAAATTCACTCCTCTTGGAGAGTCCTTGGAATCTACCATGAAAACTCTATTGGCTAAAAAAAATCATATACTTTCCTAAGATAAAAGTCTTTGATCCTGAACCTAAACCAAAATGGTGGAGAGAGAATGATTTCTGTGACTTCCATTGCAATAAGGGTCATAAGACTAATAACTGCATTCACTTGAAACACATCATACAAGACAAGATTGATAATGGAGAAATCATGATTGACAATCATAAGAGCAATAATGATCATACAACATTCATAGAACCATTTCCAAAATATGGTAAAGAAGATTCTTCTTCTTAGCCTAATATGGGTGCTAAAGTCAATTGTGCCTACTCTGGAACCAATGCCATTATCAATATGATTAAACCATGTCTATCTAAGCATTGTAATGTCATCACAATTGTAATAAGAGATAGAGAAAATCAATCAAAAAATGTAGTTACTCGATCACAAGCTCAGGCACATCTGCAAGGACAAATGATAGATTCATCCAATGTCCCTAAGATACCTTTCAATCTTTCATCTTCTTCTAAATAGAAGGCTACATCTAAATCTTCAAATCCTAAAGATACGAGGCCTACATCATACAGTATTGTCCAACAACTCCAGCATACAAATGCAAAAATCTCCATGTTTGAGTTGCTTCGAATATCTCTAGCTCATAGAGAAATTCTAGACAAAGCTCTGCTTAGATCCAATATTCCTGACAACCTTGATTTAGACAAATTATAGGCTATGGTTGGTCATCTCACATCTCCATAGTATATCTCCTTTCCAGAGGAAGATGATAATTCCTTGAGTCATCTGCATAACCAGCGCTTACATATTGAAGTCCTAATCCAAAACCATCGAGTCAAACATGTGTTGATAGAGGGAGGCGTTGGTCTCAACATTTGTTCTTACAAGTTAATTACAAAATTGGGATTATCTAAAGCTTCCATTGATCCTAAAAAGAAAATAAATATCAAGGCATATGATGAAGAAGAAAGATCTTCCAAAGGAACAATTGTCTTGCCTATCATAATAGGTCCAGTCACCAGAGATACTACATGTCAAGTTCTTGATATACCTTTGGCTTACAATATCCTTCTAGGGAGACCATGGATACATGAAATGAAAGCTATTCCTTCCACATACCATCAATGTGTGAAATTCCCTTATGAAGGAGTAGAGGTGATGATTCCAGCTGACCTATACACAACTTGCAATGCATTGAAAGAAAGTGCTGATAAACTTGTTCCTAATAACATAGAATCTTCCACTAAGCAGCCATATATTCTTTCAAAATCCAAAATGACAGATGTTGCTAAAGAGGTTAAAATCAAAGAAAATGGTATGGGAGAATATAATATAGAGCCAGTCTTATCTTTGACATCTCTCCCTATCTCACCTAAGTCCTATGGGAAAACTATAAAATAGTCTAAAAAGGAGTCTAAAGAACCTCTTCTGGCATTTAAAGGAAATTTTGTTGTAGAACAAGTGTCTAAACAAGAGTTTGAAGAGGATAAAGCTTTATTGGCATGGCTCTACAGAGATGAACCTGAATCTCAAATTGTTCAAACATGTGAATCTAAAATATTCAAGATCCCTTCTAAGTCATATGGCTCAGGGGACAAATTGATCACAAAAATGGGATATACTAGAAAAGGACCTCTGGGATTACAAGGTAAAGGTCTTCTATCACCTCTTGACCATCATGGTCAAACCAACAAGAATACAACAGGTCTAGGATATATGAAGAAGTCTTTCTATCTTAGCAAGAACTCCCCACATGTCCTAGAATAGATTTAACCAAAAAAGGTGGAAGCACAACAATCTGACAGTGATGATTTTGACACCACCACTAAGCTCATTCCTTATGAGCATTTTCCTAAAGAAATAAAAGACCTCCTTGAAGCTGAAGATGATCCAGTAAAAAGAATCAATGTAGTAGAAACACAAGAACCTACTATAGAACAAGAGATAGTTGCACCACAAGAACCAACTGATCTCGAAGGCAATCAAATAGACAAAGAGGAAGGTGGTAGTTATTCTAAAATAGATTCACATGAGTATGAATTCAAATCAAAATCTGATGGTAACCCTTCTTGGGGTATTCATCTTGACTTCACTCATGTTCTTAAATTTCTTAGAGGCATAGATGAAGAATCTAATGATTATGAATGCGGAGCCATTCTAGAGGAAGATGAGATTCTCACAAAAAAATATGTTGATGTTATTCACCAATATGCACCTAAAACCAATGTAAGTCTAGAGTGAAATAATGAACTCACCGAGCCTAATCCATCAATGGTTGAAGTGGACTTCCACAATGACATTGAGCCTATTCATGAATTGAATGTGTTAAGTTGTAATATCACCTTCAAACTCGAGAGTCAGGTTAGGGAAATGATGAAAGATCCATATCTGTAAACACTATTTCCCAATCTTTCACCACTTTGACTATCCAACATCTTAAACTTCTTGACCAAACCTCTGCAAATCTGAGCCAAGGTATTTATACCTTTCCAAATGACTATGCCCTTGCTTGCTACCTCAATGTAGTTGAGCCTATGAGGACTTCCATTAGTGAATCGAGCATTAGCATGATGGAGTTGGACATCAAGTATCTTAGTCAAAAGAATAAAAGTAAAAATAAAAAGAAAAGGAGTTCTGAGGGTGAAAACCACTTTGTGGTAGTCTCAGAACCTACAAAAGTAAAAATAAAAGATGTATCTAAAGGTGAAAACCTCTCTGAGGTGCCTAAGGATGAGATATTTGATGTCCTTCTAAGTCATTTATAGGATAGATCTCTAGTTCTAATTGAGCCCACTCAATCTATCAACTTGAGAACAACAGAAGAACCATAGTTGATTCATGTAGAACAATCTTTATCAGAAGAAGAAAAGAAAAATTTTACTACATTCTTAACAAAAAAGAAGATCAAATTTGCATGGAAATATTTAGATATGCCAGGGTTGGATCCTGATCTTATAATTCACCATCTATCTATCACTCCAAACATCAAACTTCTTAGAAAAAATTGAGAAAGATGCATCCTCATGTTGCACTCTTAGCAAAAGCTGAATTAGAGAAACTACTAAAAGTCAGATTCATCTGTGTTATTGACTATGCTGAATGGATCTCTAATATTGTACCCATTTCTAAACCAGACAAATCAATCAGAGTGTGCATTGATTTCAGAGATGTAAACAAACCATTCCCTAAGGATTATTTTCCACTACCTAACATTGATATGATAGTGGACATGATTGCTGGTTTTGAGATGTATTCTTTGATGGATGGTTTTTTTGGATATAATCAAATAAAAATTTCTCCAGAAGATCAAGAGAAAAATTCTTCCACATGTGTGTGGGGTACCTTCTATTGGAATGTCATGCCATTTGGGCTTAAGAATGCTAGTGCTACATATCAAAGAGCTATGACATCTATTTTTCATGACATGATGCATCGAACTATGGAGGATTATGTTGATGATACCTTAGCAAAATCTATGATAAGATTTGAACATCTAAATGATTTGAGAAAAATACTACATCGAATGGAGAAGTTTAGTCTTAGACTAAACCCTAAGAAGTGTTCTTTTGGTGTCACTTCTGGAAATCTCTTAGGCTACATTGTTTCAAAGAAAGGTATTGAAGTTGATCCAGCTAAAGTTAAAGCCATCATGGAGATGAAACCTCCCAATAATATTAGTCAAATGAGAACATTACAAGGGAGAGTACAATCTATCAGATGCTTCATATCTCAGCTAGTAGACATATCACAACCTTTTACAAAAACATTACATAAAGGAGTGAATTTTGCATGGAATGAGGAATGTGAAAAGAACTTTAACCATATCAAGAAATATCTTCAAATCCTCCTATTTTGATGCCTCCTATTCAAGGGAAGCCATTGATCTTATATGTCTCCACAATAGATACATCACCGGGGGCATTGCTTGAACAACATGATGAGGATAAAACAAAAAGAGCTATATATTATATCAATAGAACTTTGGTAGCATATGAGAAGAACTATTCAATGATTGAGAAAGCTTGTCTAGCTTTGATCTTTTCATCATAGAAACTGAGACACTACATGTTAGCTCATACTACACATTTGGTATCTAAGATTGATCCACTCAAGTACCTACTAAGCAAAGCTGCCCTCATAGGTAGAATAGCTAAATGGGTGATGTTATTGAATGAATTTGACATTGAATATGTTCAAAGAAAAGATATCAAAGGACAGGTAATTTTGGATCAACTGGCTGATGCACCTTTGTTTGATGATACACCATTACAAATGAAATTTCTAGATTTCTCTATCATGAACTTGTCTTCTAGATCATGGAAGTTATTCTATGATGGCTCCTATACACAGAATGGATCTAGAGCTGGCATATTGTTCATCACTCCTCAAGGATATTCAATCCCTAAAGCATTTAGACTCAATTTTCCTTGCACAAACAATATTACTGAATATGAAGCCCTCCTTAATGGTATGAAGATAACAATTGAGTGGAGAGTATCAAAACTACACATTCATGGAGACTCACAACTTGTAATACACCAAGTCAATGTTGTGTATCAAATGAAAGATGGAAAAATGATCCCATATAAGAGAATGGTAGATGATCTAAATAAATATTTCATATCTATCTCATTTGAGAAAATTCATAGAATAGAGAACAAGGCTACCGATGCAATGGCAACACTATCTACTTTATTACAGTAGCCTGAACATGAGCTATGCTATGAGTTCCTGGTGGAAGCACTGTCTTATCCTGCATATGATTCCCCTGAAACCTGCATGATCTGTACTATTTTTTGTCATGATTCATTCCGATACAAAAACATTTTCTCATATCTCCAAGACCAAATCATTCTCGATACCTTCAACTTCCATGAGAAATGATACCTTATTTGAAATGCATCCCGATATGTCATCATTGGTCACAATCTGTACAAACAAGGTCTAGATGGTACACTCCTTAGATGTTTAGAATGGGAAGAGTCTCAATGTGCATTAGAGGAAGTCCATGATGGTATTTGTGGGTCACACTCGAATGGTTTAACACTAGCTTGAAAACTTATTAGGGGTGGGTACTATTAGCCGAAAATGGAAACAGAGGCTATCAAGTTTGCTAAGAACTGTCAAAAGTGCCAAGTACATGGTAACTTAATTCATGCACTAGGGAGAGATCTAATTCCCTCTACTACACAATGGCCTTTTCACCAATGGGCATTTGATCTTATAGGATCCATACATCCTCATTCTTCTAATGGACATACCCATATAATCACAGCTATAGATTATTTCACAAAATGGGTAGAAGCAGTCCCTTTGACTCAAGCGACTGGCAAGCAAATATCAATGTTCATCTTAAACTACATCATATGTCAGTATGGTATTCCACACTCTATAATCAAAGATAATGGTGGACAATTCAAGAACAAAGACTTAGATAATCTATGTGCCAAATTCAAGATTACACAACATTGGTCATCAATCTACTATCCTCAAGGGAATGGACAAGTAGATGCTTCAAACAAGAATCTATTAAAAATATTGCACTGTATAGTTAATAAAATAGGAAGAGACTGGCATCTCATGATTAATCTAGCTCTTTGGGCCTATAGAACAAGTATCAAAACACCCACTAGGGCTACACCATTCACTTTAGTTTATGGGTTTGAAGCGGTACTACCTATCGAGGTTGAAATCCCATCACTATGAATTAAAATGCATGGTCTAGTAACTGATGATGACTATAGAGTGTCTAGGTTGCAAGAACTTGAACTACTAGATGAGTGCAGACAAGATACATATGATCATCTTAGAGTATATTAGAAAATAATGTCTATAGGCTACAACAAGAAAGTCATACACAGAGAATTTCAGGTTGGCGATCTAGTTTTGAGAGAAAAAATCAATCACATAGAGAGTGCAAGGGGAAGTTTGAACCCAATTGGCTAGGTCCCTTTGTTATCACTACTACTTTTGTCTTTGGAGCCTATCAACTCTCAACGAATAAAGGAGAACAACTATGAGAACTAATCAACGTTTGAAATTTGAAGAAATTCTATGCCTAAGGCATTCAGTATTAAAAAATGTCTTGAAAAAAATTATAAAAATCTGAAAAAGTCCTTAAAAAAATGAACATCCTGGTGAAAACCTAGCAAATAGGTGCCTTGATGATTCACAAAAAAAATTAAAAAATATCAAAAGTACAAAAAAAATTGAAAAAATGAAAAATACAAAAAAATGAGAAAAAGAAAAAGTGATTTGGTGAAAACCTGGAAATAGGCGCCTTGGTAGTAAAAATAGAATCTTTGCCCAGATGGTGAAAACCTGGCAAATGGGCACCACTTGTTTCAAAATGCTCCATCTATCAGTGCAATCTTGGTCTTTCCTAGCTTTTAGTCTTGCTTTAGTTTGTACATAGCTCTTGGTTTGTTTTTGCTTTCCTGTTTTCAATAAAGTTAGTTTGTACACCAATCGGTTCAAGCGTCTGTATCCTATCAATGTTCAAACTTGGGGGCAATCAATGTCATATCATATGGCCTGCAATATACCTTAGACATATCATATCCAGTCAGAGTCCTTTGAAGCTTCATCTGAGTCAGTCAGTCAGTTTCCTCTCTAGAAAGGATTTTGCATCTACAACAATGCAATCAAACAGTATCAACAAATTGAAAACAATCTATGCTTTTACATGCTTTTATCTCCTTGTATGCTTATTGATTCACATTGAGATTTTTTCATATTGTGTCCTTTCGAGCTCTTCGATGATGTCCTTTACAAGATTTAGAGAGTAATGACTGGGGCATTAATCTTTTCTTTGTTTTCTTCTTGTATGTGAAAATCTAATAACTTTGGAAATTCTAGATTGAAATGGTGTCCGTCTGTAAGAGCCTCTATCTCATATTGGATGGCCATGAGTACCTTGACCATTGATACCTGGAAAATTCAAGGAATTTTGATCTAACTATTATCTTTTTGAGAAAGTTCTTACTCCTACTATGGAACGTGATCTTACCTAAGGATGTGAATGATAAAGGGTCAGTACAGGTAATTCACACTGGATTTAGAATGATCTCTTGACTTCTTGATGTGTTTTTTCCACAAGGTGTATTCTGGTCATCATGACATTTATGTTTTGATGCTTATACAAATTGCTATATCAAAATGGACATGATATTCAGGTCATCCTAGCATTTGTGCCTTGGTGCTTATATCTAATCTGACATTCTAAAAACAAAATCAATATTCATATGTCCATGGTTGTCTAGCAGGTGGGTGTTGTATTGATTCTTGCACATACAAATAAATATTCATATGTCTATAGTTTCCTAACTAGTGGGTATTGTATTGATTTATCCAGTTACCTAAAAAGTTCAATGATGACAACAAATCGACACATGATCAGTGACTAGGTCCTGGGTCTTAGGTTTGCATTTCATTTTGCATGTCATTTTGCACTTTGCATGATCTCACAAATTGCTTGACACTTAAATGATTCTTAAAAACTATGCTAAATATGACACAAGGACTGAGCTTTGTATGAAGGTCCCTCTAACGAAATAGCAAGTAGAATCCATTTTCGGGATCAAAATCAAAATTTGAGATTGTTTATATTGTCAACTGCTTGCATAATCTACCTTCAATCATCATGAAATCTAGAACTCAACTAACTGATTATCTTACATCAAACTATCAAAATTTCAACTTGGTCACCATGGTCAACTCATGGTCAAACCTAGTCAAACTTGGTGTCCAAGACCTCTAAATGATGCAGAATGCATTCTCAACTGTATCTAACCACTTCTCAAATCAATTAACATGCTTCTAAACCATTTAAAGCTGACTTTTCTTGTCAAATTTTGATTTTAATCCTGAATGGGGCACGATATTGTACATCTTTCAAGTCTGTAAATCTAAATCTGTAATCAAATCTTTCCTCAGTAATCAAGACAACAACCATGTCTAGTTAGTGGTTCATCTAAAGTCCTTGTTGCTTGGGGAAAATCTATCATTTCTTGGGGCATATTAGATTCATCAAGATCCATATCAACTGGTATCCTAATCTATCTTGTAAACTGTATTAGCTTTTTGTAACCATTGATTCATTTGTGTTATTTCCTTGGTTCTTCATAACTAATAGGTTGATGATGTGATACCAATATGATTCTCTTTGGACAATCAGGTCTGGAATTGGTCACTCACTTCTTTGCAATCCTAAAGTTCACAATCAGGCATTTTGATGCTTTTTCATAATCACCGGTTCATTGTTGTTATAGTTAACATTATCTTTGGTTAGTTAGGACCTAAATCTTAAATATTCAAATATTTCAATCAGTTTATGTCTTGGAATCGGTTAATCTTTCAAACAAGTTTCATACATCTTTATCAAACACAAACTATTCTTTGAACCACTACACTTGGCAAAGTGATTCAAAGAGGGGCAAAATGTAATACCCCAAAAATGGGCTATAGGTTCATTAACATCCTACATCTTCAATTCGAACAAAATCAACATCAAAGTCCTAACCTAAGGCACATCTGCACATTATTGAATCCTAATTGATTATTCTTAATTCTGCATCGGGGAATATTCCTAGCAATATTCCTATTTATCCTAATTATCTTTGATTTAATAATTATTTGGTGATAAATCCTATTTATCCTAAAGTTTGATTAATTGAATATTCTAAATATTTAATTAATCAGATTTAATACTGCCACTTAATTATTTAATTAAATTTAATTCTATTTATTCCTAAATTGTGTTATTTAATTTTGACAATAAACTAAAATCTTATGACTAATTGATTAAATTCTTATTTAATTAATTCATGTCAATTGTCAATATTTAATAATATAGTTTTAGAATAAAAGTTTGATTTAATAATTGATTAACCCATAAATCAATTGTTTTAAATCAATTAAGTTGAGAATAAATCACTTTATTTTTAAATTAATTCATATTAAATCATGCACAATCAGAAAAGCGGGCAACTAGAAATTAACAATCAATTTTAAATTTAAACTCAACATCTAATGATGAGTTGAAATTTGATCTAAAACTCTATTTTGAGTAAAACATTGCTTTTGCATGATTTTTGAGAGTTAATTATCTCTGATTTCTTGATAACTCAAAAATCAACCTGAGTTTATCAATAATGATTTATGGTTTTTCTCATACATCCTCAAGCCCTGGATTTCTATAAAATCAAGGCTCAACTCTTCATAATTATCAACACTCGAATTTGCACAATTACTCTGGTGAATTGGCGATTGAAGGATTAAACACTTGCGACAGGTGATTTGTGAGTTATTTCATTGTTGATCATAGTTTTGCATATATTTCATATCATATTCATGGATATCATTCTTAGATTAAATTTGCATTCAATTTCATTCATCTAGCTTAGATTCATATAGATTTCATATTATTGCATACAAAATCCAAAAATATAGAATAATCTGCATTCATATAGTCTTTCATCTTTTGCATTCAAATCCTTCATTTAGGTGTTGCATTGTCACTAATCTTGATTCCAATCTGAGAAAATCATACTTGCACCTACTAGAAGGAAGTAAATCACCTAGTTAGCATAGTTTCAATTATTTGCAAGATTTTGATTTTGCTAACCTCTAATGTTTTATTGAAGTGTTGTGTCCGCAACTAGGTACAATTTTCACACACATACTCATTACTCCTTTCGGTATACACAACTGAATACCTTTAAACAACATACCTTCTTGAATAAAATATTTATCCCATTTAGTATCTTGTTGATCTTGAATAAGTGCTCTGCACTTTCTCTGTGCCTCCGAAAAATTAGGGTCAAACTCATAAGAATCTCTAATCTCATCAAAACCAATAACTTCAATTTTCATCTCAGTCATCAAAGATCTTCTTCTACTCAGTGCATCAACAACTCAGTTAGTGACTCCACTCTTATGCTTTATAAAAAATGTGTAGCTCTGTAAATACACAACCCATTTCATATGTCTTAGATTCAACTTATTTTGACTACCCAAATATTGTAAAGCCTTACGATCAACATACAACACAAATTCACTTGGTATCAAATACTGTCTCCATTTCTTCAGTTCTTGAACAACAACATAGAATTCTTGATCATATACAAAATATTTCCTTCTAGCATC
Organism: Chamaecyparis obtusa; assembly: GCA_027943335.1. NCBI lineage: Eukaryota > Viridiplantae > Streptophyta > Pinopsida > Cupressales > Cupressaceae > Chamaecyparis > Chamaecyparis obtusa. Next base: position 440,192 of record BSBK01000081.1, on the reverse strand, counting down.
ATTCAACTTTTCATGAAATAAAGCAATAGGTTTACCTTCTTGACTCAACATAGCTCCAATTGCACTTCCACTTGCATCACATTCCACTTGAAATACCTTACTAAAATCGGGTAATGACAAAACAAGTAATTAAGCAACCTTCTACTTTAGAGTCTCAAAATTTTTTTCAACTCCATGTGTCCACTTGAATTCCCTTTTATCTCCTCTCATAGTCTCAGTCATAGCATTAAAAATTGAACTAAAATTCCTTATGAACTTTCGGTAAAAACTTGCCAAACCATGAAATGATATTACCTCACTAGCATTCACAGGTGTAGGCCAATTCAAAATAGCTTCAACCTTTTTAGGATCCATCTTCAAACCATCAGCTGTGATCAAAAATCCCAAATACAAAATCTCCTCTGTCATGAATGAACACTTTTTCAGATTTATCAGCAAATTTTCTTCTTTTAGTCTCTACAAAACTTGTCTAACATGAAACACATGTTCTTCTTTTGTCTTACTGAATATCAGAATGTCATCAAGATATACAATAAAAAACTTACCCAAGAATTTCTTCAAAACTTCATTCATCAACCTCATAAAATTACTCGGTGCATTAGTTAAACCAAAGGGCATAACCAACCACTCATACAAACCTTCTTTTGTCTTGAAAGTAGTCTTCCATTCATCACCTTCTCTAATTCTGATATGATGATATCCACTTTTCAAATCAATTTTGGTGAAATGCTTTGCTCCAATCAAAGTGTCCATTATATCATCCATTCTCAGTATAGGATACCTATACTTCACTATTATCTTATTGATTGCTCTGGAATCAGCACACATTCTCCATTATCCATTCTTTTTTGGTGCCAACACAGTAGGTACTACACAAGGACTCAAACTTTCTCTAATCAAACCTTTCTCCAGCAACTCTTGAATCTGTCGGGTCAATTTTTTATTCTTGGTAGGTGTCAACCAATGAGGTGCCTTATTCGGTAAAATAGCTCCAGGGATTAGATCTATACAATGATCAATGCTTCTTTTCGATGGAAAACCATCAGGTAAATTATTGGAAATGATATCACTGTACTCGATGAGTAACTTATTAATCTCCTCAGGGACATTATCCTCTGTTTTCTTACTTGGTTTTTTAGGAATCATAGAAAAACATACATCATTCTTCTTTAAAGAGTTAACAATCTTTCTTCCTTCCATCAAAAAAACTTTCACAGATGTGAAAACATTACTAACAAGTTCTTCCATCAATGGTAACAAGATTTGTTTCTTTCCATTAGCCATAATAGTATACTTATGTAATCTTCCATCATATATAACATTTATATCATATTTCCAAGGTCTACCCAACAAAATATGACAACAATCCATAGGCATGATATCACATAACACCTTATCATAGTACTTTCCAATCTTCAAATTCACATAAAATTGTTCACTTACCAGGAGTGTATGCTCATCTTTGATCCATGAAATTTGATAGGGCTTCAGATGTACCAACCTTTCCAACTATAATTTTGTGACCATCTCTTCAGATGCTAGATTCTCTAAGCTACCACTGTCAATGATTACCTTCCAAACTTTATTAGAAACTCTACATCTGGTCTTGAAATTTTTTTTCCTTACCAGATCTTCCTTCTTACTTTCATTCCATAGTGCTCTCATTACCATGTAGTTATTTTCTTTCTCAGGTTCATTCGGTGACTCTTCTTGCACCAAAGCATTTCTACTACTACCATCCTTCTTACTTGCATGTGTACATTGAAAAGAGCTATGTCCTTCTTCTCCACAATTGTAACAAGTTCCTTGGAAACTTCCTCTTCCATAACCACCTCGGTAGTTACTGCCTCTACCTCTAGATGAATTTTCACCTTTCCACTTGGTCTTGCCTTTTTCCATATTTGTCTTTTCTGGTTCATATCTACCATTTTCACCATTAGATCTACCTCTTCCTCTAGGGAATCTACCACCTCGACCTCTTTGTCTTTGGTCATGTCTTTTGTTCAATTTCTCTTCGACTTTCAATGCAAATTGATAAGCCTCTTTAATGTTCTCCAACTTGACCATAATAATTTCCTCTTGGATGGAAACTCTAAAACCATTTAGGTATCTACCAATTCTTTCTACATCATCTTCATCATGTCTAGATTTGATATCTAATCTATAGAATTCCGTAGTATATTCCTTTATCAAGCTATCTTTCTACCTCAAACTTTGCATTCACTAAACTAGGTTAATATGATAATCACAAGGTAAAAAATTTCCTTTCAATTTGTTCACCATTTTATTCCATACCTTAATTTTGTCTTTGCTTTTCCTCTTCCTATCTAGCTACAGATGTTCCCACCATAAGGATGTATGAATTTTCAACTTTGTGCTTGGAATCTTCACCTTCTTATCTTTAGGAATGTTTTCAAACTCAAAATAATTTTCCATCTCGATGATCCAGTCCACCAATTCATCAGAATCTAGCTTTCCACCATACTTAGGAGCATTGAAATGTGGTGTTGAATTCATACTTGTCAAAGCATTCAAAAATCTTTCTTCACCTTGATCCATAATAGGTGCAGGTTCTGCATTCACCTGTTCTTCCTCAACTCCATCATCACTAACATCTTCAAGATGTCTGCCTCTTCTCTGGGATTTTTAAACAGCTTCTAACCTAGCAGAAATCTACCTTAGCATATCTACCAATCCTAGATCTGCATCTCACCTCCCATGAACCATCTTGACAACCCTCTAAAATTGTAGGTTAGATCACAATCTACTACCCCACAACAATCAACTAGGGCTTCAAGAGGAACCTACAAACCTAGATCCGCAGACCTAGATCAAGATCTCACCTCACTCTGATACCACCTGATGCAAGGTAGGGAGAAAGAGGGGCCAAAAAATGCTAGACCCTAATGATCCAAGCTTTCTCAACATATGCGGAAGCAAACAAACACAATAGCGAGAGAGAGAATGCAAGATCTTTCATATATTCCATCAAATATAATAATACATGTTGGGCTATAAGGCCTTCCTAATTAGGGCCAGATATTACAATGAATTCAAAAATCCTCAAACATGCGAGGATCTGTCAAAATATCTAATTCTTACTATCTTCTATCTTCTCCTAAAACTCCTATCAAAACTGCCTCTAAACTCTAAACCAACAACTACATTTATTCAAGAAGCTACCGAACTGAGTCGGCCTTCAGATCCATAATCAACAGAAGAAATAGTCAGATCTAGGACCACACAATTCCCAATGATGGATATCAACATTAAATCTATCATCCAATATAAATGCACAAGTCAGCCACAACAGAAACTAAAACTAAACCTGTCGGTGAGCAAGATAATTGAGCAATAGACAAGCAACACCGACCGCCAGTGAAACAATCAACCACCCAAGAAATAACCAACCACACTCAGTAGCCAAAGGAAACTGACCAACTACCAACCAACTTGGTCAAAGTAGGAGCTGAGAACATAGACAAACTCTAAATTTTTTTTGGTGACAAAGGATTGCCAAGGACCTGAGATACTCCTCCATCAATAAGCCCTTCTACTGGTATTCCTTCATCATGTACATGTTCTTGTTTAAGGGTGCCAGTTACTTTGAGAAAGAGAAGGATTTATTTAAATAAAGGGATGGTGAAGACATGCCAGTCCAATTGAGGAGCCCCACCATGACATGGGATAGGGAGGATCACAGTCTCATCAATTTTGATACATGCTTTGTAGCTAGATTAAGAAAATTGTTTGTCCATGAGGACCTAAGAATCCCAATTGCCTTAGTTGAACTTATCAAGCCAAAATAGTTTTCCAAGGGCCTTAATATTGTGCATAATTGGGGGGATTTCATTTTTTACCCTGTTTCTACTATTATCAGATTGTATGGTTTCAAAGGGGCTCCATTCATATTACCCTATCAAGTGCCTCTCAATATTGGTGTTGCAAAATTCATCAGACAGTTGGAGGCTATTGAGAAGAATACTCTTGCTGGTAAAGGTAGAGGAACTCTGTTCCCAAATATTACTATTGTACATCAATTTATAATCACAAAAGGTGGATGGATGTATATGGATAAAGTCTTGGCACCATATTATATGGCTACTTTAGTTGTTAGGGCAACAAACCTTGAGGGGTTTTATAATGAAATGTTTAAGATAGGGGTCAGATGCTCTTTGATAAATCATCTTTTTCACTTTCCTGAGGATATAATTAGAAATATCACTAACATACAAGAATAGGAAATCATAAAAGAAAAGTAGTTGGTGTACAAGAAGACTTCAGAGTTTGTCCAGTAGTTTGATCAGGGATATGATCCCTTAAAGAGCATAAATCCCATGGGTAAATATATAGACACTCTCATGGAACATGTTAAGGAGATTTTTCAAGCCCTCAATGAGAAAAAGGAGAAAGCCATGAGGGATAACCTAGAGAAGGCTAAATTAGTATTGAGCAAGCCTGCATTTGCAAAGGTTTTACCCCCGAGAAGATACATGGTGGAGAAGAGAACTGGTTACTGCCTCTGCCTCGAGATGAATTTTTACCTTTCCACTCGGTCTTGCCTTTGTCCAGATTCATATTTTTAGGTTTAGATCTACCATTTTCACCATTAGACCTACCTCTTCCTCTAGGGGATCTACCACCTTGACCTCTTTGTCTTTGCTCCTGTCTTTTGTTCAATTTCTCCTCAGCCTTCAATACAAATTGATAAGCATCTTCAATGTTTTCCAACTTGACCAAACTAATTTTCTCTTGGATGGAAACTCTCAAACCACTCAGGTATCTACCAATTCTTTCAAAATCATCTTCATCATGTCTAGATCTGATATCTAATCTATAGAATTTGTCAGTATATTTCTTTATCGAGCTATCTTTTTAGCTTAAACTTTGCGTTCACCAAACTAGGTTAATCTGATAATCACAAGGTAAGAAATTTCCTTTCAATTTATTCACCATTTTATTCCATACCTTGATTTTGTCTTTGCCTTTCCTCTTCCTATCCAATTGCAGAGGTTCCCACCATAAGGATGCATGAATTTTCAACTTTATGCTTGCAATATTCACATTCTTGTCTTCATACTCCAAATACTTTTCCATCTCGGTGATCCAATCCACCAATTCCTCAGAATCCAATTTTCCACCATACTCAAGAGGATTGAAATGTGGTGTAGACTTCAAACTTGTCAAAGCCTTCAAAAATATTTCTTCCTCAACTTCATCATCACTAACATCTTCAAGATGTCTGCCTCTTCTCTGGGATATTTCAACAGCTTCTAATCTAGCAACAATCTACCTTAGCATATTTGCCAATCCTAGATCTGCATCTCACCTCCCACGAACAATCTTGACAACCCTCTACAATTGTAGGTCAGATCACAATCTACTACCCCACAAAAATCAACTAGGGCTTCCCAAGAGGAACCTACAAACCTAGATCCATAGACCTAGATCAAGATCTCACCTCGCTTTAATACCACTTGACACAAGGAAATGGTCAAGAGGGTCCAAGAAATGGAACACCCTAATGATAGAGCATGCTTAAAAATACACAGATGCAACAACACACAATAGTAAGAGAGAGAATGTAGGATCTTTCATTAATTTTCATCAAATAGAATTATACATACCAGGTTGTAAGGCCTTCCCAGTTAGGGCTAGTTATTACAATGAATTATAGAAGTCCTCAAACATGTGATGATCTACCAAAAATCTCCAATCTATCATCTTGCTATCTCTATCTTCCAAAAAATCCTCTAAACTACAACCAAAAAACTATATTTATACAAGAGTCTACCAAATTGAGTCGACCTTCAGATCCACAATCAATGGAAGGAATGGTTAGATCTAGGACCACACACCTCCTAATGATGGATTCCAACATTAAATCTATGACCCAACATAAATGCACAAGTCGACTCAACAAGAACTCAAAAGAAACTACTTGGTAAGAAAGGATGACTGAGAAATAGATAAGCATCACCGAGTGCCAGTGAAACAATCGACCACCCAGGAGATAACTGACCACACTCGGTAACCAAAAGAAACTAACCAACTACCAACCCAACTCAATCAAAGAAGAAACCAAGCAACACAGAAAAACTCCAAAATGTTTTTGGTGACACAGGATTGCCAAGGACCCAAGATGCTCCTACATCAGGCTCACTGATGGAAGCTAGTTCAATTGTGTTAAGGTACAAGGAAATAAAATAGTAATTTTGTAAAGTTTCTATTTCAGGTGGTTTGGTTAGTTCCCAATAAATAAGTTTAGGATGTACCAAAGGTAAAGGGTCATTAGCCTAGATTAGGTCAATGGGTGTCAATGTCCTAACTTCCTTATGATTTAAGTCATACACTATATCATCAAGGTCAATGACGTGAGATTACTCAAGGTTGTCCATTGGAATTGGATCTTGTTCTTCCTCACTAGAGTAATATTGAGTGTATTATGAATCTAACACTTATAGTACATACCCTAAACTTTATTCCATTAAGGATGAAGGTATGTATGGTTCTTTTACATACTCATGACTTTTACTTTCTACATGATTTTTCATTCTTTATCTTTGAACATAAGAGGTCATGGCTTCATATGTATGAATTACATCCAAATATTTATCTATGCATGGTTCTTCTTCCCCTCCATAGGATTCATATTACCACTTGGTGGAGTATTCATCACTGTGAGAACTTAATTTTAATATTTTTCATGTATATGAGGTAAGTACTTCACTATACACCTTGTTTCAAGTTAACCTACTCCTATTTTCTCTTTACTATACTTGAAAGTGGTTTGTATGGGTTCTTGTATTCCTTCTTTTCTCTTTCCAAGTGGACTCGATCCTTGATAACCCATCTTCTGCATGATTTTAAATCCTTTCCCATAGTGGTGTGTGGGAATGCTTATATGTTACACTCCATCATTTGATTTGGTTTCTTCATCTTTACACAACCATTTGAGAAATTCACTATCATATCCTTCTCCTATCAAATATGATCTAGATCTTACATAATTGTCATTATATTTTTGAGGAAGTAGTGATTCTTTGACCTATGATGTTGAAGGTTTCCCATAAGAACTATGAGAAGGTGACAAATTTTTCATTGAAAATGAATATTCTACCAATACCTTATCATTTAGCTATAAATTTTATTCAAAATCCTTCATAAGTATGTTCATGTTTAATAAATATGATCTACTATCTCTTTTTGCCTTCCCTTTACCTAATGTTGAAGAGCTTGATTCTATTTCTTTCCCTTTAGATGATGAAGTTGTGTTAGATTAACTAGCCTCTTCTTTTTATTTTCCTTTTGGTGATGCCTCTAAGTTAAGAGTCATTTCTTTTTTTTATATATTTGGACCATCTGATGTAGAGGCTTCCCTATTGTGCAAAATGAAAGAGTCAATGACTGGTTTGATGTTGTTACAATATTGAAATGGATTCAAATCACTACTAATAGTTATCTCCTACCTAAGTTAAGTGAACTTCAATAATTATTGTTACATTGAAGGTACCGCTTGCATCTCATGTATCCAAGGTCTACCTAAGAATATGTTGTATGATAAACTCAGATCCAGTACTTGGCTCACTATCTCCTTTTGAATTGGACCCACAGTAACCAGTAAAAAAAAACCCTTAGATGACATTTCTTCATCATCATAGGATTTTATGGTGATTTTACTCTTGGGATCAATAAATTTTTTAGAATAGCCCAAGGCTATGACCAAGTTTAGAGTACATATGTTTAATCTGGTCCCTCCATCTATCACGACCCTTTCAACTTGATGCTTGTGAATAAGGACTTCAATATGAAATGATAGATTTTGGGGATTACTCAATGACATGTCATATTATTCATAAAAGGATAATCAATGTTGTGCAATGATATGACCTACCATGGTTTGATATTGGTCTACATCCAAGTGGTTAGAAACTTTCATATCAACCAAGACTTTTTCTAAATTTCTTTGTAAGATAGTGAGATTTTTAACAACTCCAATATTGAGATTTTTGCTAGTTTTATTAAGAGTTGATCAACCAAGTTATAATGTTTTGGTGAAGATGGAAGATCATTAATTATTTTCTTGTTAGGTGTTCCTATCAAGGTTACTTTGGGAAATTACCCCCTAGTGATCACATTGGCAGAATCTTTTCCTTTTTTATCTTTGATAATGGTGACATTAATGGTTTCATAAAAACATGAAAATGTGTTGATGGTGTTGTTATATGTATGAGAAAATTTAACTTTATCTCCTTTCTTATTATTTTGATATGCACTTGATTTTTCTCCTTTTTCCTAATTTAAGAAAGGATTTTTAAATGATGTGTAGTCGTCAATGTTTTTGTGTCCATCTATTTTAATAGTGCCATTATCAATTAGGTCTTGGAAAATATGGTTCAACCTCATACAATAATTTTCTTGTCACCCTTGTTTCGATGATACTCAAAATGGTGTGAGTCATTCTACCATGAAGACTTTATTTGTGGTTCATAACATCTTGACTTGAGTACGGTGATGATCTTGTTAACAATAAATATTTATAGAGATATCTCAAGAGGTTTTCCCAATGACATGAACTTCCTTCTAGATGAAGTGAATTATGAAGCTCTTGGTCTATCCTTACCTTGAATTTTGTTGTTGGTGTATAGTCTTAAAAATTAAGCATTTACTTTCTGTTCTTTTTGAGACCATTTTTAGCCCTCCTCAGTGTGCTCCTTATATTAGGACCTATCATTGCACTTAATTGCATACATTTATTTAATTCAAAGTCCTTTTTTTGCCTTCAATATTGCTCAAAACCCTAAGTTGGGTCTAATTTATATGCACACCTTCCAATTTATCCAATTAATTTTCCCTCTTGGTTCCATTTTAACCTTCACACTTTATTTTTCTACTTGTCATTTCATTATTCCTTTGAAAACCCAAATATTTCTCAAACCCCGCACAATTTATGTAAAAAATAATCCTTCCAGGTATAGGTCACACTTGGGGTGACCTATACCTCAAGGCTTCAATTTTAGTAAGTCTCGAGGCTTGATGCAAAATATTTTCTTTTTCCCACCCAGTAAAATTGACCCTTTGCAAATTTGGACACCAAAATCAATATAAAAGGAGGCTTCCTCTATTTTTACATCCATTATTTATGAAACAAAATATATCTACAATAAATTTTATTTTCATTCAAGGAGTTCAATAAAGAAAGAAAGCATTCATTAAAGGCATTCATCCATCATCCATTAGAAATTCATGCATTCCCTTCCACAGATCTAGCTTCTTTCTTCATAGGAGGCAAATGAGTTGGCCATCAAGGGAGAAGATCTGCACTAATTCATTTGAGTCTTCCTCTCATCTAAATTAGGGAAAATTATAGGCATCTACACTATTACATTTTATCTTACATATTTCCTTTTGGTTTTTGTGTTGAGTTAAGGCTATTGCATCAGCATATTTATTCACATACTAAGTTCAATTGCATTTACATGGTATGATATTATTCATTATTGTTTTATCTCTACTACATGATAGTGTTTCCTTTATTTAAATTGAAAGTTAATTACTAAATGGTTTCTTGACCAAGAAAATCCCCTTATCCACAACAATTCCCCCTTCTCTCAGGTGTGCAGGTTTAGATTCACAAAATTTTGGAATCAGAATTGCGGATATGAAGATGCAGTATGGATCACAATCATGAGAACTGTTATTCTAGCCCTCTCAGGTGTATGTTACACAAATTTGACCTATATCAATATAGGTCCTAAAAATTTGACTTGTTCTTGGAGCAGAACAAAGAGTTGCCCATTTAAGATTTGAATATTACAGTCTCTCATGTTCAAAGATCAGGCCTTTCTGGGACTCTGACAGTCAAAAAATTAGTCTTCAAGTTCATTCTTTTATTTTTATTTTTAGTGCACACATTCCTATCTCCCTTTCTTGCATCTATTTTAAAATATTAGTTCAGACCTGCAGTTGTATCTTGCTAGTAATTATTTCCTTAGTCATTAGTATAGATCTATTACAATCTTCCTTTCCCTATCTACATTAGGAATACCCTAAATCCCTCCTTTAGCTAGATGTTGTATTTGTATCCCTTCATTCTCTTGGGTTATATAAATCACATTTTTCCTAAGTATTAGATTTTACTATTCTAATGTATGTATAATTTGGTGGTCTACCATTGATAAACCATTTTACATTATACATTTTGGTGAACCTGACGTATTCATTCTTTATAGTTTCTGATTGGGTAATTAGATCTTCTTTGTGTGATATTTTTTGTATCTTCACATTATATGCGTCTAGCTTTATAGGTTTTTTCTTTTCATTTAGTGTTTAGATTTCCTTTATAGAAATTGCATTGTTTCATTCAATATATTTGCTTGTTCAATTTTGAGTTTTCTTCAATATGTTCAAGATGTTTCATTTCATGCATATGGGATAATTTAGTTCTTCCTTTCATTGACTTCCATAATGTTCCCCTCCCAAAATCAATCCCACCCATGAAAATATTTTAGCCCAATAAGAGTCCATTTCCTCAAAGAATCTCTCTCCAAAGGGTGAGATCTTGAAAGATGATGTTGATCCTTCTACTAAAATGTATCTACATCATAAAGACATTTTGATGCAAGAGATGAACACTTTCTCCCATTTTCTTATTTATCCTCTTACCTTTAGTGACCAAGCTCTAGTGAGTCATGATTATGCTTTTTCTACAGTGTTCTTTATTCATACATATGTTCTTACCCTTGATGATTATTCTATTTGGGATGAGCCCTTGGATAGGGATATTGATTGTACTCTCTCCCTCATGAAGCCATTTTGAGTTTTGATTATTCCTCTCCTAAAAGGTTCCTTCTTCCACACAATATTTCTTCCCTTGATGATTCTTATATTTGGGATGAACCCTTGGATAAGGACGTGGCCATTAATCCCTTCCTCATGAAGTGACATTTATACAAGAAGATGATAATATGATTATTTCTTCTAATGATAAATCAGTTCCTATGAGTTTCATTGATATTCCTCTTATAGATCAGGACTTGATGAGTCATGTTTTTCCTTCTCCTAACAATAACTTAGAAGTAGAAGATAACATCATTGATTCTTTTCTTTTCCTAAGGAATATTTTCAACTTAATGAGTCTAATTAAATCAATACTATTAAAGATATCTCTCAAACCAAATCAGGGATTACTATAAAAGGTAATTGTGCATTACTATATACATCGACAACCTTATTTTAAAAAATCCAACCTTAGAGCATAAGGATCCTAATAAAATTGAATCTATTCAATATCCATTTCCTTCTTCAATTATTCTTCTAATACATTTATGGTGGTCCATAAACTCTTCAAGATAATGATTGGGGAACCTTAGACTTCACACCAATATTCCATAGCATGAACAAGTTCATTCAAATAACCACATTTGATGAATGTATGGATATTGAATGGTCATATTTAGATTTCAATCTTCTCCCACCTAAAAGAGCTTCTTATCTCATTTCAATAAATCAAACCTTCCTAATGAGAAATGTTTTTCAAAAGAAACTTTAAGTGTCCCGCCTTCTCATTTTCATAATAACCCCATTCCTAATTTCTCCTCACAAAAAGAGTCTATTTTTTTTTATCTTACTAAGGCCATCATAATTATTCTTACTTTGAAAATAGGAACAACTCTTCCTGTAATGTACTCGCTAGGGAACCCATAAGGAATTAGGTCTTATGACCAAAACTAGGAACTAACAATTTTTTTCTCCTATCATTACATCACTACTACTTTACGTATACATTCCTTAAGGTTCCCTTAATGAATTCATTTACATTACTTATCCAAATTTAATTTCATTCTTTACTTTCACATTTGAGAACTTTAAGAGATAGGGTAAGAAAATAACATTTCATTTACAATTATGTTTCTTACTTTATATACTAATTTCATTTCTCCTTCCTACACATTGAATAACTATTCATTACAAATTACATTTTAACCTTAGCATAATAAACATTTTCTTTCATTGCAACAAAGGAGAGATAGAAAAGATAATTTCAACATGACATAATATATTTCCAACTTTGATATTTCAAATAACAACCCTCGAAACAAAGCCTAAAACTATCCCTCCCAATTACATGACTTTTCTTTTCAATTACATCTTTCTGATAATAAATCTCATTACAATAACAAGTACATGAATGGCCCAATGACATTACAAACATATCTTTTCATCTTTCCTTTGAATAATATATAATACAAAATACAAATATCTACATCAATGCATAAATTTGAATGCATCCAAGTCATGAACCATGAACAGGACCTCGAAAGATTTTTGCCACCCAACCATGTGGAACTGATGAGGTTCCACTCCCCATGCTAGGAGATAGAACCAAGATACTCACAAGGCCCTAAGCAATCTAAGGCTACACAAAACTCTAAACTAAAAGAAGTAACATAACAATATATCACTATACTAATCACAAGGGTTAGGTTCCTAGCATACCCTCTAGGTGAGTGTCATCACATATCCTAGATTTTGGGATCCTTCCTGGCAACCATGTAACCTTAGTCCCCCCTTTATGAATAGGGATCCATCCTGGAAGTTAACCATGGTCCTGATACTCCAATAGGACTATGCGGCCATTAATATATTTTCTTTCATTATCTTTTGTTTCCCCCCTTTCCTAGATTCATTTTTAGGTTATCACTTTTTACTAACCCACCCAGAGGATCATATGGTAACCACTTTAGGGTTCCAAAACCTATGGTGAGCCACTCATCTAGGGTACCTAGTCCCCTACTCACACACACAAGCCATGAAAACATTAAGTACTTTTAAAGATCCATATCATAGGTCTAGGGAGCCCTTCGGTGCACTCAGGCCACCTGAACAAGTCCTGACCTTACATTATGGACTCTACCAAAAACCAAGTATGAACAAAAAAAATTATAATGAAAATCATGTATAGAAATTCATAAGACACAACATAAAACTTCCCACATGCATTTACACAACATTCCATAGCTTATTTCAAAAGTCTAAGGAAGTCTCATGTGGCTGAAATTTGGCTAAGTCTAAATTTTTAAAGAAATCTCAAAATTAGAAGTTGCATCTTAACTCCTATGAAGCTGAAACCTATCTCAATCATCCCGAAAGGTACCTAATTCCTTTATACAAGTATAAATTAAATTATAAGTAATTAAAAGTATCGTAACTTATACTTAAATGTTATACTTTTATGTTATACTTGTATAAATTCTATAAATTTTAAGCCCCTAAAACCCTAAAAACTCCAAATGACTTTCTACAAAAACTCGTATGGCAATGTATTCATTCCCATATGACATTTGGCCATCTGTCGTATGGGCATCACTACAATGTCATACGAAACTATAAAACACTTTCACAAAATTACATTTTAAACTCCCCGAAAACACTTAGAAATAGATTTTTAACCCATATGACATTTGACCAAGTGCTGCACGAGTATGAATACAATGTCGTATGACACTGCAGGACACTTTTATGAAAATAAATTTTAAACTTCTCAAAAACACAAAAAAAAATTGATTTCTTTAGGCATGGAGAGTGCCTGGGAAAGGTTCCCTAAGGTCAACCTAATGCAGGGACCTCAGCAGCACATACTCAACATTACCTAAGCCTCAGACTAAATTAATCCAAATAAAAGCAACAATTTCACAAAGAAGCCTGCAAGAGGAAAAGAATAGGAAAAAATGACTATATCTCAATCCTACACCTTCATGACCCTTCCTGTTTCTTCCTAGACTTCCCTATTTCATTCAGCACATCCTCCCAAATGACCACAAGCATTCCTAACTTCCCAAGAAGATTTCAAAATACAAAGTACATAAATAAAAACTATATAATCATACATAATTTACTTCCCGGAAACACAGTAGAAATACATAGAGGATAAAACATTTACATATCATTTTGGATGCATAGTAAAACAATCATATTATAATTTTATACCATATCATATACAAACACATTCATACACAATAGAGGAAGAATGGAGATTCTTCCCAGTTTAGACCCTACCTTGGGTCTTGCAGAGAATCGTCTTCCCTTGGTTGGAGAATCTCTGTGAAGCTTCAATCCTTGAGTAGATATCCTTTTGGAAATCTTCCTCCAAGAAATCCTCACACACTTGACTTCACAAACCAGAGACTCTCAACTCACATAAAATTCCAAGAAAAATTTCTAGAGAATCAATTACAGACAACTCAAAAGAAAATGAATCTTGCAAAATTATCATCCAAAATTATCATCCCCCCTCACACCAAAAATATTCAATTATTTATCCTCCAACTTCCATAGTTGGTTAGAGGAGAAACCAAATAATTCCCGTAAGGACTTAATCAAGGTTTTAATAAATTTAATTAAAATATCCTTCAAATAAAACCATAACAAGAATAATAGACAAATACCTTTCAATAAAAACACATAGCACAATAGGAAAACAAGTAGCCTAACTTCTAGGAGGTCTCGAGTTCAACTCCCTCCTAGATAGCCAATTTTAATACAAAAAGACATTATCCTTTTATTATTGTTATTTTTTACTTTTTATTTAATACATTCATTGAATATACTTTATTTAACTCACTTTATTAAATTATTATAAATAACATACTATTTACACAATTAATGAAAGCATACAATTATTATTATTTATATAAGCATGGGTATATGTGTGTGCACCCACATATACACATACCTATATAGCATACAAATAATTATAATATAATTATTATACATATAAAATAGATTAATTCTAACTCATAACGTAAACCCAAACTAACATCAAATCAAGTTCATAACATAAATTGCATTCTACTTTCCCAACTAGGATAACTTTCTAAACAGAATTCTAAGTCCATGGGTAACCTCGAGAGTAGCTTGGTTAAATTTCCACACAACAATAGTTTGAGGATTTTGAAGGCATGCTCAGACCTATGTAGCTAGGTGGAGATGATGTCTAGTACTTGCATCCTACATCACCAATTGATATGCACACACACACACACACACACACACACACACACACAGATATAAATATATATAAACATGCAGTGAAAAACAAGGAGGGAGAGTGCAACATCGTGTGGATCTCCCATAGGAGTAACTATGACTACCCCTCCTCATCCTACACTCACATCAACTAGTGAACATCAAACCATAATAAGGTCAGTAGGATTAGATCATAATATAAACATCATAAGATAAATCAATGTAAAATATTTTCCTGATAGTTCATTTCTAACCATTCATCAGTAAATTCTAACTCATTTAATATTTAAAAATAAACTACAGTAACCAAATATATATGCTCAAATGTCTCATAAAATGTTAACTAAATAATAATCATAGTCCATCATAAAATCCAAAGTGTCAAAGCAATAGTCCTGTCAGTCTAACATAGGAAGATGCTAGGGTGGGCATTACACTTCCATTTGCATGTTCCATCAAATTTACAGCTATATGAATCATGAAAGTTATGATTTAAATTGTAAAATTGAAGAATTAATTGATTTTTGTATTATTCAAATTACTTGCAACTATGAATGGTACCTTTTTCATGATCTTTCTACCTTATACATCTATATATTCCTATTATGTTTCTCATCACTATAAGAAATTTCTAGCCTATCCTTTTGAATGATATGAAATAGTAGTTTACCAAAATGAATGGGATAATTATGTGAATAGGATTGAATAGCGGTAGATAAGATAATATGATATGAAAAGGGGGAATACAAGACCTATCCTTAATCCAAATTCCCAAAAGGAAAGATCCAAATAGATTAATCACCAATAAATGATCAATGCAAAGTTAAATCAAATAATGGACAACATGAAGAAAGGAGAAAATCAAATAATCCACTATAGAAAGTATGTACTTGAAATTTCAAATGAATGGAAGGAAAATACTAACCTCAAAATAGAGAAAATATGGAAAATACTGATTTCTGATGTCTGTGCACAATATTAGGAAATTCTGCAACCTATTCTAGACTGGATCAAATGTCGAGACAGAGAAAACCCATAAAATTTTTGTCTTTCTAGAAGCAGGTCATCCTTGACCCAGATAGCAGGGCAAGGTCTTACCTTGAGGTAGGATCCTGCCCCTCAAAGCTCTGAAAAAAATTCTTCACGGATCTTAGAAGTTCACTGAAAAGGTTATCTAGATCTGAACTTCAATTAGCTGTCTTGTACCTATACCTACAAGAAAAATGGTTTTTGTTTGTTTGGATGGGGTGTTTGCCTTGGTCAAACCCCAATTTAGGAATTAACCTTGAACTTGAATTGAAATAGTAATATGCATAAACAAAGTAAATGGAACTATTCACCTTGCTTATGTTGAAGTCCTTATAGGGGATTCGAATCCTTGAATCCACAAGTATGGATGCTCCAAATGAATGTAGAAGTATGTAGGATGTCTCAAATAAATGGCATTAGATCTTCAACACCAATCTTGAATGTATCTTTGCATAAGAAGAGGCTTGGATGAATGTGGATGGAGAAATCTTCAAGGGGGCTCCAAAGAGATTGAATCCTTCAATGGCTAACAATGGATCTCCTTGATGAATACATGAATGCTTGGCCTAAAGATGAATGAATTCTTGTTTTCTTTCCTTCTCCTTCTTGCTTTCTACTTGAGAGCTTGAGAGATTATGAGATGAGATACTTGATTGAGAGATGGATAAAATGAGAGAGGAAGGCCTCCTTTTATAGTGATCTAGGCAAAAAAATCCTAGAGAAGGCCAACATTGGAGAACTAAATCCCAATTAACCTTAACCCCTAGAAATGGACCTAGATTAAATGCAATTTAAGGATTTACCATTCCAAAATCTGAAATGGCTGACCTAGAAGTGGGAAAATAAAACTTTCTGAAAACTGACATCTTGGAGCTTCCAGAAACTAAAATTTGAAACAGGGGTCAGGTATGAGGTAATCTCTACCCTAGGTCAGGGATGAGGTCATCCTTGACCTAGGTCAAGGACTAGGTCATCCTTGACCCAGGAGGTCAAAAAATCTAGGTTCTCAGAGGAAGTTGCTAGAAAATAGGCTAGAAATAGAGAGAAAGAAGCATAACAGGGGGGAAACAACTAGATCCATGCAAAGACCCAATCAAGGCACTTGACATGACCCTAGACCACTTACTCGGAGGGATAAACACTCTTATCATGGAAGTGCTTCCATTTTAAGATGATACATTAAGCCCCCACTTTAGCAAGAGTATGGACTCGATGCAAACTCTTGGTAAAGGAAATCATAATGAAAAGATAATATTATTGTAATCAAAGGGACAAAGAGAAACCTCAAGCCCCCAGGGATTCAAGTTCTTCATCAACTCCAAGATCACAATAAGAGAGACATATCTATATAGAGAGAGAGAGTGTGGCTACTTATGTCCTTGGAAAGATGGAATTAAACCACCTAGTGAATGTGGCTACTCACTAGTCAACCCATCAAGGATTCACCCTTAGGAACACTAGTACATTTTGCACCATTTTTTGATGCACTATTCGTCAAAGTTTCTACCCAACTCAGTGGAATAATTGATGAGCTGGTTTGTCACTATTATTTGTGTCAAAATATCGACCGATTGCTGCAACCGTAGAATAGTCGATGCCAATATTGGTAAAAAATGAGGGAAATCTAGGCCGAAAATAACATTAGCAAGTGTTGGTATATTGGTCAATCTTTTGACCAATATAGATTAATATTGGTCAAAAACTTTGGTCCCTCTGACCAAGATGCCAAACTCATGATGGTCATATTTCGACCACATTTCGTCACATGTTAGACTAGGATGCCAAACCCACAACGCCACATTTTGACACAGATTGGATGATTTTTAGACCAAACTAGGCCTGACTTTCAACAAAAATATTTAGTGGGTCTGACTAGGATGCCAAACCCATGATGCCACATTTCAACACAGAATGGTCAATTTTTAGACGAAACTAGGCCAGAATTTTGACAACTGTGAGTTGAAATTTTGACAAAATACGGAGTGTTCAAAAAATAATTGAAGATAAATATCCAGACTAATCACCAAGGACATCCTGATCGATGATTAGTCTAGATATTTATCTTCAGGTGTCCACACTCATTCTACCACTTATTGCCAGCGGGTCCCTTCTTGTTCTATTTTCCAGACTGCTTTGGGCTCTAGCAATCCATCTGCTCTGCTCTATGTGAAACTGTGAATTTTTTCATTTTGTTTGAACTATTTGAGAGATAGGCTCTGACTGGTGATCCATGAATTAGTAGAGCTTCCTCTTAGACACCCACAACTCTTCAAATCTATTGGTGTGAATCTCCCAAAGGTTATTCTACTCTACGATCCTCCTGGTTTTGGGAAAACTTTAATTTCTAGGGAAGTGGCAAATGAAACCGGTGCCTTCTTTTTCTGTATCAATGGACTTGAGATCATGTCAAAGTTGGCTAGAGAAAGTGAAAGAAATCTCTGTAAGGCTTTTGAAGAGGCTAAGAAGAATGCCCCGTCCATTATATTTATTGATGAGATATTATAGAGATTTGTCAGCGGGCTTGCAAGTATGCTATTAGAGAAAATATTGAGAAGGTGAGTTTCAATTGTGGTGGATTTTGCAAACTAGATTTGGTTATGAATTTATTAATGGTTTTTTTTGAACTGGCTTGTTAGAATTTTACATTTTTTGATTCAATTTTCCTCAACTTGTATCTTATTTTTTCAATTTTTCATGTCCTCTTTCCTCTGCACTTTTATAGGATAATATTGAACGTTAAAGAAAAAGAAGTGAGAACCCCGAGGTAATTGATGAGGATGATAGTGATGAGGTAGCTGAAATAAAGGCTTCTCATTTTGAGGAGTCAATGAAATATGCCCGAAGAAGTGTCAGTGATGCTGATATTCAGAAGTATCCAGCCTTTGCACAAACACTACAATAATCTTGAGGCTTTGGTTTTGAATTTTGATTTCCTGGTGCTTCTGCTGGTGCTTCAAATGTATTTACTACAAGAGATAATAAAGATGCTGATGAATTATACAGTTAGGAAACTTAGTACATAATTTTCATCTTAATGAAGTGACAAATGTGTCTGTTCTAGTAGGGACCTTCTATTGACAAATAGCCAATGCTATTCAATTTGGCTACAACTTTTTCTTTTATGAGTTTTATTTGTTCATATGTTTGAAACTTTATTTAGTTTATCAACCCTTTAGCCAAGGACTTACTAACTTGTAATTCTTTAGAGAAATATTAACTATGGCAAGGAAATTTAGCTATGGAAAATTTTTCTCAAGTGGTAGATAATGCTATGAAAACCTTGCTTTAAAAAAAAAAATCCTACTAGAAAATCAATATTACTCGCAATCTAATTGCCAAAGTGGCCAAAGACTATGTTAGGTTGATAAAATATGGGGATTCTCTTTATCACTGCAAATATTTGAAGGTTTTTGCACTTGGGTGGATATGTACCATTGTTAAGAGAATTGGACCAAGTTTGGCTTACCTCAAACAGGTGAGGCAACATATGGTTATGTTCATTTTTCTATCTATCTGGTTTTCATTGCCTGTCATTTCTTGGGATATCTTGCAAGGGTTCTATAAATTGATGGTCTATATTTTGATGGGTGTCTTGTATGGGCCTATGAAATTTTTTATGGTACTTGTTCTAAATTAGATGTAATAAGTTAGAGAAGTATGTTTCAAGGAGAATTTATTTTGCAAATTCAAAGTTTGTAAGAGCAAAGATGTTTTATTTTGAGGGTATTGAGCATGCTGCTTGACTCCAAATATTTCCTAAAAGCTTGTAAGAGTAGAGATATTATAGGATAATAAAAATCACATTAATCTAAAAGACTACTACACCATTTCAAAGATCATATCAATCAAATTAATTTGAATCCTCACAAGGAAAACATAACATTCAGGCATCCAAAAATAATGGATGCAAATTCACAAACTAATTTTCTAAAATCAGCATTTCATCATATAAGAGGAACTGCCAATATTAATATATTATCTCACAAATAGATGCAAATTCACAAATTAATTTTCTAGATTCAGCATTTCATCATCTAATAAGAACTGCCAATATCAATATATTATCTCCCAATGTATATTACATCCAACTTTTAAAATTATAAATATACAAATTTGTAAAATATACATGTATAACATAAAAGGAAGTGTTGATGCATAATAAAAAATAAAATAAGGAAAGCTTCAAAACCTAAAACAGTATCATCACCATGTCCATTAACTTGAATGTTGTTGCCGATTATGTTGTGATGGCAGTTACTGATGAGAGGCATGTGATCCTTGAAGCAGTCCATCTCTGATCTGTTGAGCAACATCATGAACTGCACCAGGTCCATGGGGTATGAACACTACTGAAGATTTGGAATGTGCTCCAATCTCTTTCATGGTGTCAAAATAATGTATCACCAACAACATATCCATCACATCCTTTGCAGTTGTGCTAGGCACATTCCTTGAGAAAGCAAGCACATTCTCTCTCAACCCATCCACAATTGCTTTCCTTTTCCTAGCAATGCCAACTCCTGATAGATACTTTGATTCTGCTTCCCCTTTTGCTCTCTTGATTTGTAAAATTTTCTCTACCTTTTCTTTTTCTTGTGTTGCCACCCTCAATCTTGCAACTGATATAAAATAATAAAATGAATGATGGTGAAATTGAGAGAAATTTTGGGTAAATAAACTAAATAGATATAGAACAAAAATATGAACAAAGTTGAGGATAATGAGTTAGGTTTTCTTAAATAAATGAATACCATCAACCCATTTACAAATGCAAAAGTATATGCTAGCAATCTCCAACAATATCATGGTAAAAAGGACATTTAGTATTGGATGTAAAAGTCTTGCCAGCATTTATTTCATTCATTACTTTCTTGACATGTACATTAGCCTCTATATCCATAATAAGTGTTTGAACTATCTCATATCCATAGTTTGACATAGCATGTAAGCATAGAAATGAACGATTGAGTCATACTACATTCAAATGTCATCTTGTTTTAAATTTAAGGGATATTTTACAGTAATCAATTGACAATACACATAAATAAATAAATGAAATTGATATGAATATATCAACCTTTTCAAGTTTTTCAACAACTTTAGCAACCTCATTCTTTTGCTCAAAGATATCATTCAGATTCATCTTTGGAACATTGGAATGAATAATTGTAAATCATACATGGAAATAAGGTAGTTTATAAGAGCAGAGATATTATATGATAATACAAATCACATTAATCTAAAAGACTACTACACCATTTCAAAGATCATATCAATCAAATTAATTTGAATCCTCACAAGGAAAACATAACATTCAGGCATCCAAAAATAATGGATGCAAATTCACAAACTAATTTTCTAAAATCAGCATTTCATCATATAAGAGGAATTGCCAATAATAATATATTATCTCACAAATAGATGCAAATTCAAAAATTAATTTTCTAGATTTAGCATTTCATCATATAAGAAGAACTACCACAGGCCTTTTGTGAGGGTATCAAGCATGCCACTTGACTGCAAATATTTCCTGAAAGCTTCCTTCTTGGATTCATTTGCCTATCATATAAGGATGACAAGCACTATCATAGAGCTTAAAAGTTACAAAAAAACTTATAAGAAATGTAAACCATTCCAAGAGAAATGCCCATGTTTCAAATAGTTCCCACACCATTTCAAAAAAAAATTCAACCAACAAAGTTACACAACTTATATTACCCAAAAAAACTTCAAGGGAATAATAGGACTCAATGGACACAAATAGATTTACTAGAGAAAAAATGACAAATTTTTTTTATATAATGTTTGTGGAATCCAACTAAACATTTGGCACACCAGGGCATTGGATGAGCAATAGTGTGCACAAGATAAGTCAATTAATAACCACAAAGGATGGTCAAATGAAAATCCAATAAATTACAAACATCATAAACAGAACCATCATTAAAAATATTGCAATAGATTTGACCAATGAAGAAATGGAATGCTGTTATTCAGAGTTGTAATTCTTCTTTTAAGAGATCATCATTATGCATGCATAGCTTCTTGGATTAGCCACCCTTCACTAGGTGCTTGATACTTAACTGCATCAAGTCATCATTTGCAAAGACCTAAACAGATAGGCATTTAAATCTTCAACATGTACAACCTTGTTGTGCAAGAGTTTTCACCACATCGCGCTTCTTTGCAATATTATCTTGTGTTATTGCTCTATTTCTTAATGTTTAGTTCTTATCATTGAATTCATGCATACAATCATCTACAATTGCAGCACTAAAACAACTGATTTTTGAGCACATAAGGACTATTTGCTTAAGTAAATCCTAAGGGGACAACAAGTAAATTTATTCATGTGGGTGTATTAGGCTATTAGCTATAGAATATCTATGCTACTTATAGATCCAACTGATATCTGATTTAACACTTCACCTACTAAAAAACACAAACCAATGAATAATCCACATTAGGCCAAGAGAAGTTGACACATTCAATACAAGAATACTTACACAAAATGAAGTCGAATCATGCCAGACAATGACAATGAGAAATTGAATATTGGCCCTTCTAGTTTTTTATTTGATAGTTTCTTGACAATGACACATTCAAAATGCACTTATGAGAAAAGACCTAGAACGAATGAAATTGATTAAATAATGAAGGTATGTTAGTTTGAGTTTCACTTGGTTTCGAGAATACTTTAATATTCTCTACTTAACAAGGCCAACCACATGAAGGTGGAAGCTCATATGGGCTCACCCCCCTCCCCCTAACATCAATCTAAATTCCCCATTAACATCTAATTACACACTTCATTCATCCATTTATGAACTATAACATTCAATCAATACAGTCATGTAACATTCATTAATATGATATAATGTTCATTAATATGCAACACTAATCAAGAATTCATTAACACATAACAATATTCATTAACATGACATATAATTCAATATTAATACACAAAATTCATAGATAATCACTTAAAACAACTTCTTTCATTATCCAACAAAGTTAATCAAACAAGTTTTATCAAAGAAATTTTTTAAGAAATCATTTCTTTTTTGGGTTTTTCTTAGATTTCTTATTTAGGTAAAGGCTGATAGGAGCATCAATATTATCTTCCTCTTCTTGTGGTTGTGATCTCAAATTATGATGCTTCCTCATGTCCCGAGGAGGATGATACTGCTGCACTAAAGGGGGGTCTACTTCAATAACAAGTAAATGGGTTAAATTCACATACTTTTTTTTATTGTTACATATATTTCATTAACCAGTAGAACATAATATGCATTTTTCTTTACCTAAAAATGCCACATCATCATGTACAATAACATTTTGATCTTTCACCACCTCAACATGCTCAACATGCTCTAAAATATTCAAAAAAGGGTTACATGGCCAATTGCAATTAAAGATGTTAAATTCTATTAATAATTACATAATATATTTCAAATAGCAAATTAATACCTCCAACACTATGATGCACATCAAGGCCTTCATCATGCCCAGGTTCTATGGTAGGATTTGAAGGCTATAGTGAAATGTCATGCACATTGTTATCATGAAATAGTCAATTTATGTGTGAAATTAACTATTAAATTTGATTTACTTTTCATTTGACCAATTTACCTGTGTTTCATCTAGTGCAGCAGATTCTTCATTATGGCTTTGGGATTCTTGGCATAGGTGTGCAACCATGACTGCATAGCCTTCCTTCAAGGCTATTCTCTTGTCTTCATCTATGGGCTCTACATTGAATTCTGTGCCCTATATTTTCTATTTAATATTGTCACTTTTACATGTATGATTTGATTAAATAGAATTGTTTACAACCTTATATATAAAAATTTGATATGAAATTCCAATGCGGCTACTTACAAGTCGAGAGTGAAGTTTCATATAGCCACCAGAGCCAAGTTTGTGTTGGTCGACCTTTGTTAATCTTGCTTGTGTGGCTTTTGATGTGTCTTACAGTCTATGAAAAGTTTGAAACTCGTTAGATTATATATTTACAAAGATCACTAATTAGTGCATGATTACATTCTACTTAATACTATCATGAAATACCTTCTTTTGCCATCTTCTAGTTGAATTCCACTACCCTTTAGCCTTTTCTCTTTTGCATCTTCCATTATTTCATTCCACTCCATCGGTGGAATCAAAGGAGGACAGTCGTACTTTGGGTTATCTTTTAGAGTCCTTTTATATTGGTCCCTCGCAGTATTTATATACTTGGATGCTCTTTTAAGAATCATGACTCTTTCAAAAGTTTTATTTTCAAAGAGGTCCACTAAAGATTTAATGAGCTGATTTTTAAAGTTAGCATCCTGATCATTCCACCTTTTTTGAAAAAACAAAATTGTTAGATATCATAACTTTAATATAGTACAATAAATGGAAGATAAGAAAAATATTGTACCAATATTATGAAGCTACGTACCTTTTATGTATGGTGGGCCCAAATAGATTCAATGTCATTTCAAAAAGATGATCATAAAAAACATCATTTCCTACAAAAATATCATGGGATTATCAGTCCAAAATGAGTTATGTATAAGTAAACTACAATTACACTATAAATAATAACAATTTTAAAACACCTGGAAGCTTTGGTAGTTTTAACAGAACCATATTGTTCTTGTTCAACAACAATGTCCCCGCAAATGAACCAGTACTAGTAACATGGGCTGATCTAGGAAATGGTTGATCTTCACTAGTACTGGTTTGATCTGTTCTTGTACCAGGTGTAGGTGTATCTATTAGTGCACAAAATAGGTCCATGCAGTGTATAAAATTCACACAAGAAAAATAATCAATACATGATTAGAACATAACAAAATATAGAAAAATAAGGTTTTACCAGTTGTAGATGGTACAAAGGAAGATGTCTGCAAGCACCTTGTTGCAGGCAATGCAGCCGTTGAATGTGGAATGTTAATTGAAGGAGGTGTCTGCACTTCATCATGAGCTAAAGAATACATTGTTAGCAAAGACATTTGCAATGGATAAAGATTAAATAGGATACTAGAAGCATCCCAAATATAAGTTGAGTCAATAATGCATACAAAGGTCAAAGGTTTAAGGATTATTTACATGAAGGTGGTGCAATGCTACAACCCTTACCATATTGATGATGTTTCACACGTGTCAAAAAACCCTGTAAGAAGAACACATCATATTTTAGATCATGATCGATAAGATAGTATAAAATATAAACATCTATTGAACTTTAATTATTGCGTATGATTAATTATTGCTTACATTAATAGAATTGAATCTACGTGTCAATTCTTCTTTGAGTTCCTTTGACTCCTTAGTTTTTTTTGCTTCCACTATAAGGTTAAGAATTTTTTTACCATATTTAGTTTTTATTTGAGTAGCCATGAATACATGGTTAGAGTTAGATTCTACGTCATCTAGAAATGCCGCCTCAACTTTAGATCGCAATTGATCTGCTACCTTTTTTGCTTTTATCTATCAATAAGTATCAAGTTGTGACATCAATATCAGTAAAATTCTATCAAAATAACTCCAAATCCATAAAGAAAATAACATAATAATATGACATTTGTTTCTATATAATTTATAGAATTACACTAATTAAGGTTTACCTTTGATGAAGAAGGTGTACTGTGAGGAACATCCCCTCCTGTATCTTGAGATGGAATATCCATGTCACCTTGTGACAAAGATTAGTAATTCTTAGCAATCAAAAGTGATTGGAGTCAATATTAATTGGAGGTAATTGGTTTAAATGTTATAATTACTAGTCCCATGATAGGGAATTTTTTTGTATCTACACGATTCAAATTGTAATCTATTAGAAGCTCTTCCCCTGTACTTATTGATTTTATCGCACATTCAAATACACAATTTCCCTTGTGTGCCTCGAATATACAATTCAACCACTTATTAGTTGACATGGGTCAAGAAATATTTATAAAACCTACAATATTACCTATTTCTTTTGGCCTTCCATCAATATACATAGCGAGCCTTTTTGTTTGATCATTTTCTTTGCATTGTATATAATTTGCTGACAATACATACCTATGCATACTTTTTTTATATTGCACAATCTGCATCCAATTCTTGTAATTATAACAAGGTCCTACATACTCCATCAATTCAAAAACTTGATTATAATTGACCTTTATGCCATCCATGGAAAATAAGCCCAAACCATGTAATGAAGATGGAGCTATGCGATATATCCTTTCATTAACAGAAAAATTAGTATTAACTGGAGGTAGTTCCTTGGGTACCCATTCTTTCTAAAGATGTGTGTACCTTTAGGGAACCTTCATGTCACCTTTGGTCTCATTATCATAAGAACATGACCACCCTCAACAAGGAAAAATTGCATTTATTTATCAAATTTTCTTCTAATCTTTTGACCTCTAGTTGATCTCCCTATTTTAGATCTACTAGATGTCTCACTTTTGTCTTCTATTCCTGCATTTTCTTCACTTGAGGAAGACAGATTAGAAAAATACCTATTTGGTGATACCTACAATCCATCAAATGAGAGATGTAGTAGGATCTATATATTTCACTGACTAAAGAGAAGGAAACCAAATAATAAATTATACCTATTGATCCATGTCAAATGCATTAAATTTCCTGCATATGTAAATCATTTATATTAAGTTAGCCAAAAATTACATGATATGTAAGATACAAATTACATAGAAGATAGAATTTACATGATTCAAAATATACTCCATGACTATAGAGTTCAACACATAATAAGTTAATTCAAATTTCTATGAATAAATCAATACCTCATACGTGACATTGATCATGTTATTGATCATCCTCCTCATCCATGTCATCATTATGACTATCATCATCATCATCATGACTACTATCATCATCATCATCATCACCATCATCATGACTATCATCATCGTGACCATCATCATGACCATCATCACCTTGATCAACACCATCTTCATCACCATGATCATGATTGTCACCATCATCACCATCAATATTGTCAGCATCACCAGAATCATCATCATTTTCTTCTTCTTCTTCTTCTTCTTCTTCTTCTTCTTCATTGTGTAACAATCATCCGTGATCATCATTTACTTCATCTTCTGATTCTTCAATATCTTCTTCATCCATCACATTATACTGTATCAGCCTTCCTCTAGGATCATGTCTAACAACAAATGACTAACCCGATTTATGTGGAACGACAAAGTAAAACACTTGCTCACATTGGCTTGGAAGAACATAGGGCTCATGTCCAACTAGCTCAAATGACCTTGTATTAATCATTGCAAATCCACTATCATGTTCAATAACAATCCTCTCAGGATCATTTTGATTCAGCCATAGCCCATACCATTTGATGACAAATAGAGCTAATTTTAATGAATTAAAGTCTCACTCAAGTATATCATCCAAAATTCCAAGGTATTGATTTTCAGATTGTTGAGGATGTATGACATTTCTAGATGAAATATTAGTGACCTCGAAGATTGCACTTATCCTAGAATCACAGGTTTTCTTCATGTCATCTAACTTTTTTATGTGAAATTGATGGCCATGGTAGTACATAACTTTGTGGTTTTTGATCTGTAATTATTCAAACATGTCAAGATTATATGCATCGATTCCTGAGTTGATATTAAACTTATGTGTCATGGTTAGTAAACTTATACATACCTTTTTACCTCTTAAACTATATGCTAGATCAAGTACCATTGGCATAACATTGGGATCTCCATTACAATGAGCTTCTTTAATGAATGATGCAACACCATCCCATGTTAATGACCGACCATTTTCTTAAGATTGTTGAATCCATACTGTCATCCAATCAAGATTGTTTACAATATACAAATGTAGTACATCCCATTCACGACCAACTATATAGAAAACAAATAGACCGCTTAGAAAAAACTTATATTGAAGATCTATAAGAATTAATAAACTACGATAACATCATATAATTACCTCTCACTTTCTTCAATCTACCTTTCCCCATCAAGTACTCCCCTTCAAATTTGTTAATAGATTTGGAATCCCAAATACGATCTACATGGATATTTGTTGCAAACTTGGGAAGATATTCACTAATATACACCATGGTCTGGTATACCATATATCCCTCCACCATAGAACCCTTAGGATGTGCTCTTTTTCGAACCAAGCCCTTCATAAATTTTAAGTGCCTCTCAACCATCCACATTGACCTAGTTTGTACAGGTCCACACAATTCAATCTCCTCAACTAGATGTATGAGGTAGTGTTCTTGAGCATTGAAAAAAGTTGGAGGTAGACACTTTTGCATTTCACACATAAGCTGGGGAATTTTTCACTTCCAATATTTTATATCTTTTATATCAATTTCTTTAGATGATAACCACCTAAAAGAGATTCAACTCACAAGAACATATAAACAAGATTTTAGATAACAATATACAATAAATTACATAAAAAGTAAAGCAAGTCATAAATATAATAACACTTCTAACCTCATGAATTCTCCAAGATCATATATAACTTGTTTAACACTATTGTCAAACTGGTCTGGGAGGGATAGAGGTAGGATGTACTGCAATGATTAAAAAATGATCTTTTCAATATATTATAAAATAATACAATAAAAAGTACATGCAATTTTATAAATATATTATAAATAGAGAACATGACTTACCTTGACGAAGGTTTGCCAATCATGTATTTTCAACCCTGGCCCAAAATCACCTTTCTTTGATACAAGACTGGTTATATTTGCAGCAAATCCTATTGGAAATTTTGTTTTTTTATGACTTCTTTTAATGCATCACTTTGTTGCTCATTTAATAACCAAGGAAGGGCACTCGTATTTATGCAGTCTCCATTGCTATTTGATTCAATGAAAATTTTTAGTGCATGATTGGATTCATGAATGTCATTACAAATTTTGGCCATTTTTTATTTGTCATGCCTTCCATGCAATATTTTCCATAGTGTCTCTATTACATTCTTTCCAATAATCATAGCATCAAACAAATGCATGATTGAGAGAACCTTGTAGTATGACAACCTACTAAATTGACTAGGATAACTTTTTATTCCTCTAGGAAGTTGGTTATTGATGCCTTGACGACCTTCACGAGCATCAATAACATCATTAGTAAATAAAAGACAATATCAAAATCTAAATTTCAAACAAAAGTCATTAGATGGAATGACATTACCTCGATGATTTAGTCTATTGTATTCCAACTTCCATAGACGAGGTGTCATTCTTCATGGCCTTGATGTCATCTCTTCTTTCCCATTAAAAAGATGTTTTTTGATAGTTTGATACTTATGATTATTGTGGAGAAAGTTCCTAAAATCATCAAACACTTGCTTTCCTAAAATTCTTGAATGATGAGATTTCATCTTCAAACCACAAACTGGACATGTGAATTTAACCTTTGTCTGAAGACCTAAAAGATATCGTACAATTGGATCATGTACAATTATCATGTGCAACTTAAACATACAACAATAATGTGTAAGCAGTATAACATACCAAAAATACGTGACCTTAACATGAATATATAACATACTAAAAAAATGAGTTAGCCTAGGGGAATCATGTATTGTCCATACAAGCATTGCATGGAATTGAAATTTTCTTTGTCCTATTGGTCTAGAGATGTCATACATAGTGATACCATTCCATAAAATCAACAAATCATCAATAAAGGGATCAATATACACATTCATATATTTAACTTGGTACTTACCTAGTTGAATGAACAAAAACACTACATAATTATTATGACCATCTTGATGCGGTGTTTATAAATTAGTTTACATAACTATTAAATGAAAAAATACCTGGTACAATCATTGACAACATTATGTGCTCCCTCTTTATGGACATCCAAGAAAAAATGTTATTGTTAATAACAAAAATAGGCCACACTGAGTAAGTAGATATCATATCTCCAAATGGATTGACACCATCCACTACCACTGAAATCTTGAGATTATGAGGTTCTTCTTTAAAGTGTGGCCATGTTGTTTCTATCTTTAAATGCAAAACCATCTGCAGGCATTCACATAATGTCATCTTGAATTCTATTGCATGCATGGTAATCCATAAATTATGCCAAGCTAGTGCATCTGAATAATCATTGAAGATGTGGAATAAGGGGAATGTACCAAAGACTCTTGTGAGACACCTTTTTTGTTATTTGATCTGACCAATATCTACTAGTATGAAAAATAGGGCATTTTGTTGCAAATTCATGTTGTTTATGATATAGAATGTGATCATTGGGACATGCATGTATTGTCTGATACTTCATTCCAATTTGATTCATAATGGTAGATAATTCTCGGTATGAATGAGGCAAAATGTTTGATGGTGGTAAGAAAAACTCACCTATCAACCTACAACAACAAATATTAATTGTTAATATAATGAATCATAATGGTATGCTAACGTTGAAGATGATAAAAATGGCATACCTTAGCATATGTGACATTGCTATATTGGATAAACCATTCATAACCTTGAAGTTCACCAAAAACACTATAGTGGAGAGAAGAGTTGTTTGGGAGCCTTGGTATAGGAGCTCGTATGCCTTCTCAATTATAGCTATATCAAGACCATCTTCATCATCATTATCAGATGCACTAGTACCATCATCATGATTATCTTGATCAGCTATGCCAATACCATTGTCTTCAATTATGTTCTCTTCCATAGGATCATCTTCTTCCATGGGAGCGTTATCGTCGGCTTGGATATTCACACCTCCATGTTCCTCCAATTGGAAATCCACATTCACCAATCGATGAAAATTGTGCCCCCCTTCAATGTGACCATATTGCCTAGAATGACTCTGGGTTGTTTTGATTAGAATTCTTCAATTCTTTAAGCCCTTACACTTTTTGCAAGGACAATTACATTTTTCAACGTCTTTTCTTTGGAATTGAGACCACAATCTAGCAATTGTCTCATTATTTTGTTCTGGGTACATATTTCCAAGTGTGGACTTTCTTCTCAGGATATAAATATACAAAATGTAAACATACAAACATTAGTAGTATCTTGTATATAATAAAAAAAATAAAAATATTATAAGATTATACAAGATTTACAAATAAACACACAAATCATGCTCACTAGGCCACATAATATTCAAAAGGATATGTATTTTAAGAGTTATTATTATTTTGGGAGTTACACAAATCTCCTCACTAGACTACTGAATATGTGGATATTATTCTTGATGCTAAAGTAAATCAAGAATGTGAAGTTGAAGAAATTACATCTAATTCATTGTTGCTTATATATAGTCCACTACTATCTAGATATAATTCACAAATGTTTGTGTTGAATTTTTTTTTTTTCATTGGATGAAGAGTTTCATCTTTCATTTATATGAGTCTTTACCTCCCAAAAGACATGTCTCCTAGCTGGCTGACTAGGCATAGTTGGCCAACTAGAATACAACAAATTTATTTTAGTTCTAACAGATCCCTAGGGAAGTGACGTGAACTATAAAGGTAACTATTGTAATTAGTAGACAAGGGTTGGAATTTTATCCAAGGAAGACTTTACTTCAATTTACACTTCAATTTGTAATTAGATATTATAGAGAATATATTCTGGAGTTGTATAGTCACATTTTCTAGTCTGTAAAGATATACAATATATTTTTGCAAAAGAAACTTGCAATTGAAGATAATAACACATCAAAATTTGGCATTGTAGTGGAGGTGATTCCATACCTAGTACAAATTATTTCCTCTAAAGTTTCCAGATGGCCTTTCTCTGGGAGCTACATTAAGGCATTCAATTGAGCATTAATGCATTAATGCCCATCTATATCTAGGTTTTCATCACACATGCTTAAGGAAAAAGTTCCTAATAAAACTAAAGAGAGTAATTAATATGGAAATTGAATCAAATGTAAGCAACATATGGCATTAATTTTCAAAGACAGTGACAATTTAAAAGAATTCAAAAAATATAGTGTAAAAGAAATGATAGTGCGCCATGGGAAGTCACAATAAGTATGAACCCATAGAGGATTTTCATTGTTTCCTAAAAGAAGGTCATTTTCAGAGTGAGATTTAGCTACATAGAGGTGAAGCTATAACATAAAAAAGGTAAGAGAACCTCAAATTTTCTGACATATAATGCTATCATGTCAAAAGGACAACAAAGTGTAGTTTTTAGAACAATGGAAAAACCATCTCTCTTAAAAAGAACAAGGATCATGTTATAGAGTTATTGATTATGGCCATTATCATGAGATAATAGGGCAAAACACATCTATCTACTATTAATGACCAATTTCTTCTATAGAGGCAATTTTGAATTCTATACTCATGTGAAAAGGAAATGTCACTCAGTTTGAAGTCCTAATAGAATAAATACAATAAGAAGACATTGACATATCATGCCTTAAATCGGCAACAATCATAATAAGAAGATGGAACAACCACAAGGTACAAGCATGTCCAAGTCATTGTACTCATTGGAGATATGTTAAAGGTTAAGTACAATAGTAGAGCACAACCATGATACGATTACTGAAAGTGCCATAAAACACCATGATATTTATAATCAATCATAGAGAAAAGAGACAGTGTAGAAAATGTTTACATATTCCGCTTAGTTTGTTCAACCTCTTCCCATAAAAACCGCATGTATAGTTTAGTTAAAATAGTTTAGTTTTACAACATGAACAATAACTGATTTATGATTTGCCAATAAATTTTTTATTAATAACAAGTTAACAACAATGCATTGCCTTTAGTTCTACTTCAAAAGTTAATATGTGAAAGTCTGTCAAAAATTTAATAGTACGTAAAGTACATCATATTCTTGCTTGAATTGAATTGATAATACAAATCCACTTAACAATGCTTATACTTGTATTGATATTATTGATTTTTAAATTAAATTTACATAACATCAAAATAAATACACTCTAGAAACTAGAAATTAAAAACTCCATTGTTCCAGATTATAGAGATCATAACAGTGAATGTAAACTAAGTTAATGAGTATTGGTAATGGACCAAGTTAATGATTCATTCCAGATCATAACAGTGAATGTAAACTATGTTCAAGCAATGAAAATGTAAATTCATTTGAAATATGCTAGTCATTGCCTATGGGGGTACAGTCTGACTATATTGTTGACAAACATTTATTTTTATGGTTGATATGGATTCAAATGATTGCTAGGATATGGTGTTACATTTCATTGGAGTTTTGAATAGTTTTGTGCACATTTGGAAGGCGTAATATTTTCTCTTTTATTGCCCAATCTAACTTCAACATTATTTAATGAGATGTAATATGAATTTTTTTAATGAATTTAGACATGTTTCATATCTCGAGTTGGCTGATGTTTTTTTGAAATTTTTGGTGTTTGGAAAAATTTAAGCTTGAAAGCATGGTAATAAAAACTTGTCATTTTTTAGTTAGGAGGTGGTAGGCTTAGAATTGTAATTAGACTTACTCATTTTCAAGTAACAACTGATGAGCAATAGCATGGTCTTGTCCTATGCTGTAACACATGGAATTACTGAGTATTAATATGTACTACAGTTCCCTAATCTATTAATGTAATGAGAAGGAAGAATGTTTGGGTGATCACCATAATTTATAGAGGAAACTTAATGAATTTTATTGGTATGCTACAACAGTAGCCATTTGGTCTAAAGGAGGAACATAAATTATGATTTGGATCATCTTATAATGATCATATAATGGTGAAACAACTACCTATTAGACCTAGAAGTGATCGGAGATAGGAGATTTAAGAATACCTTAAAGCTCTAGTGGTTACAACTAAAGCTCTTGGAGGCCCAACAAATTATCACAGTAGAATAATAATGTCAATTCAAACCATGGAAAATGGTTCCAACCAACACTGTCAAAACTCCTTAGTCTCTGAATTTCTTTAGCCATAGGATGATTCTTCTAACTACCAATTTCCTTGAATGGTATTTGTAAAGTTCCAAGTGACACTTTTCTTCACAGACATCAACTGGTTGTTGATATTTAACCTAATTATTGATTCCCTTCAAGATCACAATCTTTCTCTAGTTTAAAGCCTACAACTGTGTTCCTCCCTTCAATCGGTTATTGGATTTGGGTCAAGGCCATTCTACATAGAATTCACTATCTTCTAATGTGTCACACTAAATATTATAACTAACTTTAACCACTCTACTCCAGCACTATCAACTTTTACAGAGACACTCTAGTCTAGTTGATCAAGTTAGATTAGGGTCATCTAGAATGGTCTAACAGTGGGTCCTTAAAATGGTTATTATCATTTATAATACTTCAATGTTCCTGAGGCTTTCAAATTTAACTAAGCCTTGAATCCAAATTATTCCTAGGACACTGCTACAAGCATTTTCTTACTTTGCTGGTTAAACACATAGCATATATCTAGCTAGGGAATGAATCTTGAAGTAGTGTAGATACTTCCCCCAAATATGAGCACTTAGGTTATTAAAATTCATTTCCATAGCTTTCTTCTCATCCAATGGAATTAGAGACCAATGGATAAATCACAAGTCAAGGTACACTCTCCATGACAAAGCCGACTAAGGATTTTTTGGGCTGGTTTGACAAAGAGTTTAGTATCTCGCAGGCACATCACAAAAGTTTCAATAAAATGTTTGCAAAACTAACAAATGAAATTCAAAACCATGGATGCATCGAAGGTTAAACTTGCAGAGATGTTCAATCTATCTACTCACTTCACAAATTGACAAGGCATGATATATAAATAAAAACATACTCAGGGAAAATGAAATCTAATCGAAGTAGTTACATGACCGTGTTTGTGATGATAGTCAACTATTTGTTCATTGTGCAACTAACTATGTAAAATAGAGATAAAACTAATCAAGTGAACATTAAGAATCATGAATGCATCAAATGGACTTGTAGGGGTGTTTAGTCTCTACATTCCCTTCACAATAGACAACCTAGCAAATACCCAATACATGATGCCCTGGCACATTGCTCATGGGCCCTAAGTAGGTAACCAATAAAATAATGCCAGACAAATGAAGAGTAAAGAAATCCTTACAGGTGGTCCACCTTTTACACCAAATCATAGTGGAAACCCTTGATGTAGGCAGACAATCCTCCTTTTACACCAAATCATAGTGGCAACCCTCGCAGGCAAGAAATCCTCCTTTTACACCAAATCATAATGGCAACCCTCGTAGGCAGGTGGTCCTCCTTTTACACCAAATCATAGTGGCAACCCTCATAGATAGGTGGTCCTCCTAAAACTCTCACCAAATAATAGTTCAAACAATCACAGGCTCCAGCTCTTTTGCGTACTCCAAGTGACAACCAAACAATGAAATGAGACACAAAATCTTTTTTCTTTTTAAAGTTATGCCTGTATTGGGCAAAATTTTGACCTGCATGGTATTAGTCAAAATTTTGACTAACATGGGCATGGATTAAAAAAAAAGGAAGTTTTCCTTCTATAATCCGACCAACCTAAACCTTTTTAATTGATTGTCAAAAAATTTGGTAGAAAAATGAGGTCAAATGTAGTAGTGGAATATTCTATTCCATAAGAGTTTTAACCAAAAACAAAAGAGATCTAGTCTTAAGGACACCTTCAACCTTAAGGGATCAAAAAAATTTGAAACTGGAGGGATCAAGATATCCTGAAATATAAATCCATGCTTTAAGGATTAGTCGCTAATCCAAAAAGTGAGAAAAGGTATCTTGAAAAATAATATATGTATATCAAAAAAGTACGTGTGTGCCGTAGGTGAGTAGAGCATATGCCCCCATGTTAAAGTCATTGCTAACACTTTAATAGGAGCAATGGATTTAATGAAAACATAAAAAACTCCATTGATTATGTTTCCACTATGAGATGCCCCCAGACGAAGACAAATCAAGAGAAATACCACATAAACATACAAACAACACAGAAAGGAACTACCTACCATAGGGTCATTATGATCATAAGATAATATATATATGATATTATTGCAAATGAATTGACATTATTCCCCAAAGAAAGTAGAACTACAATCAAAAAGGAGGAAAGATCACATAAGATATACAAAGAAGAATCTTTTCAGACTATGCCCTGGAGACCAGAAAGAATTAGTGCTACTAAGTTGTGGATCCAAGAAGATTATACAAGGAAACATTTACAAACAATAGCACATTTAAAACATAACATGAAACAACATATAGAAGAATAGAGATACATATATAGGAATGGTACAATAGGTTTGATTCTATTATCACCTTTCACCAACAAAGTAACAAAGGTTGTATAAAATAATCTGACAACATTTAGCAAACACATCACGGGAGAAGCATAGTATAATAGGAAAACACACAAACAAAGCTACCATAGAGGAAAAGATGATCAAGCATTCTGCCTATTCTCCCCATCTTATTCTATATCATTTATGGAAGATGGGTAACTTGAAAGAGGGACGATATCCAAAATAGTCAGAATGATAGCCAGTTCCAAACTAGGATCCTCTTGAGAATCACAATGTTCGATACTAGGTGTAAGTGTCAATTGTGATGAAAGCATATTAGGTAAATCAATTTCAATGTCAATAGTCTCATATTCATCATTAACATCATCAAGAGTATCTTCTTCATCTAGATTAATCAAAATAGGATCTAAGATACGAATAGAATCATCATAATCATGCATCATAACATCATTATTTGTAACGACATCATGCATAGGCTTATCAGAAGAAATAAATAATTTTGAAGAACAAATTTATGAGCTTTAGCTAGAGCATGATTTTTCTTACAATATTCATTAGCAAATTGATTACATTTTTCTTTACTTGAAATATGTTGAGAACTAGGAGGAACAATCACAAGATCCTTCACAGGTTCTTTAGGAAGATCAATAGGATTATCAATAGTTAGATGATCAACAACAAGAACTTGATTAACAGATGTAGAAGCTATGGATAAAGGAGGTATACAAGGTGTAGGAAAAAGACCACTATTAAGATCTATCAGAGGTACACTTAATTCAAGAATCTTATGATGCTTATAGGCTTGATATGAGTAGAAAAGATTATCAGGTCAAGAAGGACATGAATTAGGTAATGAAGGCCAAAATAAGTCAAGAGTAGCATAATCTCTATGTTGGAAAGCTGGCTATACTAGTGTATATGACCTGGTATAGTATTTTCATTATGGGAACAAAGTTAGATAGTAGTTTGGAGTCAACGCACTAGATGAGAAGATCAGAAATCAACTAAGTATTGAAGACTGGACATTATATAGAGTACTTAAAGCCTAGAGAATCAACACATGTGTGTATGACTGAGTTATGGTGTGCACCCTAGAATTTAAGTTGGTTAGACTATATTCATGCTTAGTCTATGAGAGAATAATCAAATATGCAAGTATGAGAAAGATACAGATAGTTGAAGTCACACAGCTAGTGTGTGCCAGAGAAGAACAGAGTAAGCAGCTGATTATTAGCATTTTGAGTTGTGGTTATATTATAATGATGTAAAGGCTATGCACCTATTTTAATTAGGTTGACAACATATAAATATGTTTTATTGTAAACACTCTTGAGCCAATTCATTTGGAAGTGTTGTATGTAATAGGTTTAAGGACCGACCTAGTTGTTTATTTTGTATACACATATAAATATGAGATGCGCCTATTGTAATTAGCATGGATGTTGATATAGAGTTGTGATAAGCAAAGAAGAAGTGTGAGAAGAGACTATATGATGAATTAGAGCTTTGCAAGAGGTCAAAGCATCAGCGCATCAAAAGAACTAATCAGACAAGCAGTGTCATAGTGACAGTTCATCCTACAGATATAGTGTGTATCTGAGATTAGAAGGTTGTAGCCTTCACCACTTGAGTAGTGAGCTCTAGGATAGTGTGTCGACACCCCTAACAGGGTTTATTGTAAAAGACTCCTAATAGGGTCTGACCCTTGACAAGGTATACTATACTAAACATATTGTAAAGCAACTCCTAATAGGGTTAAGGATCTTCTAACAAGGATCATAATACACTAGTACAGAATATTAGTGGGTGTTAATTCCCACCAAGGTTTTTCCCTATTTGGGTTTCCCCGTAACCATATTGGTGTTATGTGTTGATTTCATGTTTCATGTTTATGTGGATGTTCATTTTAGTACTTAGCATTTAAGTTCATTTTAAAGATTAAGTGAAAAGATAAAATACAGTGTACACTGATTCACCCCCCCTCCCTCTTAGTGTTCCCATTCCTAACAATTGGTATTAGAGCTCTAGTCCTCAGCAAAGAAGTTTAACCACTTGAGGAGATCATGGAAAAAGTAGAAATGAAACATCTAAAAAGAAATCTTGAAGCTTCTCTTGAAGACCTTGACAAATCTGAAAGAGAAACTAAAGAACTAAGAGAAAAGCTCAGTGATGCTCAACTAGTAATCAAAAGGCTAAGTAAGGCTTTGAAAGAATGATCTACCAGTGATCTAGGAACAATGGTCAAGAAGCTGAATGAAGAAAATACATCCTTAATAGAACAACTTGAAGAATTTGATGATAAGGTGACTAACAATTAGGAAGTCTATGATGAATAGGTCAAAGAGAACCTTCAACTAAATGAAGAATTAAGGCAAGCAAACATGGAAATCTTAGAGCTAAGAAACAAAAAAGAAATCTTGGAATCTAAATTGAAAGATGCTAAGAATCACATTGATAAATTACACACCAGTTTTGATTTGATAGAATCTCAGTTATATGCAAGAAGCGCTAAAGGAGATACTAGGTGCATTGGATACAATGAATCACAAAATCAGATTGACAACATACGAGAAAGAATAAAAGAACCAAAATGCACCTCAGATACTAAGGAGACTAGAAGTCAGACTAAGGATCATATTGAACCACCTAAGAATGAACACAAGCTAGTAGACCACACTTGTTATGCATGTAACAAGCATGGACACATAGCAAGGAACTGTACATAGGTAAGACTCTTCAATGGTTACTGTTATTCATGCAATAAATTTGGTCATAGAGCTATGAATTTAAAAACAAGTCAAAATAATAGGACTCATAATCAAAGAAATCAGAATTAGTCAAATGTAAGATGTTCTCAGAATGTTACATGTTAGATATGTAACTATAATGGTCACTCAGCTAAACAATGTAAGATGGTGACTCATATCAATGCACTAAGGAATATAAGGCCTCTAGTCATTTGTCACTATTGTAACAAGGCTAGACACATCTCAAAGTTTTGCAGATCAAGGAGGCAAGGTCAGGAAAGACCTAAAAAGCCCAAAAATCAATTTTAGATCCCGAAGGAGAAGTCAATTTTGTGAAAGCTTTAGAGGATGTGAGATTGATTTGGTCAGAAGCAAAGAAGGAAAAGGTTGATGAGTATGTATTGGATGCATCCACAGTGGACGCACCCTCTAGTACATCTAGATGAATGGCCCTCAGGGTCATAGGGGGAGCTAATTTATCTCTAGACCCCTACGCGGCTAGTATACTCACTCTAAGAGTATGCACCTTTGGACTTAATCTTTTGGAGACTAGAGGAAACTTCATGCAAGAGCACACTAGCTGATTGTTTTCAAAGTTAGAAATTTCCAAATGATAGCCTAGTTTATGCAATAAGCATTAATGGTAGAATTTATACTTTAAAGTACATAGAAACTAGAAGATCTCTCATTGCATTCATATTGAGAGTGATTGGAGAGTAGAAGAGTCTTAGTAGTTGATTGAGAAGCATTGCAATTTGATTCATCAAGTGACTAGTTGTGCAATTGATCAGTTGCGAAAACCCTGGTTCGTTGCACTGATTCAGAATCTCTTGGAAACCTTTGAAGAAGTGTTATACAAGTAAGTGATGGCTACTCCTATAGTATTTGATGTTGCAAAGAAGAAAAGATATTTTTTTAAGAGGCATCCATTTAAATCTATACTAGACGGGGCATTCTCCCGCATGCCTATGGGCGTTATGCATGTTGAGGACATTAGGGCATACATCTACGATAAGAAAGAACCAGTAGGATTGGATAGATTAAGGGTGCACATGGAAACTATGTTAAAACTAGACAAAACCTTCATGGATGAGTATGCACGGTGGGATAATCACCCTATAGTGGAGTATTCTACAGCATATGAGTTCTATGAATCAGAATGGATCAAGATTCTTCTAAGCAGGATTCATGATGACCTATTTTGGATAGGTGAAGTGTCAGTCAGAACTACTAGTGACCTAATTCATTAGATGACAAGCCTCCCAAGGATAGATGTCATCCTTCCAGTGGGAAAATATGTGAGAAAGATTATTGAACAGACTTGCAAATCAAGGAGTGATAGGCGTGAAATGACCATAGAGCCTATTGAGCAAGAAGACACCAAATTGATGTCCATGATACTTGGATACATGTTTCAACACACCAGCAGGGTAAATAGTGTGTTTGTAACCATAATTCTTGCAGCCATAAGAATTGTAAATGAGAATGGAGAGTTCAACTTGTGTGAAATCTTGCACACACAACTAATTGACAACATCAAGGAAATCAAGCATGATAAGACCAAGATATTTAGATTTGGGTCTTTGA
This sequence comes from Chamaecyparis obtusa, assembly GCA_027943335.1. Taxonomy (NCBI): domain Eukaryota; kingdom Viridiplantae; phylum Streptophyta; class Pinopsida; order Cupressales; family Cupressaceae; genus Chamaecyparis; species Chamaecyparis obtusa. Next base: position 399,549 of record BSBK01000081.1, on the reverse strand, counting down.
TCATTTATATGTACTTCCATATTGTTGGAAAGGTGTAAGATTCATACCTTGATAGGACTATTCCTATTATTCCATAGATATCCTTCAAGGCATCTACTAAGAGCACTCTAAGAGACTACATGACATTGGAGTTGAAAACATTCAGGGCTAAGATGTAGATGAGGTACATAATTCTAGAAAAGATAGTTGAAAAGTACAAGGATACTATTTGTTTTATGGTTGAGACTAACACAACATGCATGGAGGATATTAAACCAAGGACAAAGTGGATTCATCCATTTGGATATGAAGTTGATGAACAATTATTAGAAACATATGCAAAAGTATTGCTTTCAGCCCCTAAAGACCCTAATGAGCCAAGATGGGGAGCCTATGAAGAGAAAACAAAAGAAGTTGATGTAGTCTTGAATAGTGCAACAACTAAAAGGAAGGTTGCCAAGGTTACCTTAGAAATCTTGAGAATTCATGGAGTGTCTCAAGAAGACCTTGAAAAAGAAAGGGAACAAAAGATTACTTTGGAATTAGAGAGAGTAGATGCAACAAAGATAGAATCAAATGATCCTAAGTTGAAGAAGGTGAAGATAGAAAAATCTGATGAATAGAAGGGTAAAACTAATGTCACTCCTTCTGCATCCAAGGAAACCATTGACCTTACTACTCCTCATGAGTATAAGGCAATTCCTAAAAGGAGGAAAGAGATTAGCATTTTTCATCCATCCTCGAGAGTAACCAGGAACAAAAGAAACACTCAAGCACCTCCTGAAGTAAGTTTCAAACCTAGTCTAAGTGTGTTAAGCATAAGAATCATTGATGAAGGTAGAATTGATCAAGTGGGAAAGTTTTATGAGAAATACAGTGGGATAGCCAAGTTAGAGATGCATGGAATGATAGTCAAACATATATTAAAGTTCAAGAAGACAGTCTTGGAACTAAAGACCACGATTCCTAATAATGTGTGGAACATCCCAGAATTCCAAAAGAGATAGGCCATTGAAGAAGATCTAAGGATAAGAGAGAAGATTTTAGATGAAACTCTTCCCATATGTGAGCTAGAAGAGAAAAATTTATTGTTAGATCTGGTGAAGCCTCACCTAAGGACCAAGACAAGAACATTGAATATAATGGATAAAAACTTTGAGCTAGTTGCCAAGGAAATAGAGAAAGCCTTTGAGAAGGTCTTTATGAATAGGCACATGTATCCCCCTACTACACCCATAGCTCAAGTGCCCTCAAAAGAAGTCAAGATGGTAGAGCCCACTAATGCATCAGTGATAGGTCCTTAGGACTCAACGCTTGCAGTTGAAACACAAACAGAGGCAAATAAGTCTGCATCCATGACAAAGTTACTAAAGGATAGCACCATTATCATTGATAATGTAGAGATAGCCATGGAATCCACTGACACTGAGTTGGAAAAGTTTGAATAGGCATTTGTAAGCACTCAAGAGGCAAAAAACTTATGTAGTAACACTACTCCTACTCATCAAGAAGAAATATTGATTGAGGATATAAAAAATGAGAAAGAAGAAGAAAAGATGGAAGAAAAGAAAGAAGAAGAAAAAGAAAAAGAATCTAAAAAACAAAAGGAAGAAGAAGAGGTAAAAGGAAGTGAGAAAAAAGATGAAACATCAGTTGAACTAATCAAGGTAAAACAAGAAGTGATGGATATCACTCCCATCACTCCCTCAGCAACATTATTGTCAAGTTTTACACCTGACACAACTAGTTTGGATTCATGGGGAGAAGAAGACCTGATTAAGTTCAACATCTTAGCTATGGAAACGGCCAAGGAGAAACAAGTGATGAGGAATCCCCTCCTTGTAGAGACAGCGAACATGCTAAATAGTTTGTTACCAACAGACAAGAAAGTGTCCAAGGTACACTCCATTGATGATGTCATCTCATTGATTTCATAGTTCAAGAATAATTTCACTAGCCTGGAAGAATATGCATCCTTAGTTGAAAAAGAGAAGTATTTGAAGAAGAGATTAAATGAATTGTTTAGAAAATATGCACTTGACCTAAGCTCACTAAATTATGGTCAAGCATCTTTGAAGGAGTTTGCAGAAAGATGCATAACAATCATTGCTGACTGTATGAACCAAGACAAGCTAACTGGTGATCTATACAAGAAGATTCAAGAGGCTAAAGCTATGATAGACACCATAAGGAAATTAGTGGAAGATCCATTAGTTGATGTGAACATGTGTAATAATGTCTACCAAGGACAATTAGACAAGATTGAGAAGGCAAAAAAAGAGATGACCAAGATAAGGGCTAGGCAGACTCAGCTAAGGAATGCTCTTCCTCCCTCATTAGACATACTTAATCAGAATATCAAGGAGATCGATGCCACCATGGTGACATATGATCAAGGTCCTAGCACATATTTGGAGAAGATGGAGAAGCTTTAGTATGCATTATGTACCCATCTACAAATTGTAAATTCTCTGATCACATTTTGGAAGGAGATCCAAAATTTGTAGATAGCATATCCAGATGTTCTCTCACAGTAAGTTTTTATACATACAGTTTTGAAGAACCTTTTTAATTAATGTCAAAGGGAGAATATGTGTAGAATATGGGTTATATATATGTATAAGGAGATATAAGATAGAACTTATGTATAAGGGAGATATAAGACAAAAGTTTTTTGTATTAAGGAACAATTAGCAACTTGGCCATATTCCTTTGTTGCCATCAATGATAAAGGGGGAGATTGTTGACAAGTTGGCTATACTAGTGTATATGACTTGGTATAGTATTTTCATTATGGAAACAAAGTCATATAGTAGTTTGGAGTCAACGCACTTAATGAGAAGATCAGAAATCGGCTAAATATTGAAGACTGGATAGTATACAGAGTACCTGAAGCTCAGAGCATCATCACACATGCATACAACCAAGTTATGGTGTCCACCATAGAAGTTAAGTTGGTTAGAATATATTCATTCTTAGTCTATGAGCCCATAATTAGATATGAAAGTATGAGAAAGATACAGATAGTTAAAGTCACACAGCTAGTGTGTACCAGAGAAGAACATAATAAGCAGCCGACTGTTAGCATTTTGATTTGTGGTTATATTCTAATGATGTAAAGGCTATGCACCTATTATAGTTAGGTTGTGACATATAAATATGTTTGATTGTAAACATGCTTGAGCCAATTCATTTGGAAGCATTGTATGTAATAGGTTTAAGGGCCAACCTAGTTGTTTATTTTGTATGCACATATAAATATGAGATGCGCCCATTGTAATTAGCATGGATGTTGATATAGAGTTGCCATAAGCAGAGAAGAAGTGTGCAAAGAGACTATAAGAAGTATTAGAGATTTTTAAGAGGTCAAAGCATTAGCACATCAAAGGAACTAATCAGAAAAGAAGTGTCAGAGTGACAATTCATCCTGTAGATATAGTGTGTATCTGAGATCAAAAGGTTGTAGCCTTCACCACTTGACCAGTGAGCTCTAGGAAAGTGAATCCACACCCCTAACAAGGTTTATTTTAAAAGACTCCTAATAGGGTCTAACCCTTGACAAGGTCTACTATACTAAACATATTGTAAAGAAACTCCTAACAGGGTTAAGGATCTTCTAACAAGGATCATAATACACTAGTGTAGAATATTAGTGGGTGTCAATTCCCACTGGGGTTTTTACCTATGTGGGTTCCCTCATAACCATATTGGTGTTATGTGTTGATTTCATGATTCATGTTTATGTGGATGTTCATTTTAGTACTTAAGCATTTGAGTTTAGTTTAAAGATTAAGTGAAAAGATAAAATATAGTGAACATTGATTCACCCCCCCCCTCAGTGTTCCCATTCCTAACACTATGGGCCTAGAAGGTTGATATAAAATATGATTAACCATCTTCACTTCTTCATCATGAAAAAATTTAAGACATTTATGGATAGGTGAAGCAATAATATGCATGGCATTCAACCAAGGCAATCCTAGCTTAACTTGAAATTGATCAAATGTAGGATCGACAAAAAAGTTAGTGTTCACAATTTTACGAAAAAGTTCAACTAGAAAGTTAATAGAACCAAATGATGGATAAAGAAAACCATTAAAAGTTTGAATCCACACATCAAATGTATCTTAAGAATTGCATTGTAAATTTTTCATAAAAATATTTTCTTCAGTAATAACATTGACTATGGATGTAAGATCAACAAGACAACCAAGAGTAGGTATCCGAGAAATCCTAGCATAAATGTAAAGGGGACCATTAGGAGCTTTAATAGTCTTAGAATCATCAAAGGTAATCAAAAGTTCCTGAGGTCTTTAATTCTTAGGTTGAGTTTTAAATTTTGTCTTAGGTTTTTTTTGAGGTTGAGATGGAGATACAAATTGAACATGCTCTACTCGATTAACAATGTGATTAATATCATCTATCTCTAAATCATACACAATTTCCATAGAAGATGGCTGAGAAATGGTATTAGTATCATGCGCAGGTAAATGATTCGTATAGATTTGAAGATTTTGATTTAGAGGAGAGACATATTTGTTCCCACTACCATCAATATTATCAATAGATAAGGCATTAGAATCAATTAAGTCTTTCACCTTATGTTTTAAAGAATAAAATTTCTCAGTATGATGACCATTCTGACGATGATATTGACAAAAAGCTTTAGGATCAAAAGATTTAGATGAAATCTTAGTAGGTAAAAGAGGTCGAATAGGAGGTAAAGTAATCATATTAGTGTTGGCAATTTGGCTGAAGTGAGTATGTATATGTTGTGATTATGGAAACATATGATCCACATGAAGATCACACAGGTTAGAGAGCAAGTATAGCAGAGTGCATTGCAAATTTGTCTAAGTGTAAAACAGTGTTTTCACCAGTGCACCAGGATATAGTTTGTGTTTGAGACATTGACTAGAGTAAGTTTAGTGCTTTCAAACTTGAACATAGACTCTATGATGACTAATGATGACCCATCTCAGAGTTCAAGTCAGTACGACATGTATGGAATTAGTTATGATAGTTTTACCGAAGACAGTGTCAAGCTGACAGGATAGAATATGAAGGCAAAATTGGTAAAGAGTTAAGGGATTATTTTGTTTCTCAAAATAATGACTTAAAAATATAAAGGGATGATATCCTAGATGTTTACCTTTGGATAAAGTTATTTTTTAATATGGAAGATGACCATGTAAAGTTATTAGCCTTAATAACTTGTATAAATGTAATTGTAAATTGTAAGAAGCAAAAACTGGGAAAAGGATGATATGATATCATGCAAATGTAAGAGCAGTGAAGAAGATATCGATGTAAGCAGCATAAGGTTATGTAACTTAATCCATTTTTGTAATCAGTATACATTTTACATTACTTTTTTGGGTAGTGGGCTCATCTAGTAATCAGATTTTGTATCTACAACTCCTAACAGGGTTGAGGGAGGCTTCTAACAAGGCCTATAGTCCCTTAATTAGGACTGATACACTATATGTTTGTAATAGAGTCCTAACAAGGTCAACATCCTTAACAAGATACTTTTGATTAGTGGATCTTTGTGGTTACCATCCCCACTGGGGTTTTCCCTTGGCTAGAGTTTCCTTGAGAACATATCATGTGTTATGAGTTCTTTATTGTTATGCATATTGTTTAGTTTCTTATGTTATGCATGTATAAAGATAATCTATTATATCCATAATTGGGAAAAAGATAAAGTTTGTAGAATACTGATTCACCCCCCCTTCTCACGATTCCCTATTTCTAACAATTGGTATCAGAGCTTAGTTACTCGGAGAAGAATCATTCAAGGAAAGCTTAGCAGCTTGAGTAAGATCTCTATGGATATGGATCAACTACAAAAAAATCTTGAAGAAGCTCTTGAACAGATTGATATGCTTATTGATGAAAGAAACACTCTGAAAAGGAAATATGATGATGCAAAGAACCTTATTGAGAAACTGAAAAACAAGGTAGAAGATCTAGAATTTGAAAAGGAATTTGAAATTCTTATTGAAGACTATGATGACAATTTAGAAAAAGAAAATGTGATCCTTAAGCATGAACTAAAGATAGAAAATCTAAAGCTTAGTTTGAAAGATGGAAATGACAAAAATGAAGCAAATATGAGATCTAAGAATGAAAGGTTGAAGATTGAGAATGAAGAATTAAAATCTAAACTTGGCAAAGTAACATCTGAATTTGAGAAAGTAAACTTGCAGCATGCAGAACTTGAGAAATACAATAAGATTGTGAAAGGTGAATTGACTCAATCCAAACAATAATTTGAAAGGCTATATTCAAATAGTGAAAAGATCAATGAACAAGTATCTTATGGAAAACCATCCTATGATAAGACTGGACTTGGATTTAATATATTCAGAACAAATGATGAAAGCAAGGAACCAGATCTAAAAGAATCTGAAAGCATAGATAAGAAAAAGTCAGATGAGATCAACAAATCTGATGACACACCTAAACGAGAAGAACCACCTAAAGAAGAAGAACCACCAAATCAAGAAGAATCACCCAAAGGTATGCAAAGAGAATTCAAAGGTAGATGTTTTGGTTGTAATACTATTGGTCACATGAAGAGAGATTGCACAGGTAAACAATTTAAAACTCTTAATGGTTATTGTTTTAATTGTCATGGTTTTGGACATAGAGCTATTGAATGTAGAAGACCTAAAGTTATTGAGAATAATTATGGTAGTAGAATGTTTAGGAATACTAAGAATGTAGATAAGAGACCTACTAAAGATATGAACAAAAGGAATGAAGTAGTATGTTATAGATGCAACAAGATTGGACACATTGCTAGAAACTGCAGATCACAAATCAATCAGCAAGGACCAAGATATGGGGACAATAGAATTATTTGTTAGATATGTAACAAGATTGGACATACAACAAGGTTTTTCAGAATGAACAATGGAGTTTTTCATCCTAACCCTAACCCTAGAAATCATGCAAGAAGTAATGAAGATGCAGGTAATAGATAGAAATATTGTCGTAGTAATGCAGATGAAGAAAATTTTGGTAAAGGCATAGATCAAGGAGACACATTCAAAATTGATGGTAATTAGAAAGGTGAAGTATCAAGTGGTAAGAATGAATCCTTACCTGACCTATCTGTAAGGACTTAATTTATGAAAATTGCAGTAGATTAGGAACTTAGAATTAGTGTAGAAGTAGATTTTTGAAGAATTAAGACTTGCATAGTTAATGTAAGGTAGTTTATGATGTACTAATGCTATGGTTAAGAGTGCAAAAGGAAATATTATGTTTTGCGAGATCGCCAGAAGTTTTAAGTTTTGCAGGATAGCAGAAACAACTTTTTGGAAAGAAGCGGCAAAAGAATTGAATGCGATGTTAGATCTAAGTGAGATTGAAGTAATAAAAGTTTATGATCGATGTTATTTGATTATCAAAGAAAATTGAAGTGTTTATGGGAGAAAAGAATAGAGATTGGAAGCATTTTGCAGTGATTTGGTGAAATATTTGAGTGCCGAATCTATGAAAGCCCTAAAATCGTGAACTTGAGGTATTTATCTTGATAAATCTTTGAATTGGTATAAGGAATTTGAAATAGTCATGGATGTATCCTTAATTCACAATATCAGAGATAAGAACAGACCTAGAATAAAGAAGGAACCAGTAGAACCCTTGGAAGAAGATGATCCTAGGTTAGCATTATCATTCGTACTAGATGGAGTTTTGCACTTAGAAAATGTGAGAAGTTATCTTGGATGCAAGTTAGAAACTATCAGTGATAGTGATTTTACCAATGAACATATGAACATTTACAATCAGGATATGTCATTAAAACAAGGATATGAACATTTGAAAGATAATGAGATTGTTCAGTATGCTTTGAAGTATGAGTTTGACAATGAAGAATGCACTAAGATTATTCTGAGCAGAATTCACAATGGAAATTTTTGGCCAGAGGATAGAGTGATAGACATTATAGCTAACTTGATTCATGAAGTCACAGGTTTATCTAAAGTTGGTGCTATTCTTTTAAATGAGAAAAATAGTTATATACAACACAGGTTCATCCTAAAATGGCAGAGGAATTGTGATTAGCAAGATCAAACAACATGATGTTAGATATTTATGGAAGTACCTAACCACTAAGTTTTGTGAAAATTCTAGAGAAGATGATATGGTAGCTGGAATGGTGCATATTTCCTATTTAATGTGTGTTGACAAAGTGCCAGTTGATATGTGTGAAATTTTGAGAATTCAACTATTTGAAAACTTGGAGAAGATAAAGAAATCTAAGTATGCACAATTTAGATTTTCATCCTTAATTACATACATGTTTCTCCACTCATTGAGAAGATTGCCATACACCATTGCACATGATTGGAATAATGGAAAAATTGCTATGGAAATGATAAATACAATATATTTGAGACATGTTATTGACAAAGTAAATGCGAGTGCTATGTTAGTAGTAAAGACATTTCAAAACATGGTATCTAGTAGATCAAGAATTCCACAGTCACTTGTGAAGAAGTATAAGAATGATATATGTTTTACGGTTGACACTGAATTTACCTATATTGAAGTAGTGGAACCTAGAATTGAGTTCATAGACCCTCTTGGCTATGAGATATCTGAGGCTAAAATAGAAGAATATGTTGGCAGATTACTTAAAAGTAAATTGGACACTCACTGCAGCAGATTTGGAACTTTTGAAGAGAACTTAAACTTGACAAAAGCTATAATTGAAGAGAAGCAATCTAAGAAGAGAGTTGACAACACTATCAGGAGAATACTAAAAGATACATGAATGTCAGAACAAGAATTCTTAATAGCAAAATAGACAACAATAGTAATTAGGGATATTGGATAGAAAGAAGTCTTGATTGTACCACCCTTGTCATCTAGTGCAGCACAACAAGAACCTACACAAGTCAAGGTGAAAGTAGAGGAATCAGAAATGGAACAAGTAAAAACTAGATCCACAAGTAGCAAGAGAATGAAATAAATTGCTATAGTTAAGAAGAAAGCTTGGAAACCTAAAGTTGAAAAGCTTAATGAGCAAATTATTGAAAATGGACACTTTACCAGAATGAACAAGTACAGTCTTTATGATTATTTAGACATACTTAATTTGGAGAATGCTATTGTGAAGCATATGATTTTGGCAAACAAGAAATTTAACTCTATTCAAGGTCAAATACCTTTGAGTTGTACACTAAACTTGTAAATAGGAAACAAAGAGCATTTGAGGAAGATAAGACTATTAGAGAAAACCTAGTAAGAAAGCTTTGTGAAGTAAAAGTTGATGAACACTTGAAGCAGATATTGAAGGCCTTAAGCACCCATTTGAGAACCAAAAGGAGATCCATTTTGATTATGGGAGGTAGATATGAAGAAGTTAATTCAGATACAGAGCAAGCAATAATCAAGGTCATGGCAGAAAATGTTGGAGAGACATCGGTTGCAGCAGAGCAAGTAGTTGAAGCTGAACAAGAGGATATTCCTTCTCCTTCAGCTATTAACATTGAAGGTGGAACTATGAATATAGAAGGTACTAAGGTCACCTTAGATATAGATGACAATGTATTCAAGAAATTAGAAAACATTATTGACAATTCGGCTCTTGATGAACCAGATAGAACTAAAGAAGCATAGAAGACTAAATCTATCAGTGAAGAACCTAAGGAGACTGAGATTCAAGCACCTATTCCTACCACATAAGACATCAGTCTTACTCCTGAGACTAGAAAGAAGAAAGAAATTGGATCTTTGTTTGAAGATTTAGGAAAGGAAGTTGATGATGATGATTAGTTGGAACTGATCACTTCTTTGAATAAAATCTTTGGCAAGAACAAGAAAGTGAAAAATCTTGAAGGAAGTCTAAAGGACCTTACTAAAAAATTAAAAAGCATTTTAACTACACAAATCATAGAGGTAGACCCTTTGGAGAAAGCTAAGAAGGTAATGAGCACTTTTGACAATGAATTCACTGACCTATCTGATATTGCAAAAGTGAGAGCTCAACTAGCTTATGAAGCTAAAATGCTTTTGAACATAAGTCAGAATATCAAGAATGATATTAGCAGTCTTGATATTTGTGTCAAGAACTTGAGGAAACATTTGGAGATAGGAAAATCATTATACATATAGTGTACAAAACCAAAGATTTTGATAGCACAAGAGGAACAACAGATCAAGTTGAAGGAAGCTGAGATTCAAAATGAATGTAACCTTCTTTCTAGACCTAATGTGAAGGTATGTGATGTTGAAAAGAAAGTTCGAAAGCTTTATGATGAAATAAGAATATTGCAAGATGAGAGGAACAAAAAAATAAGGAGACTTACACTTTTGAGAGAACACACCTCTATGAAGTTGAGTATTATTGAAGAGTAGTTAGAAGAATGTCTTATAGCTAAGACAACCTTTTAGAAATTCAAATTTGACAACCTCCAAGCTTGTCAAATAGTAGCTTATGGACTGAGCAGATTACTCAATGTGGTAGATTCCATCAAGAATTGATGGGAAAAGGAGATAAAAGCTATGAAAGATGATTTTGTAGATTGTGTTGTAAGCCTACCAGCTTTGCAATAAGAAAATGAAGGTATAATCTTTTTGGGATACAATTTTGTAATCCTCCCTACCTTATTTTGTCATTGTTGTCAAAGGGGGAGGGATATTAGAGCAGAAAATTGATATATTTGATAAGGATTGATACTCTTAGGGGGAGAATTGTATTAGAGTTTATATTTTGAGGAGTTATAAGGATAGTATACATATTCTATACTATGGCCACAATTTTGATACAATTTTTGAGATTTTGACTTGTACACTTAGCCAATTTTCTCATATGTTGCCACTAATGACAAAGGGGCAGATTGTTGGAAATTTGGTTGAAGTGAGTACATATATGTTGTCATTATGGAAACATATGATCCACATGAAGATCACACAAGTCAGAGAGCAAGTATATCAAATTGCATTGCAAATTTGTCTAAGTGTAAAGCAATGTTTTCACCAGTGCACCAGGATACAGTTTATGTTTGTGACATTGACTGGAGTAAGTTTAGTGCTTGCACACTTGAACATAGAATCTATGATGACTAATGATGACCCATCTTAGAGTGAAAGTTAGTACGACATGTACGGAATTAGTTATGATAGTTTTACCAAAGATAGTGTCAAGTCGATAGGATAGAATATGAAGGCAGAATTGGTAAAGAGTTAAGGGATTATTTTGTTTATCAAAATAATGAATTAATAATATAAAGGGATGAAATCGTAGATGTTAAATCTTTGTTAAAGCTATTGGTATAAATGTAAATGTAATTGTAATTGTAAAGAGTACTAGTAGTAGAAGTAATTGTAATAAGGAGCAAGTGATATGATGCGAAGTATATGAAGCATATGTAATAGCGATAGTGAAAGACAAGCGAAGTGATACTGATACAAGCAGTATAAGGTTATGTACCTAAACCTATTTTGTAATTAGTGTATATTGTACATTACTTTTTTGGGTAGTGGGCTCATTTGGTTATGATAGTTTTACCGAAGATAGTGTCAAGCCGACAGGATAGAATATGAAGGCAAAATTGGTAAAGAGTTAAGGGATTATTTTGTTTATGAAAATAATGACTTAAAAATAGAAAGGGATGACATCCTAGATGTTTACCTTTGGATAAAGTTATTTTGTAATATGGAAGCTGACCATGTAAAGTTATTAGCCTTAATAACTTGTATAAATGTAATTGTAAATTGTAAGAAGCAAAAATTGGAAAAAGGATGATATGCTATGATGCAAATGTAAGAGTAGCGAAGAAGATATTGATGTAAGAAACATAATTTTATGTACCTTAATCCATTTTTGTAATCAGTATACATTGTAAATTACTTGTTTGGGTAGTGGGCTCATCTGGTAATCAGATTTTGTATCTACAACTCCTAATAGGGTTGAGGCTTCTAACAAGGCCTATAGTCCCTTAATCAGGACTAATACACTATATGTTTGTAATAGACTCCTAACAGGGTCAACATCCTTAACATGATACTTTTGATTGGTGGATCTTTGTGGGTACCATCCCCACCAGTGTTTTCCCTTGGCTAGGGTTTCCTCAAGAACATATCATGTGTTATGAGTTCTTTATTGTTATGCATATTGTTTAGTTTCTTATGTTATGCATGTATAAAGATAATCTGTTATATCCATAATTGGGCAAAAGATAAAGTTTTTAGAATACTGATTCACCCCCCCTCTCAGTATTCCCTATTTCTAACAATTAGTAGTTAACAACCTATTCATAATAGAATGTAAAGATTCAGGAAGGGCACTAAATGTATGATTTAATCAAAAAGTAGTTGATGCAGAAGTGGAATTGTGAGATGCAACAACAACTTGAATAGCAACTGCATTCGCTTGTTTATCTATCTTGACATAGTTGTTGAATTTTTGAATTTTTTTTGGATTAGGAGCAACATCACTCTTATCAACTAGAATAGGAGCCATTGGATTGTTTCTCTCAAATTGAATCACTTTTAATTCATAATGATGAAGTGCTGCACAAAGTTGTTGAAAAGAGGTAAATTCGATAAGTAGAATCTTATCTCTAATATCCTTTTGCAAATTTGAACTAAACATATGTTGAATATCAACATCAGGAAGATGATAGGAAAACTGAGCATGCAAATGCTTAAATCTACCAATAAATTCAGTCAATTTCTCTTTAGCACTTTGTTTACAAAGCATCAAATCAATCAAAGACACTTGCAGGCCAATGTTGTTTTGAAATTATTGAATAAAAGCATTGGAAAGTTTTGGAAAAGAGTCAATAGAATAAAGAGGCAAAGAACAATACCATTGTAAGGCCTTGTCATGAAAACTTGTAGCAAACAACTTGGCCAAAATCCTTTGGTCATCAGAATAATCACTACAAAGGACTTGAAATATTTTAACATGATGAACAAGGTCTCATTTTCTGTTATAATTCTCACAAAAGGCATATCGACTTGCAGAGGAACAAGAGTACGAATGATGTCAAGGGAAAAAGGACTTCCCATGTCATGTGTAGGAATACTAAACTTCTTTTTAGTCAAGGATGCAAGTTGTTGTTGTAAGGATGACATAGTTTGAGCCAAACTAATGATTGTTGAATCATTAGAGGAAATAGGAGGAGTAGCAACATTAGAAACACTAGGTAAAGTGTAAGAGAACTACAGGGATGGAAGACACAACTGGAGGAACACTTGGAACTATAGTTGGAAGAGGATTGGAATAGGTAAAAGGAACATTGTGATAAGAAGGTTGTGATGTAGGAAGGGACACTAGAGGAACACTCATTGAAATAGAGGGAACCATCACAGTCACCAAAGGAGTATAGGTAGGAATACTAGGAAGAGAAGAAGGTTCTATACTAGTGACATGAGGAATCAACCCTACATCATGAGCTTCTTGAACTAAAGGTTTAACATTTGAATGTACTAGGTGAGTAATACCACACAAGAGGTTAACACCTTGATCACTATCATGAAGAACTTTCTTAAGAGCCTCTATAGCTTGAATAGAATCTTGATTATGGTTTTCTTGAATAAGCCAATTACCCATTTTATCAAGTTTAGTTGAAAGTTTTTGGACTTGTTAAGGAGGAGCTCTTAAAGCATCATCCTCATCATGAGATGAGTGAGAAGAGTTTTGATCCATAAGAGGATTGGAATCATGAAGAATCAAATGATCATCCAGGATCCTAAGGAAAGGAGAGGAAGATTCAAGATCAAAGGAACCCATGAGTCTACTACTTCTTCTAACTAGAATGTTTTTTTTTTTTTTTTTTCAGCAAAAGTGGACTAGCCACTGAATATATTTATTAAATAAATTTGATTCAAAAAATGCTCAACCGGGAAAGAACCAGTAAGAAAACCTAGCATTTTTGCTATATATAATTGTTTAAAGCATCAATATTTACAACATATTTATATCAATGGTCAAAATTCTAAATACAATATGGAGAGACAACTTCCTCCAAATTTCAAAATTAATCTAATTTTTACAATATTTCAGACTTTTAGCCTTCATACCTGGAAGTCACATTATCCTCCAAAATTTCAAAACAATTTAATTTCCATGGTGTATACAAAATTTTCCAATGCAAAAAATGTTATGTTTTGACTCCCCCATTTCTTCGCATGTAGCACCATCACCCAAGGCCAAGGCCTTTCCATCCGCAAGAGAATAACCCCACAAGAAATCCATGTGAGGTGATGAAGTAGACTCCCAACCCGAGCCTGAGCCCGCAACATTGATAACCTTAGACACATTGCTAGGAGGCACATCCCATCCTATTTCCTAGGCTTTATCTGAAGGTGGAGACCATCCCGAGCCTTGCACAATAGAAATAGGGTAACTAGGGCATGCTCCAGCTTAAGACACCACCAATCCACCTTCAATCCCAATTCGGGAACTCGACATCCATCCCAAAGACACCCTTTGACCATGCATAATGGGGACATCTCTATTCGGCAGCCCCAAAATGTTGAGCAAGGAAAAGACCTTTCTCTTCATGCCCTCCTCTAGTTGGTGTCCCAATGCTCTCACCATGAATTGCAGGGTGGTCTTCATAAACTGTAGACTCTACTGTTCAAAAGATTTTTGGAGTGCCTCAAAGGTTTCCATAACCTCATGTTTCTGTAGGAGTTGAGACCTCATGAACAAATCACCCACCAAAGCATTTCCAGCCCACAAATCATAACACTGTATTGCCACTTTTAGCTTATTCTCTGTCCATAATTTAGGGTATACCACTTTCATTACAATTATTTCCAATAGCGAGGTTGATTGTAGTAAGTCCATTGCATTATACAAGAAAATTGACACCAAGTTTGTAGGGAATAGAACTTTCCTTGAGGAGGGAGAAAGAATTTCCTCCCTAATTACATGTCATATCACCTATCAAATTAATGTGGAATGAATAGAGAACATAGTATCCATGACTGTGTCATCAAAAAAATGAGGGAGAGTGTCCTCATCCACCATCGGCTGAATCCAAATTCTATAATTTTTTGGCAGGACTGATCTATGGAACTGGTGGCAAGAATCACATCTGATGGGAGTGACATCCTGAGGGCTAATTTTGTGTCGAATGCAAAAAATAGAGGATTATATGGACATATATAAGAGAGGATCCTTGTCTTGAATATTAAATTTGATGGGAATAAAAAGCAATCACCCATAACATGCTCAGGTGATATGAAGTACTAGCGGCCATGTGAACAATAATAGATAAATTGTCACCATATCAAAATCGCACTTGGTGACATGATGGTCACATACTTCAAATGTGTGTGAGGTACAAAGATGATGAACCCAAGGTGATAGTAACTAATTAACCATACTCATAGAATCATAATGTTGATGATGCGACTGCACTAATGTCATATGTGGTGAGATGCAATGCAATTAGTATTGACACTTGTCAATGTCAGTCTTGATTAGTGTTTGTAGTTCCTCATATTTCTCAATGAAGGAGCTCAGCTTTAGTGTTGAAAGTGTGATTCCTTCACATCCTAAGTTTGAAAGACAGTCGACAACTTTATTCCCCTCCCTTAACGTATGAGATATGTAAACCTCCTAACATTGATCCACAAGATTCCAAATTTGTTGCATAATATAGTTGAGCTGCCAATTAAATATTTCTCTCTTAATGCAAGTGTTTATGATTACCTATGAGTCACCTTCAATGTGTACTCTATTGAACTTCCCTTTTTTTACAAGAACTAGACCCGCAAGCAGAGCTTGAGCTTCTGCAATGTTGTTTTTTCCATCCAGTAATGGAGCCACTATGATTGCTAAAACAAATCCATTGCAATCTCTAATACAAGCTCCTAACCTTGATTTTCTAGGATTTCCTCTAGAATCCCCATTGAAGTTGAGCTTCACATGCCCTATGATAGGTGTATGCCATTGTATAGAAGCTCGATCAACTTTTGGTTGTGCTATATTTGAAGAGCCCCATCTTGTCGGGATGACTAATGTTTTCCATTCCTTGATCATCTTGCTATCCCAAGGGGTGATAATAGGATTTACCTTACATCGGCTAAGGCTTTGATGAAGGGTGCTCCCCTTAATACCATAAACACATAATAGAAATAGAGAAACAACAACAGTAATATGCAAGAACAGAAAATTGGCTTCTTATTATCTCCACAAATGTGGAATTACAAACTTTCAGAATTACAATATGCAAAGCCACATGGGCATTCCCTTACAATATTCTGTAGGACAAAGCCTTGAATCAATACCCAGATCTACTACCCAGAATTATTCCGAACTGCCTAAGACAATAATACAGCCTTCCTTATATAGGCAATTATCCACCGCCTGGGAAGGTTCCAGAATTTTAGCCAATAAGGCCGACCAAACTTAGAATTATTTTATTTTACATTTTATTACATCATAGTCGGCTCAAGATAACCTTGGAAACCCGAACATAAATTTTGAAGAAAATTATTTTTTGCCATTTCAGGTGGCCCAACTTTCGAAGACCATAAGTCATCACCAGTTGACCCGATCAGCTATTATAACCCCATTTTGGAAATGCCACAAAGCACTCTATAGGCTTGACCCATGCAAGTGCCCATCACCCAAATTTGTGACCTCATCCAGGGCTTCTAAAGCCTTCAAAACTGAGTTCAAAGTTTCTGTACCCTGCTGCCAATACCAAAAATCTTCAATATCTTCCAATATACACTTGATCTGGCAATGAAACTTTACTGGCAGACTTACATGACCAAAATGAACCTCCAAGAAAGAAATCAGATCATTCTAAGCACATGCAAAAATTACCAAAAATAGTAACTTTCCATAAATAGCAGCTCTGCACTAAAATAGCCCTTATTAAATATAAAAATAGAAATATTTTTGGGTGATGCAAGATTGCTCTTACACCCAGGATGCTCCTACATCAGACACCTAGGGTAATTTGAGAAGTGACCCTGTCATGACTTAGGTGTGTAGAGGAAAACCAAGACGGTTAACCTCCTCCTTTGTTAGCCACGATGAATCTTCTACAAGTCATCCTTTCCATTTGACCAAATACTCTTCATATGTCCTATTCCTTGTGCTTCTACCAACACGACTGTCCAGTATGTCTTTGATCTCCTTAGTGTCTGAACGAGTTGCTGGAATACTCCACTGTGCTGTTGTAATCTCATCTTCAACACCTCCTTCATGATACTCTGTCAGATTTGAAATGTTAAACACTGGTGAAATATTCAGCTCACTAGGCAATTCTACCTCATATGCATTTCCTGAATCATGCTTCTTCAATATCTTACATGGTCCAAACTTCTTTATTTTCAGCCTGTTATATGTACCAACTGGAAACTGCTCCTTCCGCAAATGAACCATGACTTCATCACCAACCTGAAATTCCTTATACCTCCTTTTC
This sequence comes from Chamaecyparis obtusa, assembly GCA_027943335.1. Taxonomy (NCBI): domain Eukaryota; kingdom Viridiplantae; phylum Streptophyta; class Pinopsida; order Cupressales; family Cupressaceae; genus Chamaecyparis; species Chamaecyparis obtusa. The sequence goes on along the minus strand of BSBK01000081.1, from coordinate 382,153 downwards.
TCATCTACCTTAGCCTTATACTGTGCGTTCATCTTGGTAATATGCTTCCTCACCTCTTCATGGATGTTCTTCAAGTGTTCTACAAAATCCTCAGCTTCAGCACTACTTATTTCTCCTTTCTCTATCTTCCTCAATTCAGATGCATTTCTTGGACTACTTCCATATACAATCTGGAATGGTGATTTACCAGTGCTCCTGTTGACAGAATTATTGTATGCAAATTCCACCTGTGGTAAAATCAAATCCCATCCTGTTGGCTTATCTCCAACCAAACATCTCAGCAGATTTCCCAAACTCCTATTCACCACCTCTGTCTGTCCATCAGTCTATGGGTGATGTGATGAACTGAACTTCAAATCTATCTTCAACTTCTTCCACAATGTTCACTAGAAATATCCAACAAACTTAGTGTCCCGATCTAAAACTATGGTCTTTGGCAAACCATGAAGTCTCACTACTTCTCTGAAAAACAATTCTGCTACATGAACAGCATCATTAGTCTTCTTGCAGGGAATGAAATGTGCCATCTTTGAAAATCTGTCAACTACTACAAAAATTGAATCATGTCTTCGCTGTGTCCAGGATAAACCAAGAATAAAGTCCATGCTGATATCCTCCCAAGGCTTCTCTGGTACAGGTAATGGCTGATACAACCCTGTATTCTGCTTCACTCCTTTCACCATCTGACATACTCTGCAACTCTGTACAAACTTCTTCACATCTTACTGCAACTGTGGCAAATAATAATTCTCACTAACCAAACCAAGGGTTTTATCACGACCAAAATGTCCAGCCAATCCTCCGCTATGCTTCTCCTTGATGAGATTCTCCCTCATAGAACTTCATGGAATGCACAACTGACTCCCTCTGAATAGCATATCATCCTGGATGATGAAATCACACCATTTTGTCCTGTCTAGAGTAACAGGTTCTATACAAGCTTTCCAAGCTTCACGAAAATCAAGATCCTCTGGATACAAATTCTTGAGTTCCTTGAACCCAACCACTTCAATCTGCATTTCTGTCAGCAATAGTTGCCTTCTGCTAAGAGCATCTGCAACCCTATTAGACTTTCCACTCCTGTGTTTCAAAACAAATGTATAACTCTGCAAAAACTCAACCCATTTCAAATGCCTCTGATTCAACTTTCCTTGACTAATCAAATATTGCAAAGCTTGATGATCAGTATACAAAACAAACTCCTTAGGAAGTAGATAATGTCTCCACTTCTTTAATGCCTAAACTATAGCATAAAATTCCTAATCATAAACAGAATATTTTCTCTTGGCATCATTTAACTTCTCACTGAAATAAGCAACATGTTTACCTTCTTGGCTCATAATAGCTCCTATTGCAGTACCACTAGCATCACAATCTACTTGAAACATCTTATTAAAATCTGGAAGTGCTAAAATAGGTTCTTCTGTAACTTTTTGTTTCAACAATTGAAAACTCTTTTCTGCCTCATTTGTCCACTTAAACTCTTTTCTATCCCCTCTCATTGTTTCAGTCAAGGGTCCACAAATACTACTAAAATTCTTGATAAACTTTCTGTAAAAGCTACTTAGACCATGAAAAGATCTTACCTCAGTAGCACTCTTTGGAGTAGGCCATTCAAGGATAGCCTGTACCTTCTTTGGGTCCATTTTTAGACCTTCTCCTGAAACTACAAACCCCAAATACAATAACTCCTTCACAAAATTGCACTTCTTCAAATTAATCAGCAATTTCTCTTCTCTCAACTTCTCAAATACCATACGAATATGCATCATATGCTCATCCAATGTCTTACTAAAGATCAAAATATCATCTAGGTAAACAATGACAAACTTACCCAGAAATTCTTTCAGAACCTCGTTCATGAGCCGCATGAAAGTGCTCGGTGCATTGGTTAGCCCAAAAGGCATGACTAACCACTCATATAGTCCTTCCTTTGTCTTGAAGGTAGTCTTCCATTCATCTCCTTCTCTGATCTGAATCTGATGGTATCCACTCTTCAGATCTATCTTTGAGAAATACACAGCTCCACTCAAACAGTCCATAATATCATCCATTCATGGCAATGGAAACCTATACTTGATTGTGATCTTGTTTATTGCTCTGGAATCTGTACACATCCTTCACTCTCCATTCTTCTTTGGTGCTAATACCGCAGGTACAGCACAGGGACTCAGACTCTCTCGAATCAATCTTTTCTGTAACAACTCATGTACTTGTCTGTTCAACTCCTCACTTTCTATAGGTGTCATTATGTGCGCTACCTTATTTGGTAAACTCGCTCCTGGGATCAAGTCCATCTGATGACTGATCTTCCTGATTGGTGGTAATCCATCAGGCATGTTATCAGATACAATATCTTGAAACTCATTCAACAAATCTGCAACTTCTACAGGAACATCTTCTACTTCCTCTTTACCAGCTTTTGGAATTAAAGCAAAACATACATGCTCATGCCTCATACCATCTAGGAAATTTCTTCCATCAACAAAAGTTATCCTTACATTACCACATACCTTTTCTTCAGTCTCCTTCAATGGTTTTAGCTTATGTCACACTCCATCCTTTGTCAGGGAATAGGTATTCACATGACCATCATGTACAACACATCTGTCAAACTACCATGGTCTACCCAACAACATATGACATGCATCCATAGATATGATATCACACAATACCTCATCTTGGTATCTGCCAATCTTGAACTTCACTAGGCATTGGTCATTGACCATGACCTTGTGGTCATCCTGTACCCAGGCAATCTGATATGGATGTGGGTGTTTCTATCTCTTGAGCTTCAACTTTGTCACCATCTCTTCTGACACCAAATTGTCAGTGCTTCCACTATCAATAATCACATCACAACATTTACCTTCACACTTGCACCTGGTGCGAAACAGGCTCCTCCTTTGCTCAGGTTCATTCTCACCACTCAATAGGACTCTTCTGTTAATCAACGTTTCTCCTCTTTCAGCATCTTCAGAATTTGATGATCTGACATCTTCATCTATATGTGCAACTCTGGCCTGGCCTTCATTTCTCCTGTCCATTCTGCCTTGGTGCTGAGGACATTAAAATGCCCTATGACCTTCTTCTCCACAGTGAAAACATGTTCCATGAAAGCCACCTCTTCCAAATCCTTGTCCTCTTCCTCTTCCTCTTTGATATCTATTATTCTGATCCTGGAAGCGATTGGAATTATTTCCTCACTGATTTTGACTGCTACTGGCCTCATCCTTCTTTTTTGGATCTTCATTTTGGCCACCATATGACCATCCACCAGATCATCCACCGTGACCTCTTCCATTTTGTCTGCTCTCGAACTTCTTGTTCAGCTTTTCCTCTACTTTTAGGGCAAATTGGTATCCCTCCTCAATACTGTTCATTCGAACCAGATTCAACTCCTCCTGAATGCTTGGCCTTAACCCATTAAGGTATCGGGCAACTTTCTCCTTATCAACTTCGGCATGGCCTATTCTGATGAGGAGTCGATAGAACTCCTTTGTATACTCCTGAACAGATTTTCCTACTTGCTTCAAACTTTGTATTTTCTTCAGTAGGTCAAGCTCATAATCAACAGGAATGAACTGTCGCTTCAATTTTTCCACCATCTGATCCCATCTTGTGATTTTATCTTTCCCTCTTCTATTTCACTCCAATTGAATTTCTTACCACCAGATCTTCGCATGACCTTTCAGTCTGGCCTTCGCAAATTTGACCCTATCAGGATCCTCAACATCTTCATACTCAAAATACTCCTCACATTCATTAATTCAGTCGATCAATTCCTCTTGGTTAAGATTTTGAAAAAATGTAGGAACCTCAATCTTAGGTCTTTTCCCAATCTTGGAAATCACTCGAAAAAAGTCTCTCTTCCTCCTGGTTCACAATTTCAGCTTCTCCTTCTTGATATTCTTCTTCGGTTTCATCCTCGCTTTCATCTCTGACATTAAGATTCATTCCTCTGCAAATCTCTTCTTGCAACGCTTGTACTTGTCTCTGTACCTCTCTAACCTCAGGTGTTACAACACCAGCTCTTCCGCCACGTTCCCTTCATGGAGGCATTTTCGCGATGCGCGCTGAAACCCTAGCCACGGTCCTAGTGCAAACTACCTCATAGTCGGTGATCTATTTACGCACTCAAGAACTCCTGCTCTGATACCACTTGATGAAGGGTGCTCCCCTTAATACCACAAACACATAACAGAAATAGAGAAACAACAACAGTAATATGCAAGAACAGAAAATTAGCTTCTTATTATCTCCACAAATGTGGAATTACAAACTTTTAGAATTACAATATGCAAAGCCACATGGGCATTCCCTTACAATATTCTGTAGGACAAAGCCTCGAATCAATACCCAGATCTACTACCCAGAATTATTCTGAACTACCTAAGACAATAATACAACCTTCCTTATATAGGCAATTATCCACCGCCTGGGAAGGTTCCAAAATTTTAGCCAATAAGGCCGACCAAACTTAGAATTATTTTATTACATCATAGTCAGCTCAAGATAACCTTTGAAACCCAAACAGAAATTTTGAAGAAAATTATTTTTTGCCATTTCAGGTGGCCCAACTTTTGAAGACCATAAGTCATCACCAGTTGACCCGATCAGCTATTATAACCCCATTTCAAAAATGCCACGAAGCGCTCTACAAGCTTGACCAGCACAAGCACCCATCACCCAAATTTGTGACCTCATCTGGGGCCTCTAAAGCCTTCAAAATTGAGTTCAAAGTTTCTGTACCCTGCTGCCAATACTGAAAATCTTCAATATCTTCCAATATACACTTGATCTGGCAATGAAACTTTACTGGTAGACTTACATGACCAAAATGAACCTCCAAGAAAGAAATCAGATCATTCTGAGCACATGCAAAAATTTACCAAAAATAGTAACTTTCCATAAATAGCAGCTCTGCACTAAAATAGCCCTTATTGAATATAAAAATAGAAATATTTTTGGGTGATGCAAGATTGCTCTTACACCCAGGATGCTCCTGCATCAGGCTTGCACTTGTAACCTCTGCAATTGATCTTTCAATGCCTTCCAACACCTTTTTTATAGAGGCTGATTCTTTCATAAAGATCCTCTTATTTCTCTCCCACCAAATGGCCCATAAGACTATGGCTGGGGTACATTTCCAAAGTCCTATGAACAAGGCCTTGGGGTGCAGAATTGGCCAAGCTTGGAAAATGTCCCTTATGTTATTTTGAAGGCGGGTATGAAAGCTTAACTTTTTTAGCACGAATGTCCAACATTGGTATGCCATTGGACACCTTGCAAAAAGATGATCTCCTATCTCTGCTTCCTCATTGCATAGCACATAATTGAAGACCAGGGCAATGTTTAACCTCTCTAACCTATCACTCGTTAGAATCCTTTTCTTGATTGAAAGCCATGCAAAGCAATTGGCTTTAGGTAATACCACATTATTCTAGTAGAAGGAATATGCTCATGTAGGAGTCTTATCTGATGCAATTCTCTGAATGAGCTTATACCCCTCTTTGATTGAATAGTTTCCATCCTTTGTTGGTGCCCAACTCAATTTGTCTTCATATTAAGAAAGGAAGACCTATCTATCATGGAGAATGGCTCAAAGAATATTTTTGTCCTAATCAGCTAATGGTAGGGGATCTGGATCCTTCTATATAATTCTTCTTGAGAATAAGCAAACCATAGATATGTAATGAATAACCTATTCCCCCCACATGGCCTCTGTGACTGATGTGATATTATGAACATTAGGCAGTGTTGTCAATGGAGGCTAGCCATTCCATGAGTCTCTCCAAAAACTAACCTTATCTCCTTTATTAATTTCCCATGTCACATATTTCAATACAATATCTCTAGAAGAGACCGTAAAATCCCAAATAACAGAACCCTTCAGAGGATCAAGTATGGAGAATATCCTTGATGGCTCACTATTATCCAAATACTTTTGCTACATAATTTGGCACCATGTAGTATGAGACTTTCTATACATTTGCCAAACTAGCTTTCCCTCGAATGCTACATTCCATTTTGACAAATCATGAACTCCCGCTCCACCTACAACAGGGGTATATGCCATATCTTGCAAAGAAATTAGTGGAATCTTCTTATCTTCTGTCATATTGCCTGTCCAAAGGAACCCTCTAATGCATTTTTGAATCTAAAGCAGGATTGATGGTGGTGCTTTAAGGAAATCTAAGTAGTAATTTGGTATAGCTGAAAGTACTAATTTGATGAGCATTATTCTACCTGATAGAGAAAGCCATCAAGCTTTCCATGCAACCACTCTACTTTTAATTCTTTCAATCACCAATGTCCAATAACTTGCCTTATTGGAGCCCATAAAGAAGGGTATTCCCAGGTATTTCGAAGGTAGAAAGTCCTCAGAGAAACCCATAATTCTCACAATTTTGTCTGAGATAACTTTATTAGTATTAAAAAGAAAGATTTTTTATTTTTGAGGATTGATTTTCTACCCTAAGACCTCTGAATATAGCTGCAGTATGTGCTTAATCTGCCTTGCTTCTGAGACCTGTGATCTACCAAAAAGCATTGTATCATCTACAAATAGGGAGTGAGTAACTGATATAGAGGTGCCCTGAATCTTTACACCCTGCCATTTCCCTATCATGTTGTGGTGCTTAATAGTCCTGCTGAAAGCTTTGGTCATAATGATGAAAAGGATTGGGGATAGTGGATCACCTTGTCATACACCTTGTGTAGAGGAAAAGAAGCTTGATGCTTTCCCATTGATGATAACTAAGAACCAAGCTCCCATAATACATGCTTTTATCCATTTGCACCAGGTTTTTGCAAATCCCATTTTTTGAAGGACTTGAAAGAGAAAGGTCCAACATACCCGATCATACGCCTTCATCATGTCAAGTTTTACCATGAAAGAGGGTGATTGGGATGTATTGATGGAATGCAAAACTTCATGAGCAACTAGAGCTCCTTCCATGGTTTCCCATCCTAGAACAAAACCCCCTACTCATGTGAGATAATGCTCAGAATAAGATGTTGTAGTCTCATGTAAATAGCTTTTGTGACAATCTTATATGTCAAGTTACACAGAGAAATGAGCTGAAAATCTACAAATGTTTTAGGCTCTTTAATTTTTTGGATTAGTGAAATATTGGTGGTATTGAAGTATTTGAGCATGGACCTATTCTTTCTAAATTCTTCAATAGCAGCTAACAGATCCCACCCAATAATATCCCAACAGCTTTGATAGAACAATGCAATAAAGCCATCTAGACCTGGTGCTTTGTCTGAAGGGAATGAAAATACAACCTTTCAAACTTCTTGAATAGTAAAAGGGGCGATGAGCTTCAAATTATCTTCTATAGTTATCAATGGGGGAATTGCCTCAAGTAAATCACTAACTTGATCATCCAATGGCATTGGGTATTCATCTAGAGCTAGGAGGTTTTTGAAGAATTTAAAACCTTCTTGAATATGATGTGCATTATGTAAAGTGGTCCCCAACTCTGCATTTTTTATTTTGAATATAGTTTTAGCAGCACATTTTTGTTTAGCTGAAGCATGAAAATACTTAGTATTCTTGTCACCTTGTTGAAGCCATAATTCTCTCGATTTCTATCTCCAATACTCTTCCTCTCTGCTACACAATTCCTCCCATTCAAGTTGACTTTTTTTCTATGCATAAGTATCATTATCTATGCCATTTTGGATGATATTTGTGTATAAATCATTTAGCTATGACTTGATTGCTTCTTTCTGCTTGAAAACATTTTTGAACTCATGTTGATTCCAATGTTTAACAAGAGCTTTTATGTGCTTTAGTTTGTTTGAAAATTGGTACATCTTAGAACCTTGAACAAATGGTGCACTTACCCACCATTATTTTAATAGAGGAAGAAAATGTGGATGACGAAGCCACATTCATTTAAACTTAAAAGATGAATAATGTTGATTCTTTTCCCCATCAGCTACCTGAATTATAGAGAGAGAGATGGGAAAATGATTTGATCCTGCCGAAGCCAAGATTTATGACTCAATTTGAAAGTTGTGAAGTTTCCATTCTTGGGAAATAAGAAATCTATCTAGTTGTGTTAGCTTGTGGTGACTAATCAGGAAAGTACTATCCAGGAAAGTACTGTACACTTTTCCTCCCGACCTGTACACTTTGAGGCTGACTATTTTTTGGTTATTTGGGCTGACTACTTATAACTCATTCTAACCCTAAAGTGGGAAAATATTGTATAATATGGCTTAGGGTTAGGGATTTTTTATCATGTATGATTTTAGTACTTGCAGCAGAATTGGGCTGTAAGGGATTACGGATTGTAATTAGGTTGTAATCACTGGATAATAATAATATTGGACTTGCTGTTGGTGGACATAGCCCAGGGATTGGGTGAACCACGTTAAATCTGTGTGTCTTGTGTTCTATTCTGTGTGGTTTATTATTTTCTGATATTAGTTATATTTGCACATAATTGTTATTTCTGCCTTGTTAATCCTAACAAGTGGTATCAAAGTGAGGTTATTTCATTCGTTCTTTCATCTATTCTCTAAAGTAGGTCTCACAAGTTAGTGGGAGAGTCTCTCGGTTAAGTGGAAGAAATGGTAGATGAGGGTAGGCTGAAGGTTGATAAGTTTAATGGGCAGAACTTCTAGTTATGGAAGATGCAAATGGAGGATTATCTCTATCAGAAGGATCTATGGCGGCCATTAGAGGGAGTAGCCAAGAAAGAGCAATCAATGTCTCAGGAGGATTGGGATATTTTGGATAGGAAGGCACTGGGGAGTATTCATCTATGCCTGGCACAATCGGTGACATTCAATATTACTAAAGCAAAGACAGCTAAAGATCTGATGGAAACCCTAGCGAAGTTGTATGAAAAGCCTTCAGCTTCAAACAAGGTATTTCTTATGAAGTGTTTATTTAATATGAAAATGGTAGAAGGTGGATCAGTTACTAATCATTTGAATGAGTTTAATATAGTTACAAGTCAATTAACCTTAGTTAAAATTACTTTTGATGAAGAGGTTAGGGCTCTCTTGATTTTGTGTTCTTTACCAGAAAGCTGGAATGGCTTGGTAATGGCTGTTAGTAATTCTGTTTCTGGTTCTAATACCCTAAAGTATGATGATGTTATTGGTGTTATATTGAGTGAGAAAATTCATAGGAAAAGCTCAGGGGCATCCACGTCGGGTAGTGTATTGAACACAGAAAGCAAAGGCAGAACAAGAGATAGAGGAAAAAACTCTGGAAATCATGGAAAATCAAGAGGAAAATCAAAGGGAAAGAGGTCCGAATCTAAAGGGCCAAATGATTGCTAGTACTGTGAAAAATCAGGTCATAAGAAGAAAGATTGTTGGTCTCGGAAGAAAGATCAAGGAGACAAAAATGATGGAAACAAGGAGGCAAATGTGGTAAGTAACAAATCCAAGGAGGATGCTTTGCTCTTGTCCTTAGAAAGTATTGATGATTCATGGGTTTTAGATTCTGGGGCTTCATTTCATGCTACACCCCATAGAAGTTATTTTGTTGATTATGTCCAAGGGGATTTTGGGCTAGTTTATTTGGGAGATAATGAACCCTGTCAGATTGTTGGAAAGGGAAAAATTAAGATTAAGTTGTAGAATGGGAATCATTGGCTACTACAAGAGGTAAGACATGTTCCAAGGCTGAGTAGGAATTTAATTTCAGTAGGGCAACTGGGTGATGAGGGTTGCATAGTTACTTTTAATGATAAAAATTGGAAGGTTTCAAAAGGTTCCTTAGTAGTAGCAAAAGGGTGAAAGTAGGCACCTTATATCTTTGTACAGGTCATACTGTTCCTTCTACTTTAATTGTTTCAGAAGATAATGAATGTTCAGGAACAGTGGCTGTAGTTGAGCAGGAAGAACATCAAACTGTTGCTGTAGATTCTGACACAGCACTATGACACAACAGACTTGGGCACATGAGTGAAAAAGGTATGAAATTACTTCATTCAAAGAAAGTTTTACCTGGTCTGAAATGTGTCAATATGGATTTCTATGAAAGTTGTGTTTATGGAAAACAAAAGAGAGTTAGTTTTGTGAAGAGTGGGAAGGAAAAGAAAAATGATAGATTAGAGCTGGTGCATACAGATGTATGGGGACCAGCTTAGGTATCTTCCCTTGGTGGCTCTCTATATTATGTTACATTTATAGATGATGCAACAAGAAAAGTATGGATTTATTTCCTTAGACAGAAATCTGATGTATTTCAAACTTTTAAGAAATGGAAATGCTAGGTTGAGAATGAGACTAGTAAAAAGTTAAAATGTCTCAGATCTGATAATGGTGGTGATTATTGCAGCACAAAATTTGAAGAATATTGTTCCTCTAATGGTATTCGTAGGAAGAAAACTGTACCAAGGACTCCACAAGAAAATGGAGTGGCTAAACGCATGAATAGGACAATAATGAAGCATGCAAGGAGTATGAGGTTGCATGCTAGGCTGCCCAAAAATATGTGGGTAGAGGCAGTGAACACTGCTATTTATTTAATCAATAGAGGCCCCTCTACTCCTTTGGACTATGGTATTCCAGAGGAAGCATGGAGTGGTAAGAAGGTGAGTTATTCTTTTCTCAAAACCTTTGGTTGTGAAGCTTTTGCACTTATAGATTCTGAAAATAGAACCAAGCTGGAAGCTAAGTCAAAGAAATGTGTATTTGTTGGGTATGGCATTGATGAATTTGGTTATAGGCTTTGGGATTTTGAAAATCATAAAATTGTAAGAAGCAGGGATGTCATATTCAATGAGAAAGTATTGTACAAAGATCTATTGCTGCAGCATGAGAAGAAAGAAAATGACTATGTAGTACTGGATGATACTCCACAAGTTCATGTTCCAGTAGTTCTTTATGGTCTGCAATAACAATAACAACAAATACCACACACCCCAGTGAGTGTTAGACGGTCAAAAAGGCTAAGTAGACCTCCAGAAAGATTTTCTCCATCTTTGTATTCTATTTTGTTAACAGATGCTGGTGAACCTAAATGTTATAATGAAGCTATGCAGGTGGATACAAAGCTTCAGTGGGAGTCTACAATGACAGATGAAATGGACCTTTTACTGAAAAATCAGATATGGGATTTATGTAAGTTACCTGCAGGTAAAAGGGCTTTACAGAATAAATGGGTTTACAGGATAAAAGAAGAGGATGGAGGTACGAAAAGATTTAAAGCCAGATTAGTCATAAAAGGATTTGCACAGAAACATGGTATTGATTTTGATGAGATATTTTCTCCAGTTGTTAAAATGACTTCTATTCGTACTGTTTTAAGTATTGTGGCTACTGAAGATTTGCATTTAGAGCAGCTTGATGTTAAAACAACCTTTCTTCATGGTGATTTGGATGAAGAAATATATATGGTTCAGCCACAAGGATTTGAGGTCAAGGGTAAGGAGAATTTGGTGTGCAGATTGCAGAAAAGTTTATATGACTTGAAGCAGGCACCTCAGCAATGGTATATTAAATTTGACACTTTTATGAATGGGCATGGATATAGTCAGTGTCATTCTGACCATTGTGTTTATTTTAAGAGGTTGGATGATGATAGCTACATTATTTTATGTTTATATGTTGATGATATGCTTGTAGCTGGGTCTAACATGAATCACATTAAGGGGTTGAAACAACAGTTAGCAAAATCTTTTGCTATGAAGGATTTGGGGGCAGCAAAACAAATCCTTGGTATGAAAATTTGTAGAGATAGGAAAAATAGGAAATTGTCTCTATCTTAGGCTGATTATATTGAGAAGGTGTTGCAACATTTCTCTATGGAAAATGCCAAAGCTGTCAGCACACCTTTGCCTGGTCATTTGAAATTGACTAAGGATATGTGTCCCAAGACACTAGAAGAAGAGACTAAAATGTCTAAGGTACCTTATGCTTCAGCTGTAGGGAGCTTAATGTATGCTATGGTATGTACTAGGCCAGATATTGCACACACAGTGGGAGTCGTTAGCCGTTATATGAGTAACCCTGGTATTGAGCATTGGAATGCAGTCAAATAGATTCTCAGATATTTGAGAGGCACATCTAGTACGTGTTTACACTTTGGGGGTTCTACTACTACTATACAAGGCTATGTTGACTTAGATTTGGTAGGAGATATAGATAGCAGGCGGAGTACTACAGGTTATATATTTACTATTGGTGGGACAGCAGTGAGTTGGATTTCTTGACTACAAAAGGTGGTTTCTTTATCCACTACAGAGGCAGAGTATGTTGCTGCTACAGAGGCAGCCAAGGAGATGATATGGCTTCAATTCTTCATGGAAGAATTGGGACATCCAAAAAAGGATAATTTTCTACATATAGATAGCCAAAGTGCCATTCATCTTGCAAAGAATTCTTCTTTGCACTCAAAGACAAAACACATACAGTTGCGGTACCATTTCATTCGATCAGTTTTGGATGATGGATAGTTAAGGCTGAAAAAGATTCATACTGATGATAATCCAGCAGATATGTTTACAAAGGTAGTAACAAGTGAGAAGTTGAACTCATGTTCAGCTTCAGTTGGTCTTCTAGACTGAACAAAATAAAGGAACAGCTGAGTCCAAGGTGGTTCAATCCAGTGGGAGCCTCATGTGGGTAGCGGTATTGCTACAGGATCAGTCTCCAAGTGGGAGGTTTTTTTAGTATAGTGTGGATACTAATCAGTCACCAAGTGGGAGATTGTTAGCTTGTGGTGACTAATCAGGAAAGTACTATCCAGGAAAGTACTGTACACTTTTCCTCCCAACCTCGCCGAGGTTTTTTGAGGCCGACTACTTTTCAGTTATTTGGGCCGACTACTTATAACTCATTCTAACCCTAAAGTGGGAAAATATTGTATAATATGGCTTAGGGTTAGGGATTTTTTATCATGTATGATTTTAGTACTTGCGGCAGAATTGGGCTGTAAGGGATTATGGATTGTAATCAGGTTGTAATCACTGGATAATAATAATATTGGACTCGCTGTTGGTGGACATAGCCCAGGGATTGGGTGAACCACGTTAAATCTGTGTGTCTTGTGTTCTATTCTGTGTGGTTTATTATTTTTTGATATTAGGTATATTTGCACATAATTGTTATTTCTGCCTTGTTAATCTTAACAAGTTGAACAACAATTTGTTCAAATCCAGTTCTCCTATTAGTCCAAGTGAAGGAGCCCTGTGAAGGAGGAATGTCCATAAGATTGTTGTTATCCACAAAATGAGAAAAATCTTGAATTGTTTTTATTGGTGGAAAAATGCCACTAGATTTTTTAGATTGATCCAAGATAGCATTGAAATCACCTCCCATAATGACACTTGGGGATTCTTGAGATTGGATCAAATGAGTAATTTTGGTCCATACTTTTAACTTTTCTTGTGTTGAAGAAGGGCCATAGACATTTACCAAGACAAAAGAGATATCAAAGTATGACATCTTCAAAATTTTCCAATTGGGGTTTTGTTGAATGAGGTGGCCTTGAATTGTTTGAGGATTCCAAAGAACAACTAGACCTCCTAAAGCTCCTATTCTAGGAGAGTGAACTAAGAACCATTTTGACCATTTGGAAATTGTGTTCTCAAATGTATCTTGAGAAAGCTTGGTTTCTTGAATCAAAAGAATATATGCCTTCATAGAATCAATCAAATTCTTGATTCTACTCCTTTTGTCAGAGGAATTAATGCCTCTGACATTCCAAGAATTGATCTTTATTACGGACAAGGAGAACTTTTTGTTCTCCTTGTCACATGCTTGGTAACTATGAAAGTGTCATCCAAAGTTGTCTAAATACCTGCTGCTATTTCATTTTTAGTCTTAGCTCCTTTCAGTCTGCCTCTGGACTTGGGAGTCTTAGGAACTAGCAGACACTTTGAAGGAGTCTAATGTATTGAAAGAATTTGATGGTGATCAAATAGTACCAAGGAAGTGACATCCTCTGGTTCTCTAGAATTTAATGTGTTGGTAGTTTCAAGCATACTAATCATAGCATCTGAACATTCTGAGTCTATCAAGATTCAAGCATTCTGATAGATAATTTTTTCCAAACCTAGTGAATCCTCATTACTTCTAGTTGCCACCATTAATTGTGTTTCCTGGGGCATGTCAAAATCATTCCCCGTATCCTCTAAAATATGACATGTTTTCATAGTTTGCGATTCCAAATTTGAAATTGTTTGAGGAGTTCGTCAATATTGGAATTATGATGATCAACTGGGAAGCCTTCATCCTATGCTATTTCATAAATAATGGATGTAGCTATTTTAGACATGATCTGATCATTAATCTGGTGGGCCTTCAAATGAGATATTTGAGATGAATTAGCCAAATCCCCCTAGATAGTTAAAGGAGATTGGCATTTCAAGTGAAGAGTCCGCGACCTCCTACTATCAATTTTCAATATATTTTGAATTGAAGAGTCTTGTGACATCTCAAAGCCTTTGAAGCCAGCTGTGAAGGTATGCCAGGTAGGTAGGGCTAGATTTAAAAAAAGGGAAAAATCTTGACTAGATACCTTCCTGACATTGGCTACCTAAACTGTGCTTAGGGAATTATCAATGTTGTGGAAGTCATTTTGGCCATCATGCTATTGTGGAGTGAGCTTATGCATACATAAGGCTAGATTTGAGTTATGATCAGCACAAACTTCTATAGTAGCTTGGGTGATATCTTGACATTGAGTATTGAAATGACCCAGCCTATGCTGAAATTTATTGACTATGATATCATCCTGAATCTTAATGGACTGATTCCAAAGCCCCCACTAAGAATTTATCACCATATGCACCGGGGGAGATTTGCGAGAGTCTAGAAGAAGATAGACTCTAACCTCTAAATGTAGATGATCAAAAGGTATAAGGTCATGCTTGAGAAATATCCCTAGTTTGTTTGCAAACATTTCAATAATCTGTGTATTCAAGCGGAAGAAGAGGAAAGGAAATCCAAAAGGGGAAAAACTGAATGTCTGCTAGCTGAGGTTTGAAGTTAGGGACCCAGATCATGGTAAAAAGACCTGATCCAAGACAAAACCAGCCTTTCTACCTATGGATAGAATCCCTGAACTCTTTGGACTTAAAAATAGCAATGAAGTATTTAGATTCCTGATCTATATAGAAGATATCCTTTAATCTTGTCCATGCGAAAAATGCCCAATCTTTAATATCAGAGAAGGGAAGTGAGTTGGAAGCAAACTTACCTATAAGAGAAGATTGGCAAAG
Organism: Chamaecyparis obtusa; assembly: GCA_027943335.1. Taxonomy (NCBI): domain Eukaryota; kingdom Viridiplantae; phylum Streptophyta; class Pinopsida; order Cupressales; family Cupressaceae; genus Chamaecyparis; species Chamaecyparis obtusa. The sequence continues at coordinate 366,950 of BSBK01000081.1, read as the reverse complement.
AAGACCAATGGATTGTTGCAGCATATGTGGTAGAAGCGTGATTGACAATAGCTGATCAGATGTCTCCAAGGAGGTAGGATTTTGAGGATGCTTCTTTTGCCAAACTTGGTGAACAATTTTTGGATTAAAGGGGGCTCGAATTTGGGCTGGCTTCAAAAAATTAGAAGAGGGCCCAAAAGTCATGTGCTCTAACTTTGTGCCATCATGATTTTGTAGCTTGTGTGAAGGGTGAGGATCCTTATCCCTCACCGATGAGTCTAATCCTTTCAAATCTTTGGGGGGATTTGTGAAAATACGGGCTGGTGACCTTGGAGGAGTGCCTTCACATACATCAAATATAGGCTACTTTTGAAGTCGTCACTAGTTACTACCAGTTCCATACATATTGTTCCTATGTTGTTGAAGTGATCCCTTAGCCCTTTGGTTTTTTGAATTTTTTTTTTCCCACCCAGATCCATTTTCAAAATGTGAGAAAAGCAGGAGATGATCTGAAGCCTGCTTCGAAGATTCTCCTATTTCAAAGATGGAGCATTTACCAGACCCCTTCCAAGCATCTGTGTGGAAGTTTTGTTGAACTCGTCTTGGATGAGAATGAGGTAGTGGGTTTGGGAGTGTTTTACGGTGATCATGGAATTGAGGATTTATGAAAAAGGGTTTGGCAGGTTGGACAACTACCTTTCCATGAAAGATCGAACCCACACCTTTGCTATCACTCTGCACATCCTCAAAGTTTTTTTGTTTGAAGAAACATCATTGAAAAACTAGATCAGGTGAAGGCTTATGTGCTGGCTGCACAATGGGCATGGATGAGAAAATGTGATCAAAGCCTTGTAACCCCAAAGAATTCCTGTTTGATTGAAAACCCACCTTATTACTAATGATACCCCACCAGGAATTATGTGGAACATTTTGAGGTGGAAAGAGGCGAGAGCCATCTTCAGAGAAAAGTGCACCAGATCTGCTCCTGAGAACTTCATGATTACTTGTTGCTACACTCGGTCCTACCACTGCACCCATACTTGCTACTACTCCTAGACCTACTCTGATGCCCATCCTCCTCGATCTCATAGTTCTTGTTCTAACTAGAATGTTATGAGTAGGACTAGTAGTATTAAAGCTCATAAACTAATGCAATGCAAATGAACTAAACTAAGAAAACATACAAAATGAAAATAATTGTATTTTGAAAGAGATTTTGTAATTTTTTTGTATTTTTGAAATATAGAAGCAATAAATCTAATTAGCATGCAAGATTTAACATAAAAGACAAATCTAACATCAACAAGATAATATAAAGGGAAATCTAACACCACAAAACACAATAGGGCATCTAATTCCAAAAAAGAAAAGATGATATGTTGGGTTCACCAAAATGAATGATATGAAATATTAGTTTACCAAAATGAATGGGATAATTAAGTGAATAGGATTGAATAGCGGTAGATAAGATGCAAAAGGGGAATATAAGACCTATCCTTAATCCAAATTCCCAAAAGAAAAGATCCAAATGGATTAATCACCAAGAAATGATCAATGCACAATTGAATCAAATAATGGAGAACATGAAGAAAGGAGAAAATCCTATAATCCACTATAGAAAGTATGTACTTGAAATTTCAAATGAATGGAAGGAAAATACTAACCTCAAAATAGGGAAAATCTAGAAAATACCAATTTCTAATGTTTGTGCACAGTATCGGATAATTTTGCAACCTATTTTGGACTGAAAATGTCGAGACAGAGAAAAACCAAAATTTTTTTTGTCTTTTTGGAAGTAGGTTGTCCTTGACCTAGATAGCGGGGCAAGGTCTTACCCCAGGGCAAGATCCTGCCCCTTAGAGCTCTGACAAAAATTCTTCACAGATCTCAAAAGTTCACCAAAAAGGGTATCCAAATCTGAACTTCAATTGGATGTCTTGTACCTATACCTGCAAGAAAATGGTTTTTGTTTGTTTTGGTGAGGGGGTTTTTGATGCAGGAGCATCCTGAGTGTAAGAGCAATCTAGCATCACCCAAAAATATTTCTATTTTTGAATTCAATAAGGGCTATCTTGTGTAGGGCTGCTATTTATGGAAACTTTCTATTTTTAGTAAGTTGGTCATACGATCTCAAAATGTTCTAATTTCACATGTGGAGGTTCATCTTAGTTGTATCAGCTTGTCGGTAAAGTTTCATGGCTAGATCAGGTCTAGTTTTGAAGATATTGAAGATTTTTGGTATTGGCAGTAGGGTACAAAAACTTCAAACTCAGTTTTGAAGGCTTTAGAGGCCCTGGATGAGGTCAAAAATTTGGGTGATGGGCACTTCCATGGGTCAAGCCTGTAGAGCACTTTGTGGCATTTCCAGAATGGGGTTATAATAGTCAATCAGGTCAACTAGCGATGACTTATGGTCTTCAGAAGTTGGGTCACCTGAAATGGCAGAAAATAATTTTCCTTCAAAATTTCTGTTTGGGTTTCAAAAGTTATTTTGAGCCAACTTTTATGTAATAAATTGTAAAATAAAATAATTCTAAGTTTGGTCATCCCTAAGGGCTAAATTTTTGGAACCTTCTCGGGTAGTGGAAATTGCCTATATAAAGAAGGCCCGTAGTGTTGTCTAGGGCAGTTCTGGGTAGATTTGGGTAATGATTCAAGGCTTGTCCTACATAATATTGTAAGGGAATGCCCATGTGGCTTTGCATATTGTAATTTTGAAAGTTTGTAATTCCACATTTGTGGAGACAATAAGAAGCCAATTTTCTATTCTTGCATATTGTTGTTGTTTTTCTATTTTTGTTATATGTTTGTGGTATAAAGGGGAGCACCCTTCATTAGTTTTCCTTGGTCAAACCCCAATTTAGGAATTAACCTTTAAATTGGATTGAAATAGTAATATGCATAAACAAAGTAAATGGAACTATTCACCTTGCTTATGTTGAAGTCCTTGTAGGGGATTCGAATCCTTGAATCCACAAGTAGGGATGCTCCAAATGAATGTAGAAGTATGTAGGATGTTCCAAATCAATGGAGTTCTTCAACACCAATCTTGAATGTATCTTTGCATTGGAAGAGGCTTGGATGAATGTGGATGGAGAAATCTTCAAGGGGGCTCCAAAGAGATTGAATCCTTCAATGGCTAACAATGGATCTCCTTGAAGAATACTTTAATGCTTGAATGCTTGGATTGAAGATGAATGAATGTTTGTTTGCTTTCCTTCTCCTTCTTTCTTGCTAGTTGAGATTCTAAGAGATTATGAGATGAGATACTTGATTGAGAGATGGATAAAATGAGAGAGGAATGCCTCCTTTTATAGTGATCTAGGGCACAAACTCCTAGAGAAGGCTAACATTGGAGAATTAAATCCCAATTAACCCTAAACCCTAGAAATGGAACTAGATTAAATGAAATTTAAGGATTTACCATTCTAAAACCTGAAATGGTCAACTCAGAAGCGGGAAAATAAAACTTATCTGAAACTTGACATCCCAGAACTTCCAAAAATTGATATTTGAAATAGGGGTCAAGGATGAGGTAGTCTCTACCCTAGGTTAGGGACAAGGTCAACCCTAACCTAGGTTAGGGACTAGGTCATCCTTGACCCTCCAGGTCATCCTTGACCCAAGAGGTAAAAAACTCCAAGTTCTCAAAGGATGTTGCCAGAAAATAGGTTGGAAATAGAGAGAGAGAAGCAAAATAGGGGGAAACAACTAGATCAATGCAAAGACCCAATCAAGGCACTTGACATGACCCTAGACCACTTACTCGGAGGGATACATTCTTTTATCATGGAAGTGATTCCATTTTAAGATGATACATTAAGCCCCCACTTTAGCAAGAATATGAACTCGATGCAAACTCTTGGTAAAGGAAATCATAATGAAAAGATAATCTCATCATAATCAAAGGGAAAAAGAGAAACATAAAGCCCCCAAGGACTCAAGTCTTCATCAACTCCAAGATCAAAATAAGAGAGACATCTCTAGAGAGAGAGTGTGTGTGATTATCTTTCCCAATGAGAACTTATGTCCCATTGTGAACCACACAAGGAAACAATGCAACTAGAAAGATTGAATTGAACCACCTAGTGAATGTGGCTACTCACTAGTCAACCCATCAAGGATTCACCCTTAGGAATATTCTATTCCATAAGAGTAAAACCAAAAATAAAAGAAATCTAGTCTTAAGGACACCTTTGACCTTAAGGGATCAAATAAATTTGAAATTGGAGGGATCAAGATATCCTGAAATATAAATCCATGCTTTAAGGATTATTCGCTAATCCAAAAAGGGAGAAAAGGTATCTTGAAAAATAATATATGTATATTGAAAAAGTGTGTGTGTGCAATAGGTGATCAGAGAATATGCCCCCACGTTAATTTCATTGCTAACACTTTAACAAGAGCAATGGATTTAATAGAAACATAAACAACTCCACTGATTACGTTTCCACTACGAGATGCCCCAGATGAAGACAAATCAAGGGAAATACCACATAAACATATAGAGAATATAGAAGGGAACTACTTGCCATGGGGTCAGTATGATCATAAGATAATATATATATGATATTATTGAAAATGAATTGACATCATTCCCCATAGAAAGTAGAACTACAATTACAAAGGAGGAAAGATCACATATTATATACAAAGAAGAATCTTTTCAGACTATGCCCTAGAGACCAAAAAGAATCAGTGCTACCAAGTCATGGATCCAAGTAGATTACACAAGGAAACATTTATGAACAATAGAACATTTAAAACATAAAAAGAAACAATATATAGAAGAATAGAGATACATATAGAGGAATGGTACAATAGGTTTGATTTCATTATCACCTTGCTCCAACAAAGTAACAAGGGTCATATTAAAGAATCTAACAACATTTAGCAAACACATCGTGGGAGAAGCACAATACAATAGGGAAACACACAAAAAAGCTACCATAAAGGACAAGCCAATCAAGTGGGCCACCTACTCTCCCCATCTCCTTCTATATTATTTAGGGAAGGTGGGTAACTCATAAGAGGGGCTATATCCAAAATAGTAGGAATGATAGCCAGTTCCAAACTAGTATCCTCTTGATAATCACAATATTTGATACTAGGTGTAAGTGTCAACTGTGATGAAAGCATATTAGGTAAATCAATGTCAATGTCAATAGTCTCATTTTCATCATTAACACCATCAAGAGTATCTTCTTCATCTAGATTAATCAAAATAGGATCTAAGATATGAATAGAATCATCATAATCATGCATCTTAACATCATTATTAGTAAGAACATCATGCATAGGCTTATCAGAAGAAAGTAAAGAATTTTGAAGAACATAATTACAAGATTTATCTTGAGAATGAAATTTTTTATTATGTTCATTAGTAGATCGATTACATTTTTCTTTACTTGAAATATGTTGAGAACTAGGAGGAACAATCACAGGATCCTTCACATGTTCTTTAAGAAGATCAATAGGATTATCAATAGTCGGATGATCAACAAAAGGATCTTGATTAATAGATGTAGAAGCCATGGATAAAGGAGGTATAGGTGTAGGAAAAAGACCATGATTAAGATCTATCAGAGGTACACTTAATTTGAGAATCTTATGATGCTTATAGGCTTGATATGAGTGGAAAATATTATCAGGTTGAGAAGGACATGAATTAGGTAATGAAGGCCAAAAGAAGTCAAGAGTAGCACAATCTTTGGGCCTAGAAGGATGATATATACTATGATTAACCATCTTCACTTCTTCATCATGAACAAATTTAAGACATTTATGGATAGGTGAAGCAACAACATGCATGGCATTCAACCAAGGAAAACCTAGCTTAACTTGAAATTGATCAGAAGTAGGAACAACAACAAAAGTAGTGTTCACAATTTTACGACAAAGTTCAATCGGCAAGTTAATAGAAGAAAATGATGGATAAAGAAAAGCATTACAAGTTTGAATCCACACATCAGATGTATCATAAGAATTGCGTTGCAAATTTTTCATAAAAAGATTTTCTTTAGTAATAACATTGACGAAGGATGTAGGATCAACAAGACAACCAAGAGTAGGTATCCGCAAAATCCTAGCATTAATGTAAATAGGACCATAAGGAGCTTTAATAGTCTCAGAATCATCAAAGGTAATCAAAATTTCCTGAGATCTTTTATTCTTAGGTTGTTGTCGAGGTTTAGGTTAAGTTTCCAATTTTGTCTTAGGTTTTTGTTGAGGTTGAGATGGAGATACATATTGAACAACATGCTATACTTGATTAAAAATGTGATTAAGATCATCCATATTTGAATCATACACAATTTTCATAGAAGATGGTTGAGAAATGGTATTAGTATCATGCACAGGTAAAGGATTCATATAGATTTGAATATTTTAATTCGGAGAAGAGATAGATTTGTTCCCATTACCATCAAGATTATCAAAAAATAAGGCATTGGAATCAATTAAGTCTTGAACCTTATGTTTTAAAGAATAACATTTCATGGTATGATGACCATTCTAACGATGATATTGAAAAAAATCTTTAGGATCAAAAGATTTAGATGTAATCGTAGCAGGTAAAAGAGGTCGAATAGGAGGTAAAGTAATCATATTAGCATTTAACAACCTATTCATAATAGAATGTAAAGATTCAGAAAGAGGAGTAACATATGATTTAGTCAAAAAGTAGTGGATGCAAAAGTGGCATTATGAGATGCAACAACAACTTGATCAGCAACTACGTTCATTTTTTTGTTTATCTTGACATAGTTGTTGAATTTTTTGAATTTGTTTAGATTAGGAGCAACATCACTCTAATCAACTAGAATAGGAGCTATTGGAGTGTTGTTCCCAAATTGACTCACTTGTAATTGATAATGATGAAGTGTTGCACAAAATTGTTGAAAAGAGGTAAATTCAGTAACCAGAATCTTATCTCTAATATCCTTTTGCAAATTTGAAATAAACATACATTGAATATCAATATCAGGAACAAGATAGGAAATCTAAGCATTCAAATGCTTAAATATACCAATAAATTCAGTCAATTTCTATTTAGCACTTTTTTTACAATGAATAAAATTAGTGAAAGACACTTGTGGGCCAATGTTGTTTTCAAATTGTTGAATAAAAGAATTGGAAAGTTTTGAAAAAGAGTCAATAGAATAAGGAGGCAAAGAACAATACCATTGTAAGGCCTTGTCATGAAAAGTTCTAGAAAACAACTTGGTTAAAATCCTATGGTCATGAGAATAATCACTACAAAGGATTTGAAATGTTTTAACATGATAAACGGGGTCTCCTTTTCTGTTATAATTCTCAAGATGAGGCATATCGACTTGCTGAGGAACAGAAGTACGAATGATGTCAAGGGACAAAGGACTTCCCATGTCACATGTAGGAATACTAAACTTGTTTTAAGTTAAGGATGCAAGTTGTTATTGTAAGGATGACACAGTTTGAGCCAAACTAATGAGTGTTGAATGATTAGAGAAAATAGGAGTAGCAACACTAGAAACACTAGGTAAAGTGTAAGAAGCTGCAGGGATGGAAGAAACAACTAGAGGACACTTGGAACTATAGTTGGAAGAGGATTGGAATATTTAAAAGGAACATTATGATAAGAAGGTTGTGATGTGGGAAGGGACACAAGAGGAATACTCATAGGAATAGAGGGAACCGTCACAGTCACCAAAGGAGTATAGGTAGGAATACTAGGAAGAGAAGAAGGTTCTATACTAGTGACAGGAGGAATCAACCCTAAATCCTGAGCTAAAGGTTTAACATTTGAATGTATGAGGTGAGTAATACCAAGCAAGAGGTTAACACCTTGATCACTATCATGAATAACTTTCTTAAGAGTCTCTATAGCTTGAATAGAATCTTGATTATGGTTTTCTTGAATAAGCTAATTACCCATTTTATCAAGTTCAATTGAAATTTTTTGGACTTGTTTAGGAGAGACTCTTAAAGCAGCATCCTCATCATGAGATGAGTGAGAAGAAATTTGCTCCATAATAGGATTGGAATCATGAAGAATCAAATTATCATCCAGGATCCTAAGGAAAGGAGAGGAAGATTCAGGATCAAAGGCACCCATGAGTCTATGACTTCTTCTAATTGGAATTTTATGAATAGGACTAGTAGTAGTACAGCTCATAAACTAATGCAATGCAAATGAACTAAACTAAGAAAACATACAACTTAAAAAAAATTATATTTTGAAAGAGATTTTGTAATTTTTTTATATTTTTGATATATAGAAGCAATAAATCTAATTAGCATGCAATATTTAACATAAAAGACAAATCTAACATCAACAAGATAATATAAAGGGAAATCTAACACCACAAAACACAATAGGGCATCTAATTCCACAAAATAAAAGAGGCTAAGTATGTCGAGTTCACCAAAATGAATGATATGAAATAGTAGTTTACCAAAATGAATGGGACAATTAGGTGAATAGGATTGAATAGTGGTAGATAAGATAATATGATATTCAAAGGGGGAATATAAGACCTATCCTTAATCCAAATTCCAAAAAGGAAAGATCCAAATGGATTAATCACCAAGAAATGATCAATGCATAATTGAATCAAATAATGGAGAACATGAAGAAAGGAGAAAATCCTATAATCCACTATAGAAAGTATGTACTTGAAATTTTAAATGAATGGAAGGAAAATACTAAGCTCAAAATAGGGAAAATCAAGAAAATATTAATTTCTCATGTCTGTGCACAATATTAGGAAATTCTACAATTTGTTTTGGATTAGAAATGCCGAGATAGAGAAAACCCAGAAAACTTTTATCTTTCTGGAAGTAGGTCATCCTTGACCCAGATAGCGTGGCAAGGTCTTACCCCAGGGTAGGATCCTACCTCTCAGAGCTCTAACAAAAATTCTTTGTAGATCTTGAAAGTTCACCAAAAAGGCTATCCAGATCTAAACTTCTATTTTCTATCTTGTACCTGTACCTACAAGAAAAATGGTTTTTGTTTATTTGGATGGGGGGTTTTCCATGGTCAAACCCCAATTTAGGAATTAACCTTTAAATTAAATTGAAATAGTAATATGCATAAACAAAGTAAATGGAACTATTCACCTTGCTTATGTTGAAGTCCTTATAGGGGATTCAAATCCTTGAATCCACAAGTAAGGATGCTCCAAATGAATGTAGAAGTATGTAGGATGTCTCAAATCAATGGCATTAGATCTTCAACACCAATCTTGAATGTATCTTTGCATAGGAAGAGGCTTGTATGAATGTGGATGGAGAAATCTTCACTGGGGCTCTAAAGAGATTGAATCCTTCAATGGATAACACTGGATCTCCTTGATGAATAATTGATAAATGAATGCTTCTTTTCTTTCCTTCTCCTTCTTTCTTGCTACTTGAGAGCTTGAGATATTATGAGATGAGATACTTGATTGAGAGATGGATAAAATGAGAGAGGAAGGCCTCCTTTTATAGTGATCTAGGGCACAAACTCTTAGAGAAGGCTGACATTGGAGAATTAAATTTTAATTAACCTTAACCCCTAGAAATGGACCTAGATTAAATGCAATTTAAGGATTTAGCATTTCAAAACTCAAAATGGTCAACCTGTAAGCAAGAAAATAAAACTTTCAAAAAATTGACATCCTGGAACTTTCAGAAATTGAAATTTGAAATAGGGGTTAGGGACAAGGTAGTCTCTACCCTAGGTCAGGGATGAGGTCCACCTTGACCTAGGTTAGGGACTAGGTCATCCTTGACCCTTCAGGTCAAAAGCTCTAGGTTCTCAAAGGAAGTTGCCAGAAAATAGGTTAGAAATAGAGAAAGAGAAGCAGAACAGGGGGGAAACAACTAGATCCATGCAAAGAACCAATCAAGGTGCTTGACATGGCCCCAAACCACTTACTTGGAGGGGTAAATGCTCTTATCATTGAAGTGCTTCCATTTTAAGATGATACACCTTTGTGGGTTCATTGTCCTACTTTGTGAGTAATATAATATTCCTTTTCCTTGTCTCCTCACTTTGGGGGCAAGGGTCTTATCTCACTCTCCTCCTTATGTCACATGACCCATTTTATCCCTTTCTTGACTTGTTTCTTTTATAATATGCCATGCTTTATTGAATTTATTTGTTGTTTTATGTGAGGATATCCTCTTTTTCAAAAAATCAACATCCTAAGTGCAATCTGATGTTTGCTTGAAAATATGTGTCTAATATAAATATAATTCACTTAGGGAGGCATTATGTGTCATTCCTCTTTTTTGTTTTGTTTTTTCTTTCTCTCTCTTTGCATCTGATAGCCCTTGTGAACTTGCATATTTTATATTCTTTCTTGCAAGAATTTAATTTTTTTACACAAGGATTTGTATCCCTAATTACAACCTTATCATTTCTTTAAATTTCATGTTAATTACAAAAGATCTACCACTTAGAGCATGTATTGGGTTGTTCTTTCTCCACCCTCTTCTCAAGGATCCATTATCTCTTTGTTATTCATATCTTTTATACTATGATGTCCTCCTTACTTGGAAGTGTATATCTTGTATAATTGGGTTGTCCTCTAAGTAGATGTAATGTGTTATCCTTCCTTATTTCTTTCATATTTCTATGATTTTTCATTATTCTATGGCATAATTCTTTTGGCATGAGATACTTTGTTTTATGCAAGATATGATTGTATCTTCTTAACAATAATTTTGATATCTCAAAGGGTATGTCGATCATTTAATAATAATTCATATCATTCTTTCATTTCTTTCCTTGATGATTTGTTTACTTTTTATGTGATGTCTTTTCTAGCATATATGTCTATTTTAGGAGTTATCTCTAGTTTATAGCTTATTTTTCTTGGAATTGTGTATCTATTATGAGGTATCTATCTTTCAAGGTGTATCATATATTTTATCTTGCCTTCACACTTGGGGGGAAAGGTTGCATGTACACTATTTCTTTCTTTTGTCTATGGATACACTTTCCTTAGTACAAAAACATCTATTTATCATGTGACATTATTTTCCTATAAGGAAATTTTTTGTTTTTATTGGGATTCTCTCTTATACAAGAGGTGTAAATAATTTATCAGTACCTCTTTCTTATTTTTAAAACTATGTTTCATTATAAACATGTTCCCTTACTTTGGGTTTCAAATCTTTTCATCCTTCATCAATAATCCCTATTTCACCTAGTGATAAGGGGGCTAAATAGGTGCATTTTATTGTTCTCTTCCTGCTCTTTGTCTTGAAGATGTTATCTTTGTTCAAGAAATCCTCTTGAATGTATATTTCTTCTAAGAAAGACCTCTTCCTTTGAAGGGTCTCTTCTCATAAGAAAAATATCCTTTCACAATTATATATTTTCTTAGCCTATAAGAGTTAATGCTATTAGCTAAGATTGTGGCATACATTGTTGTTTTAAGGATATCTCCTTGTGTGAAATAACTATCCTTTATTCTCTTCCTTATAATGTCTACTATGTAGCCATCATAAGGAGGGGACATAAATATGGCCTCCCCTATACATTATCTTTCACATTTTCTTTATGCATTTTTACATACAAACCAATCTCTGTGATGTAAGAGATCTGGATCTTTTCATGGGGTGAACATAAGAAAACCAATCCTCATGGATATCTATGGTGTAAGATATCTAGATCCATCCATGAAGTGCATACATAAACACACAAACAAATCTTAATGGTGTAAGAGATCCAGATCCACCACTAAGTACACACATAAAAATACAAACCAATCCTCATGATGTAGGAGGTTCAGATCCATTTATGAGGTCCACATAGATAAAGATGTAGATGGAATTCACTAGCACGACACATAAAAATACTAGGAATTTTAATTATGTATTTTGTGTGATTCAAAGTAAATTAGACAATCTTACTAGGTGAGTTAATGACACCCAGGTCTCTCTCTCTCTCCTAGATGTAAATTTTCATAGTTTTATTATTATTTTATAATTAACTCTCTCTCTCTCTCTCTCTCCTGTGAGAATGAGCTTTTCTCATACTCTTGCTAAAGTGGGGGCTAAATGTATAGTATTAAAAGGTAAGAACTTACTTTGTTTTCTCTTTGAGACCATTTTTATCCCTCCTTAGTGTGATCCTTATATTAAGACCTCTCATTTCACTTAATTGCATACATTTATTTAAGTCAAGGTCCTCTTTTCCCCTTCAATCTCGCTCAAAACCCTAATTTAGATCTAATTTACATGCACACTTTCTCATTTATCAATCCATGTACCCAATTCACTTTCCCTCTTTCCTCCATTTTAGCCTCCATGATTGATTTTCTCACTTGTCTTTCCTTTATTCCTCTGAAATTCCAAATATTTTACAAACCATGCACAATTTACCTTGAAACTAACCTTTCTAGGTATAGGTCACACTTGGGGAAACTTGTACTAGTATAGGTCACACTTTGGGTGACCTATAGCTCAGGGCTTCAATTTTGGTAAGTTTTAGGGCCCGATGTAAAATATTTTATTTTTCTTGCCTAGTGAAGTCGACCCTTCATAAATTTGGACCCCAAAATCACTATAAAAGGAGGATTACTCTCTTCATTTTCAAATCCATCATTGTGAATATAAGAAAGCTATTGTGGATTCAAGGAGTTAAAGAAAGAAAGAAAGCATTCACTAAAGGCATTTATCCATCATCCATCAAGCATTAATGCATTCCCTTCCATAGATCTAGCTTCTTTCTCCATAGGAGACAAAGGAGTTGGCCATGAAGGGAGGATATCTACATTCATTCATTTGAGTATTCCTCTTCTTATCAAAATTAAGGAAAATTACAAGAATCTACAATATGAGGTTTTTTCTTACATATTTCCTTTTGGTTTTTGTGTTTAGTCAAGCCTATTGCATCAATATATTTGATCACATACTAAGTTCAATTGCATTTACATGGTACAATATTATTCATTGTTGTTTAATCTCTACTACATGATAGTGTTTCCCTTATTTTAATTCAAGGTTAATTCCTAAATGGTTTCTTGAATAAGACAAGTCCCTTTCTCACAAAAATTCCCCCTTCTCTTTGGTGTGTAGGTTTAGATTCCTAGAGTTCTAGAATTAGAATTAAAGATATGAAATTTCAGTATTGATCATAGTCATGAGTGTTAGGAATAGTCCCAAGAGATAACTGAGAGGGGGGGGGGGGGGTGAATCAATTATCTACAAGTTTCAATTCTTTATCCAATTAAGTATACGTAAACATAAAGCATAAACACAATGAAAGAACACTTGAACACAACACCAATATTTTGGTTACGGGGAAATCCAAATAGGTAAAAACCCCGGTGGGACTTGATACCCACTAATATTCTTATAGAAACCTAAACATCCTTTAGAAAATAAAGTATTTTTATTTTTTGAAAAACCCCTGATGACATCATCATTTGTTAATTAATTAATTATTTAATTAATTTATTTATTTTTATGCCATTAAAACCCTTTACCTTAATTAAAAATATTTAATTCAGGATTCCCTCCCAAAAATGTTTAAATCTTATTTAAACACCTTTTCCCTATTTATTAATTATTTAATTAATAAATTGACCCAAAATCCAAAAATTAAATAATTAATTTATTTTTTCCCAAAACTTTGCCAAATTCCTAAAAACCACTAACCTCTTCCAGAATCTTCTAATCCCTCTTTAAATTTGATTAAAAGCTAATCCCATCATTTTCTAACCCTAATCCCAACTCAAAATATTTAATTAAGATTAAATATTAATCCTCAATCCCTAAATTACCCTAGGAAAACTCTAGACTCTTCTAGAACTTTCCTAATCCTTTCCTAAACCCATTTAGGGGAAATTACCTACTTTCCCTAAGCTAATCTAAGTCTCATTTGACTCCTAGTGAAACCCTAACCCTAATGAGCCTCAAAATTCATTAAAGCCTTTAAGATAAATAAATCTTTATTTATTTCCTAAATTCTTATTATCCCTAGAAAAGACTAAACTCTTCTAGAAAGTCTTCATCCTTATCCCCTTTGACTCAAACCCTAACCTTACCCCAAACCCTAACCTATCCTCCTAACCCAAGCCCTTCCAAAAGCCTATAAGTACTCCTCATTTCTAAGAGCAAAGCAACCATTCACCTTTTATTTTAAGCATTGTTATCATGCTAATTTAGCTCTAGATTTAGCATAATCACTCTAATTTAGATCATTTTCAAGCTTTCTTAGAACACACCATAGCTTAGCAATAATGGATTAACTTAGTTTGCTTCATTGTTTTTCATAGCTTAGCATAATCTCACACTTCATTTGGATTAAAATCAATCTAGTATAATCATATTTGTTTCTTAAATCTCCATTAAAGCATTTTTGAGTTCTTGAAGCCTTAGGGGCAATTTTGGGTGTTCTACCCAATATTGTGCCACTTTTTGGGGTTTTCATGAGTCTCAAATCATCTTAGAATGCATTAGAGTATGATCCAAGTGCTTAGAGAGCACACCCACATCCCCTAAGCAAGAGCAAATCAAACAGTGCTTGGGTGCACCTGTTTAGGCTCTATCTGAGGTGGCTTAGTGTAGATGTTTTTGTTTTGAATTGATATAATGTTAGATTAAAATTTAATGTTTTCTTGTCTTAGCCTTTCAAAATAGATCCAGATAGCCTAGTCTACATTCTGGCACGCCCGGTGAGACCCCTGTCCCGATCATCTACTCCGAAATCAACTTCTCTTGGCCATTTTTCTCATCTTTTTCTCAAAAATCTGGGTTGTCCTATTTCACTTTCATTCTCAACTACGCTTTTGTTGTCTGCAACTGTGCATTTGTACAAAATTTTGTAAATCTACACATTTATCATGAAAAACTATGCATTTATCACTAAAATTATGCATTTGTTCAGACTGGCTGCGCATATGTTTAGACTTGCTGCTCATATGTTCAGACTTGCTGTGCATGTGTTCAGACTTGCTGCACATTTGTTCAGGCTTACTGCGCATTTGTTTTTTCTAAAAATTAGGATTTTTAAAAGCATTCTAGCAAAATAGGTGTAGTTGCACATGCATTCTTTGTTGCTGCGCATATGTGCAAAATTTGGATTTTCCGTTACTGTGCATATGTTCAGATTCCCTGTGCATTTGTTCACTATTCCTGCGCATCCATTCCAGTGAGCGGTAAACTGGTGTTTTTTAAGTATTTTAATTTGTTTTTTTTTTCTTGCAGATTCTAACTCTTGTTATTTTTTGCAGGTACAAAAAAAATATTTAAAATCAATCCCGAAAGCTTTGTTGATTAAAGAAACTAACTTCATTTTTTGTAAAATCTTGAATGCCTTTCAAGTTTCATGCATCAAAGCTATATTACGAACTTGTCTTCTTGGAAATAAAAAATCAAAGAAAATGGTCAAAACAAGTCTTGAATGAAACTAAAGGAATGAAGCTAAGTCCTAGAGTGTCATTATCATTTTGAAAATCAAACACACTCTTGAATGCAATAAAGAACAAACATCTATGTTCCCTCCTTTTCAATTCAAAAGCAAAGCGCATAATCAAATTTTGAATACCTTAAAGGATCAAAACAAAGCACTTCAAAGTTCTTAAAACAACATGCCAATCTCAATCTTGAGTGCTCAAAGAAAGAACTTGCAACTGCTCAAATCGCTTACATTTTGGAGAAAGAACAACTCAAAATCTAAACACTTGTGTCTTCAAAAGTTTTTCAAATTCAATCACACTTAATTTAATTTGGAAAAAATAACTCTTTTTGGTGTGCATCTAGGAGCTTTCTTTTTCTTCAAAATCCTTGTTAAAGTAAGCAACATAGAACATTTGAACTTGGACAAGTTCACTTGTTTTACTTTTAGCGAGGCCTATCCAGGGAGAAAAGTGCTTCCTCTCTAGAGAACAACATCAAACTGGTATCCCCCCCAACCGGTATATAAATAAAGTGAAGGCAAAAAGTACTCACTTATATCTCCTAATCCATAGGCGTTCATGCCAAATATAGTGACTGGGGATGGTAAATATTCCTCCCCTAGCGATGTTGGCTAGGCTCTTAAGTGAGTCATGGGCGGTCAGCATAACTGGGTATGGAGACTCCACAGAACTATTAAAAAATTGATAAAATAGAGGCTACCCTATCCACATCTGAAAGTATCAAAATCCTTGTGTAAGGACCGATTCCAAGGGGTTTACCGGGTCACCTCAAGAGTACTCATCATTTGTATCCCCTTCTAGGGGGTACCAAGCTGTGGGCAAGTGATTTTGATACTCAACTTCCTTAGGTAGATCTGTTTGAAGTGTTTGATAGTCAAAAACTCTATGAAAACATTGTTAGAACATACACTTTTCAAAGCTTTATCAGAGTTAGTTATCCTATTTGAATCCCACAAGGTTGCTTTGTCCCTTGTGGAGATTGCTTTTGCAAAAGTCTTTTTGAAATCTATCCTTTGCCATTGGAAAACATCAAACTAATCTATAAACTAGTTCAAGATACTCAGAAAATCCATGTGAGTCCAAATCCTCCCAAAATCTAGAAAATGTCCAAAGCTTTTAGAATCTCAAATCATGGTCTTCCAGTCATATTCAATCCAGTCTTGTCATCCTTTCCTCCTATCTTAGGTTAGCAGAGTCATCTTGGTCATCCCCCATCCCCTTGTCTGTCTTCCTCTAAAGTTAGTTTTCTTCCAAACTTGAGCCAAATCCAAACCTAGTCTGATCCCGTCAGTCATTCCAATTTGAGTCTTAGTCTTCCAATCCATCTCCATCCACCATTCCTATCTAACTCACCCACAAGTCAACATGTCTCAAAACTATTATGATGAGTTTGGTTATTATGTCTCTCCCCTCAATCCATCCTATCCCAAAGATGATGAAAGCCTTTTAGATCATGATGCGTATTTTAAAAATCTTAGCAAGTTTTCTCCAAACATCCCCCAGCGTCCAATCATTCCTCCAAAATATCCTATCATGCCTTCATGCTTATCCACTAGCACTCCCTTTCATGTCCTCAACAAGGAAAATCCATTATCTTATCCATGCACAACTTATCTCTATCTTAAACCTACACATCCTCCATATGCATCCTTCATACCTCCATTTGCTGCTATGATCATATCCCAATCACCACCATCCCCTCGAAACACTTCACGCTACTTCCCTTATCCAAAACCTCCATCCACTTATCCTCCAAAACCCTTTCAAAACCAAACATCAAGTCTTCCAATCCTTTTCCCCAATCCTCCGTCCTATCTCAATCCACCATCTTCTATTCCAAAACACATTTCCAGAAATCCCCTCCCATAAGCAGAGTGCATCCTTCAAATTGCTTCATATCCCGTAACTTGATCCATCACCTCCAACTCCTCATCACCACCATCATCCCCTCAATTAGGTTCACCATCTTCCACCCCATCATCATGTGAGGACTATCCCAGTTCTCTATCTCCTCCATCTTCTAATCCTTTTTCACCATGAAAGTCTACAAGGAGTTTCACAAGGAAGCCAACAACAAATCCCACTCCTAAAGTTGAAGAGCCAAGCCATCTCAAAACTTCATGTGAAGCCATCATTGATGAGGCCCATCCATTGCTCCCATCTATCATCTATCTTCCATACATTGATCCTCTTCCATCTCCTAGCATCATTGAGTCCCTTCCATTTGAAGTTTTCATCCAATCCCCACCAACATCACCTCCTCCTAGCATTATCCAAAGCACATCCAGTGAACCCCATGATTTCACCCTTCTTCCTACCATCACAACTAAAGAATCTTCCATCCTTTCATCAATACCATCTAAAAATTTCACCCCTCTTCCTACCATCACAGTTGCAGAATCTCCCATCCTTTCATCCATACAATCTGAAGAGTTCTTCCTTCTTCCAGACATCACAGCTATAGAATCTCCCATCCTTCCATCCACCCCATCTGAAGAGTCCATCCATGCATCCCCCAACACTCTATCCACACAAATCTTATCATGTCAAGATCTTTCCCAAAAGCATGTTGAAATATTCATAGAAGAAAAGCAAGATCCAATCCCTTCACTTCCCCTATCACATGCTCTATTGCTTCCATCACCCCCAATCCAAAATCCTACAATCCCAATTCTTCCAATCCAAGATCCTACAATCCCTATTCCTCCATCTCAAGATCTGTTACTATCTCCCAATCCCAGTCAAGATCCCATCATCCCATCCTCTCCTCTTGAGGGTCCTCCAATCCAAACTATCTATCCAGCTGCTAGCACTCTATCCTCTTGGTCCACTTACGTTTGTCAGAGGTAGACCACTTGAAGTAGAAGAAATAAGTTCCATATCTTCCATCAGGGAACCAAAAAATGGATGTTTATCATATTCCCCAAGTCAGAAATATCCTTGTTTGGATAAAATGCTCAAGAAATGGAATTATCAAGGCAAAGGCCTAGGCATCCATGAACAAGAAAATCTGGAGCCTATCCAAGACAAGAAACATCCAAAGTTATGTGGAATTGGTCACACATCAGAAGAAGGCACTTCCTCCAAAAATGTTGGTACAGCTAAAGCTAAATTCAAGCATCCTACCAAACCCACCATCACATCTTCCAAGGCATACAACACCATTCCTCCTCCTCCATCGTTACAACCAAAGACAACCTATCACATTCCTCCTTCCTCCTCCAAATCCATTTTGGGTCCCTATGTCCCAAAATCTACCAGCACATATCCTCCACATACCAAATCCATTTTGGGCCCTTACATCCCAAAATATCATCCCCCATCTTATCCTACTTATTCTTTCATCCAAAATCCAAGCATCCCTAGTCGGGATCAACAAAGGCACATGCCCACATATCCTATCTACCCATCTCCTTCCATCTCTCCATCTATATTTACTCCATCCCGCACATCTCCTCATATTCACTTTGATGCTCCCCACAATTTGGATGCCATATCCAATATGAATAAAGGGAAATATCCACAAAGATCTAAGGATTTCCATGTCCAGTCTAAATGACATGCTCAAGCAAAGAAAAATTCAATCAACAAATCTAAAGCATCCCTATGGCCACAAAGGCCCAACCAAGCAAAAGAAACCTCTGCTATATCCCAATGGTTGCAAAGGCCCAGAAAAGCACAAGAAAAATCCCCTACATGGTGACAAAGACCCAACAAAGAAAAAGAAAAATCTGATGCATACCAATGGCCACAAAGGCCCACCAAAGCTAAAGCAAAAATGATGTGGATCCCAAAGGAAAAAGATGTAATGCATCTAAAAGAAACATCCATAATGGCATCCAAAGTTGCTAATCCCCTAGCTACTTAGTCTTCTCCTCCATCTCCTCCATCTATTTTGGGTCCCAAAGATCCTAAATCTCCTAGCATAAATCCTCCATCCTATCCACCTCTATCTTTCAAAACCCATCCACTTCATCCATCTTCCTCGCAACATGTGCCAATGTTGGTCCTGACAACATCCCCCTATCATGATCACTTTCCATCCTTCCATCCAAACACTTTCTACCACCATATCTCCCATCTACCTCATCCCATCCATGCCTTTGCATAATCCCTCCTTCCTAACAAAAGTTGTACCAACATCCAAGCACATCAAAATGATCAGTGAAGAAAGTCAATGACAAATCAGAGAAATTAGCAGGTCAGCAAAATTAGAAACTCAACAACAAATCAGAAAACCAATTAGAATATTAGTGAAAGATAAACACAAAGTTAGTAGAAAATCAGAAAAATCCATAAAAATTGGAAAAATCAAGAGAAAAATATCAAAGAAGAAAAGAAAAAGAGAAAAAATTTTGTCCTACGGTGAAAACTTGGCAATTCAAGTGCCTTGGACAAGTACCATGGTGAAAACCTGGCAAACAAGCATCATGCATAGGCTCCACCTAATTCCTTTCTGCAGTTAGGGGCCATTCCCTTCTATCACCATCTTATCTAGCATCTCCTCCATCCATTTGTCTCTCACCTCCTTCATCCTCCTTTGGATCTTGATGACAAAAACAAAGACTACTAGGTATATATGCTTTTGGGCACCTTCTTGGCATCCATCACACATTTTAGCTACATATCCTATGTCCAATCCATTCATCCTAGCTTCCATCTACCTTCCTCATCCTCTCATCAACATATCTTTTGTCCAATTGTACCCCATCCTAAAGCCTCTGAAATACATGAACTATCCTAAGCAGGGGGCATCTTATTCCTTGGTGACATATTCCTTGGAGACTATATTTCATCCAAAATCTTCCATCTCCCAAATCCTTAAGCAAATCCACCATCCAATCTCCCTAAATCTTCCACTATCCAATCCTCAAGCATTCTTTCATCTAAATCCAAATCTCCCTCCATCCAAATCTCCTAGCAGTTCCATCATCCTCATCCTAAGCATTTCCTCCATCTTTTCATCACCTAGTATCTTCCCTTGTCATTGGTATCTAGCTATAGGCTAACCTCATTGCAATCCAATGCCATTCATCCCTATCCAAACATTCCTAGCAGTCTTCTAGCAATCTTCCAATCCTCTCCACATCCTCTAGCTATCCAACATCCAAGATCAAGCCAACTGATCAAATCACATCCTTAGTCTTGTAGCTAGCCTTGATCTCAATCCAATCATCATCATTGGGATATGTCCTTCCCAAATCTATGTCATTTTAGGACACATCATCCATCACCAGTCCATCTTGGCCTTCCAGCCCAACTGGGGCATCATCTTTCATATCTTTGGAGCTTCAGCTTCATCCCCAAGTTCTTCCTATCCCCAATCCTGAGCTTTTGTACATATTAGTTGTATATCTTTTCCTGTCCATTATACATATTGTCCCTTGTTGTTGTACATAGTCCTTGTTAGTCCTACAGTAGCATTTGATCACAAATCTTGTCCTACCTAGCCTCGCACTTCAGCAACATCAATTGTTGACTATCCTTGATCATCGTGACTATCTTTGAACTGCATCATTTTCCAATCAGCAACACAACATTCTCCTCATCAGCATCGGGTCCACATAGATGTATGCTTCTATTTTGTCTGACCTAAGCCTAATCTTGGGTCCCCTCAGATGTATCTTTCCTATCTGACCTAATCTTCCACCAATCACACCAGGTCCGTGTCAATGTATCCTTCCACACGTTCAGACCAATCTTCCTGCCATCAATAAAATCAACCTCTCTCCTTGGAAAAGGTTGTCTTTTGGAGTTATCATTTTGACCTTGGATTTTGTCCTTTGGGTCTTGTTAATCTTTTACAGCTTCTCATTATTTCTCTACTCAAAGTCACCACGATCCTTTATATCATGGTGCACTGCAAATGAGGACAATTTGGGGCAAGGTCTTTTGATCTTTTGCTTCTTCCTGTGAGTTAGTCATGTGTTTGTGGTTTCTTCAGCATCGTTTCCATCATGCCTCCTTTAGGTTTCATGTGTGATGCTGGGGAAACCCTGCGTGTCTTTTTAGTGTCAGTCCTATGCAATGCTGGTGACAAGGCCTCATGATCCCAGTATCCTTGGCAGGTCTCTAGCATTGCTATTTCAAACTAGGTTGTGCTCTCCACATTTTCACTTGGAGCTTTCCCAAATCCCCTGCATTCTGCATCATATAGATTAATCTTGCATCTTGCATCCTCATATAGCTACATCTTGCATTTTGCATTCCATCTCATCTTGCATTCACCCATCTTTTCTCTTGGAAGCTTGGTTATTTATCTCCCCTTCTTCCTAGGTCCTTCCTTCTTTGTTTCCTTTCGAGAAAATTCCATAGTGTTTACTCCTTGCATTATTTTCTCAAGGGGGCACAACCCTTTTTTCCTCTAAATTCTAGCCTTGGGCATCTTATTTTCTTGTCTTTGATGCCATGCCACTTGTGGCATCACATCAAAGAGGGGCAAAATGTAGACACCTAAACATCCTTTAGAAAATAAAGTATTTTTATTTTTTGAAAAACTCTTGATGACATCATCATTTGTTAATTAATTAATTTATTTATTTTTATGCCATTAAAACCCTTTACCTTAATTAAAAATATTTAATTAAGGAATCCCTCCCAAAAATGTTTAAATCTTATTTAAACACCTTTTCCCTATTTATTAATTATTTAATTAATAAATTGACCCAAAATCCAAAAATTAAATAATTTATTTATTTTTTCCCAAAACCTTGCCAAATTTCTAAAAACCACTAACCTCTTCCAGAATCTTCTAATCCCTCTTTAAATTTGATTAAAGGCTAATCCCAACATTTTCTAACCCTAATCCCAACTCAAAATATTTAATTAAGATTAAATATTAATCCTCAATCCCTAAATTACCCTAGGAAAACTCTAGACTCTTCTAGAACTTTCCTAATCCTTCCCTAAACCCATTTAGGGGAAATTAACTACTTTCCCTAAGCTAATCTAAGTCTCATTTGACTCCTAGTCAAACCCTAACCCTAATGAGCCTCAAAATTCATTAAAGCCTTTAAGATAAATAAATCTTTATTTATTTCCTACATTCCTATTATCTCTAGAAAAGCCTAGACTCTTCTAGAAAGTCTTCATCCTTATCCCCTTTGACTCAAACCCTAATCTTACCCCAAACCCTAACCTATCCTCCTAACCCAAGCCCTTCCAAAAGCCTATAAGTACTCCTCATTTCTAAGAGCAAAGCACCCATTCACCTTTTATTTTAAGCATTGTTATCATGCTAATTTAGCTCTAGATTTAGCATAATCACTCTAATTTAGATCATTTTCAAGCTTTCTTAGAACACACCATAGCTTAGCAATAATGGATTAACTTAGTTTGCTTCATTTCTTTGCATAGCTTAGCATAATCTCACACTTCATTTGGATTAAAATCAATCTAGTATAATCATATTTGTTTCTTAAATCTCCATTAATGCATTTTTGAGTTCTTGAAGCCTTAGGGGCAATTTTGGGTGTTCTACCCAATATTGTGCCACTTTTTGGGGTTTTCATGAGTCTCAAATCATCTTAGAATGCATTAGAGTATGCTCCAAGTGCTTAGAGAGCATACCCACATCCCTTAAGCAAGAGCAAATCAAACAGTGCTTGGGTGCACCTATTTAGGCTCTATCTGAGGTGGCTTAGCCTTTCAAAACAGATCCAGATAGCCTAGTCTACAATTCTGTAATAGTGTATAATGATCCTTGCTAGAAGATCCTTTACCCTGTTAGGAGTAGGTTTACAATATATTAAGTACAGTAGACCTAGTTAAGGTTCAGACCCTATTAGGAGTCTTTTACAATTGTCCCTATTAGGGGAGAGGACGCACTATCCAAGAGCTCACTGCTCAAATGGGTGAAGGCTACAAACTTCTGAATAACAGATACACACTATATCTAGATCTTGGTGAACTATGCTTTGACCTACTATCTAGATTATTTCCAATGAATAGCACACATTCTCTACTTGGTCACATAGACCTTGTTCTGATGGTTCAACACTTTACACACTCTCCTCTGCTCTGCTTAATCAACCATGAACCACACTTCAACAATCACAAATGACTGCCTATAAATATTTTTTTTCCAAATGATATAATCAAGTTGGCTTGTTAGAACCACCTTGAAATCATATTAGAGAAACTATAATAAACTCCAAGAAACATTCTGTCATCTCTATTATGCATGCAACTCATTCTGGGACCTGTCTAATAAAATAATTGTAGATGCACGCCACACACTGTCGATTCTACCAATACAACTAGAAATTTCTCTGTAAGCTTAATTAACTTATGCACTCTTAACTAAAAATCAATTAGACTTCTCCAAGCTTAACTCCAAGGGCACATATCCTCAAGATAGGTGCAACTCAAGAAATAATAAAATCTCTGTCGGCTCTTCTGGACAAACAAAGGAAACTGCTACTAGTGAATAGCAACTACATAACTTTACTTGTATTCATCATTAGACTATGTGTTCATAACTAAAACATCACTAACATGTCTTCAACATATATCCTAGGGTGTATGCCCATAAGACAACTGTATGGACAACCATACATAGAGCACTACTTGTAACTCTGTTAGGAACACTGCTGACACAAGTTGCTATATAACTATCTGTACTTATAGTTATCCTCTACACCCATGATATCATGATAATATCATGTCCATGCATCATGTACTAAAGGTTTATTAAATAAGCCTTCCATGCATGCTACTTTCCATATGTTGTCATCAATGACAGACATACAGTCAGTACTCGCCTGCTGGCAAATCTCCAAAATCTCCCCCTTTGTCATTGATGGAAACATGTGGAATGAAAAACCACCATCAACCCAAATGAACATTTCTTTTATAACATTCTCAATTTCCTCTTCAAAACTTCCCCAAAGATGAATCCTCCATCTGCTAGGATATTTTCTAATATTCTTCATTTCCTCAACTCTACTACTGTCATAACTAAATGCTACTCCCTGTTAGTATATTACTGCTCTTTTTACTTTTGTTTTTCATGACTCTATATATATAATCCCCCTTTGACATAAATGGAAAAGGGTACCACTCATTTTAAGCATCGGTACTAGTCCTGAGGTAGAGTAGTCAACCTTCCATCAGTCCCTAAGGACTGATGCCATTCCTACTTCCTTCTAAGCAGAATCAGAGAAGGGTATTACTCCCAACTTACCCCTGAGATACTCAAAAGTATCCTTAGGAAAGGGCTTTGTGAATATATCTACCAAAAGTTCTTTAGTACTCACATAGTCCAACTTGACTTCTTTCTTTGCCACTTTCTCTCTTAGGAAGTGATACTTGATCTCAATGTGTTTTGTCTTTGCATGAATCACAGGGTTCTTTGACATATTGATAGTACTAATGTTATCACAGTGAATAACAATAGGATAATCAATTTGAATTCCAAAATCTTTTACCATCTACTTGATCCAAACAATTGTAGAAGAATTTAAGGTTGCTGCAACATACTCCACTTCTGTTGTTGACTGAGAAATATAGTTTTGTTTCTTGCTTGTCCAAGTGACAAGTCTATCACCAAGAAACACTGCTCCACCTGAAGTACTTTTTCTATCATCAACACATCCTACCCAATCTGCATCTGTGTACACATGAAGCTCAACATTTTCTAAATTAGGATACCATAGACCATAATCTATAGTGCCCTGCAAGTATCTAAATATTCTCTTTACTGCCATAAGGTGACTTTGTTTAGGCTCTGCTATAAATCTTCCAACTATACCAATTGCATTGGAAATGTCAGGTCTAGTCTAAGTAAGATAAATGAGTTTACCAATCATAGACTTATACAATGTTATATCAACTATGGGTGAGTCATCTTCCTTTGTAAGCTTGCATCCAGTAATCATAGGGGTTCCTACTGGCTTGCAATCATCCATCTTGAAATTCTTCAGTATCTCTTTCACATACTTTGATTGATTAATGAAAATCCCTTTTTCTATCTGCTGCACATTTAATCCCAAAAAGTACTTGATAGGACCAATCATACTCATCTCAAACTCATTCTACATTTCTTTGGCAAATTCAACATTGAGTTTGTCATTACCTCCAAATATAATGTCATCAACAAATATAGCTACAAGTAATAAACCTTTAGATGTCTCTCTAATGAATAGATTACAATCTGCTGCTCCTTTCTTTAATCAAATCTTTGTTAAGTATCCATCTAGTTTGTCATACCATGCTCTAGGGGCTTGCTTAAGTCCATAGAGGGCCTTCTTCAATCTGCATACCATATCAGGTCTGTATGATAAGGTGAATCCTTTAGGCTGCTCAATGTATACTTCTTCTTTTAAGTCTCCATTCAAGAATGTTGATTTGACATCCATCTGATAAACTTTGAAGTTTTTAACTGTAGCATAAGCTAAAAATAACTTAATAGCTTCTAATCTACTCATAGGTGAAAATGTGTCTGAATAATCAATGCCTTCTCTTTCCACATTTTCCTTACATACTAATCTTACTTTATTTCTTACTACTATACCATCTTCATTCATCTTGTTTTTTAATATCCACTTTGTTCCAATCACATTCTTATCACTAGTTCTTGGGACCAGTTCCCAAGTGTCATTCTAAATGATCTGATCAAGTTCTTCTTTCATAGCATCATGCCAATGTCAAGCCTTACAAGCATCTTCAACACTTAAAGGTTCAATTTGAGATAGTAAACATACCGTATCATTGCTAGCTGAGTTCTTTTCTTGTGATCTTGTTAAGACTTTGCCGCTCTGATCTCCAATGATGTCTTTCTGGGAATGATTTCTTGATGTAAACTTTGGAACTTTAGGTGATGCTGACTCATCACCCTTAGGAGTAAATTCTTCACTTGTCTCAGGGTCATTGAACAACACATCAATGTTGTCAAACATTTCCTCAATAACTATCTCACTAGTGGAGGGTCTAGGTTCTTCTTCAATCATGGGTGAGTAATCATGATATCTTTCTTGAATCATAAAATTTTCATCAATCTTTATATGAGAACTTTCAATGATCTTTTTCAATCTTAAATTGAAACATCTATAAGCTTTACTTTTAGTAGAGTAACCAATAAAAATACCTTCATCACTTCTTGCATCAAACTTTCCTACTGCTTCATCCCTCTTGATGTAGCACTTGCTTCCAAAGATTCTAAAGTATTTTACAGTGGGAACATTACCAAACCATAGCTCATAAGGTGTTTTGTCAGCACCAGGCCTTAACTGAATTCTATTGATTGTATAGACTATTGTATTGACCACATCTCTCTAATAGGTGTGTACAAATTTTCCTTCTATCATAATGGTGTGTGTTGTATCAAGCGTGATCCTATTCCTTCTCTCTGCAATTCCATTCTACTGAGGTGTTCTAGGTGCACTTAACTATCTTTTTATGGCATGTTCTTTGCAGTACTCATAGAATCTATCGGAGGTGAATTCTCCTCTATCCAATCTCAAACATTTATCTTTAATCCAAATTCATTCTCAACCTTAGGTTTGAATATTTTGAACTTCTCAAAAGATTCTAAATTATCTTTTAAGAATGCAACCCACATCATCCTAGTATAATCATCAACAAACAAATTAAAATACCTTTCACCACAGTATGATCTTGTTTGAGTTGGTCCACATAGGTCTATATGAATCAGATCCAACTTACTCTCTACTGAATTCTGCTTGCTCCTGAATGAATTTCTCACATGCTTCCTCATCACACATTCCCTGCATATAGTATCAACTGGCTTTGCTATGCTAGGTAGATCTCTTACTAAATTAACATTGCTTATCTTTACTATTTTATCAAAATTGATATGACATAGTCTTTTATGCCACAACCAACTGTCATCAACTTTAGCAACAAAACAACTTGCTTCTGAATCGAGTTGAAAAAAATTACCTCTTGTCTTTGTGCCTAATGCAATCATAACACCATATTTGTTGTTAAAGATGAATTTTTCATTTTTGAACTCCAACTGATAGGCTTTACCAAGTAACTATCCAACACTGAGAAGGTTATGTTTCAAACCATCAACATAAATAACATCATCAGTACTGTTCTTTCCATCCAAAGTGATGGCTCCTCTACCAACTAGAGGTTTAGGAGTGTTGTCTCCAAATCTGACCATACCTCCATTGTATTTGTCCAAATGAACAAATCTACCTTTATCACCTGTCATGTGATGTGAACAACCACTGTCTATAATCCAGTCTATTCTTATATCTTCTTGGGACATCAATGCTAGCTCTTGATTCACTTTCTCATTTTTAGGAACCGACTTAATATTTGTTTTGTCTACAATAGAAATGAATCAAATTTCTTCTTCACATGATTCTTCATATGAGACTCCATCTCTAGCATAGTAGCATTCCTTAGAATACTTAGGCTTATAATCATTTTTGAACTTTCTAGCTCTAGTGGGACACTTAGATGCAAAGTGACCAATCTTATTATATGAAAAGCACTTAAATAGTAATTGACCTTCATATTTTCCTTTTCCTTTCTTTTATCTTTTGGAAATCATAGAAATAAAATCATCTAGTGTTTTATCTTCATCATCATCATCAAAATTACCAGAAGTGTTTGTAGATTTCTTACCATGAACTATTTCTTTGAAAGTTGTCTCACTCTTTGGTTCTGTCTTCAATCTTGAAATCTCAAAAGCTGAGATTTTGCTGATCAAGGTCTTACTCTTGAAATTTGATGTAAGCTACATGGTTCGATCAAGGATGCTAATCTTTCTCTCATATTCTGGAGTAAGAGTAGTCATCAACTTGTCCATAATGTCTTCCTCAAAAATCTCTCCACCATTGTTCCCGATTCCAACAACTGCTTCATTAATCCTTTGATTGTAAGCTCTGATATTTTCTTCAGGTAGCATCTCTAATGCATTGTATCTTTTCTTCCATGTCTTTCTGTGCACATCCTTTGCTTGTTTGTCTCCTTCAAAAATGTCTTCAAGGTGCTTCCAAATTTTATGGGTTGTATCCATCTTTTTTACTTCTAAAAATTCACCATTAGATAGGGTGATGATAAGGGCTTCTTTAGTAATAGCATTCTGATGAAACAATTCCTTTTGAGCATTAGTAGCATCATCTTTTACAAGGTCTTCTAATGTAGGAATCTTGGCTTCTTGGATGGTTACATTAAAAACTTCAAAAGAAATGCACTACAAATGGGTTACCATCTTGTTGTTCCAATCAAGATAATTCTCTCCATCAAACTTAGGACTTTCTTTCCTGAAGTATTCCATTTGATCAACCTCAAGCTGTTAATCTTTCTCTCTAAGGTACTTGGCTCTGATACCAATTGTTAGGAATAGTCCCAAGAGATAACTGAGAGGGGGGGGGGGGGGGGTGAATCAGTTATCTACAAGTTTCAATTCTTTATCCAGTTAAGTATACTTAAACATAAAGCATAAACACAATGAAAGAACACTTGAACACAACACCAATATTTTGGTTATGGGGAAACCCAAATAGGTAAAAACCCCAGTGGGACTTGATACCCACTAATATTTTGTACTAGTGTATAATGATCCTTGCTAGAAGATCCTTTACCTTGTTAGGAGTAGCTTTACAATATATTAAGTATAGTAGACTTGGTTAAGGGTGAGACCTTGTTAGGAGTCTTTTACAATTGTACCTATCAGGGGAGAGGACGCACTGTCTGAGAGCTCACTGCTCAAATGGGTGAAGGCTACAACCTTCTGAATAATAGATACACACTATATCTAGATCTTGGTGAACTGTGCTTTGGCCTACTATCTAGATCAGTTCCAATGAATAGTACACATTCTCTACTTGGTCACATAGACCTTCTTCTAATGGTTCAACACTTCGTACACTCTGCTCTGCTTTGCTTAATCAATCATGAACCACACTTTAGCAATCACAAATGATTGCCTATAAATATATTTCCTCCAAATGATATAATCAAGTTGGCTTGTTAGAACCACCTTGAAATCATACTAGAGAAACCATAATAAACTCCAACAAACATTCTGTCAGCTCTATTATGCATGCAACTCATTCTAGGACCTATCTAATAAAATAATTGTAGACGCACGCCACACACTATCGGCTCTACCAAAACAACTAGAAATTTCTCTATAAGATGAATTAACTTATGTGTTCTTAACCAAACATCAGTAACACTTCTACAAGCTTAACTACAAGGGCACATATCCTCAAGATAGGTGCAACTCAAGAAATAATAAAATCTTTGTCGGCTCTTCTGAACAAATAGAGAAAACTGCTACTAGTGAATAGCGACTACATAACTTCAGTTTCGTTCATCATTAGACTATGTGTTCATAACTAAAACATCACTAAAATTTCTTCAACATATATCCTAGGGTGCATTCTCATAAGACAACTATACGGACAACCATACACAGAACACTGCCTGTAACTCTGTCAGGAACACTGCTAGCACAAGCTGCTATATAACTATTTGTACTTATAGTTAACCTCTGCACCCATGATATCATGCTGATATCATGTCCATGCATCATGTACTAAAGACTTACTACATAAGACTTCCATGCATGCTACTTTTCATATTTTGTCATCAATGACAAACATATAGTCAGTACTGGCCTGCTGGCAAATCTCCAACAACGAGACCTTCATTTCTAGCCCTCTCAGGTGTATGTCATACAGAGTTGACCTATATTTGTATAGGTTCTAAAAATTTGACCCATTCTTGGAGTAGGAAAAAGAGTTACCCATTTCATATTTTTAGATTACAGACTACCATGTTCAGAGATCAGGCCTTTCTGGGACTCTAACAGTCAGAAAACTAGTCTTCAAGTTCATTCTCCCTTTTCCATTTTTTGTTCACACATTCCTATCTCCCTTTAATCTTGCATGTACTTTGACATATTAATTTAGACCTGCCATTATATCTTCCTAGTAATCATTTCCTTAGTTATTAGTATAGATCTATTACAATCTTCCTTTTCCAATCCACATAAGGAATACTCTAAATCTCCCCTTTAGCTAGATATTATATTTACATCCCTTCATTCTCTTGGGTTATATAAATTAGATTTGTCTTAAGTATTAGATTTTAGTATTCTAATGTATGTATAATTTTGTGGTCTACCATTGACAAACCATTTTATATTATGTACATTTTGGTGAACCTGATGTATTCATCCTTTATACTTTCTGACTGGGTAGTTCAGTCTTCTTTGTGTGATCTTCTTGGTATCTTCACATTGTATGCATCTATCTCTATAGGTTTTTATTTTCACTTAGTGTTTAGATTTCCTTTACATATATTGCATTGTTTCATTCAATATCTTTTCATTGTGAAAAAGGAAACTCCATCTTGTTCATAGATTTCAATCCATTGCATCTTGTCAAAATATAATTAAAAAACTAAATTCATTAATAGTTATTACATTTAATTTTTAATGGAATTGTTATCTACATTTTCTTGTTCAACTTCAAGTTTCCTTCAAGATGTTCAAAATGTTCCATTTCATGCATATGATGGTAATTTAGTTCTTCCTTTTATTGATTTCCATAATGTTCCCCCTCCCATAATCAATCCCACCCATGACAATATTTTAGCACAAGAAGAGTCCATTTCCTTTTGTTTTTTGTGTTGAGTCAAGGCTATTACATCAACATATTTGATCACATACTAATTTCAATTTCATTTACATGATATGATATTCTTCATTTTTTTTAATCTCTATTACATGATAGTATTTCCTTTATTTCAATTCAAGGTTAATCCCTAAATGGGGGCTTGACTAAGGTAAGCCCCTTCCCCCCAACAATTCCCCCTTCTTGGTGTATAGGTACATATTGATAGAGTTTTGGAATCAAAATTGCAGATCTAAAGATGCAGTATTGATCATAGTCCCGAGACCTTTAGTTCTATCCATCTTAGGTGTATGTCACACAAACTCAACCTATACTGGTATAGGTCCTAAAAATTCAACCTATTCTTGGAGTAAAAAAAAGAGTTAACCATTTCAGATTTGTAGGTTATAGACAACCAAGTTAAGAGATCATGCCTTTCCCAGACTCCACCAGTCAGAAAATTAGTCTTCAAGTTTATTCTTCCTCTTCCATTTTTAGGTGCACACATTCCTATGTCCCTTTCTTACATCTACTTCTACATATTAGTTCAGACCTGCTATTGTATCTTGCTAGTAATCATTTCCTTAGTCATTAATATAGATCTATTGAAATCTTCCTTTCCCTATCCACATAAGGAATACCCTGAATCCCTCCTTTAGCTAGATCTTGTATTTGTATCCCTTCATTCTCTTTGGTTATGTAAATCAGATTTGGCCTAAGGATTAGATTTTAGTATTCAAATGTATCACTAGTACATTTGAGGCCGTATTCCAGTGGCCATTTGTCAGATTTTCAATGCCTATTTGTCGACAATTTGATAGACATGTCTGTCGGTGTTTTTCCATTATAAATTTCAATGCAAGTGATACCCATTGGTATTCCAACATCCTTTTCTGTCAAAAATCTCCGCATTCATAGAAACTTTACTATGGGATTTCATATGGTATATCTATTGGAACTCTAACAAAAATCTATCAAAGAGTCTGTAGGATTGGTGATGGATATCCAATGATTCTCCGATAGGTAAACCCATCAGAAAGATAGCATTCTCATCACCAATATCTATCCAAAAGGGACCCTCTGCGACATTATAATGGTTAGAATTGTGATGGATAGGTAGTGACTCTCTGATAGGAAAACCCATAGGATGTATAGCACTAATATCGAAATAAATATAAGTTTTGTCAAAAAAGTGACAAATACTAACATTAAAGATAGCAGAGCTCAAGAAATCATCATAGTTGGTCTCTATCTTTGGTCCATATACAGAGAAAATTTTTTACCTTTCATTAGCTCATCAAATGAGGGCATTTGAAAGAATGTAATAGAATATTTTCATGATAATGTATATTATTTAAGTTGATGTTGCATGAATTTATCTACTTTGCACACTTGTAGACTACAAGGACAATGATAAAGAAGCATCTCCTCAAGCCACGGGAGGGGATTCTTGTTTATGGCTATCATCATAGTTTACAAGTGTGTGAAGTAGATAAAATTTCTCATCATCAAACTCAAATAATGTACATTATACATGAAAATATCATCCATTAAATTCTTTCAAATCACTGCATTTGATGAGCTAACTATTAGGAATGGGAACACTGAGAGGGGGAGGGGGGGGTAAATCTGTGTTCACTGTATTTTAACTTTTAACTTTAATCTTTATGCTAAACATAAATGCTTAAGAACTGAATTAAACATTCACATAAACATGAAACATGAAATCAACACATGACACCCATATGGTTATGAGGAAACTCAAATAGGTAAAAACCCCAGTGGGACTTGATACCCAATAATAATCTGCACTAGTGTTTTGTGATCCTTGTTAGAAGATCCTTTACCCTGTTAGGAGTAGCTTTACAATGCTTTAAGTATAGTAGACCTTGTTAAGGGTTAGACCATGTTAGGAGTCTTTTACAATGATCCTTGGTAGGGGAGTGGACTCACTATCCTAGAGCTCACTACTCAAATGGTGAAGGCTACAACCTTCTGGTTCAGATACACACTATATCTGTAGGTGAACTATTGACTGTGACACTACTTGTCAGATCAGTTCCTTTGGTGCACTGATGCTTTGACCTCTAGCAAAGATCTAATACATCTTATGCTCACTTCACATACCTCTTCTCTACTTAACACAACTCTGTTTATACTTCCATACCAAATACAATGGGTGCACCTTATATTTATGCGCTCATACAAACAAAACAATTAGGTCATCCCTATAACTAATTACAGACAATGCTTCCAAATGAATTGGCTTAAGTGTGCTTACAATTATACATATAAACATGTCATCAACCTAAATACAATGGGCACATGGCCTTTACAACATTAAATCATAATCATAAACCAAAATGCTAATTGTCAGCTCTATGCTCTGTTCACTGATGGCACACACTAGTTGTGCAACTTCAACTGACTGTAACTTTCACATATTTTCATATCTACTTATGCACTCATAGACTGAGGAAGAATATAGTCTAACTAACTTAACTTCCAAGGTGCATATCAAAATTCATCCATACACATGTGCGCTGATGCTCTGAGCTGCTAGAACTCTGTATACTATCCAGTCTTCAACACTTAACTGAATTCTGATCTTTACACTAAGTGCGCTTTCTCCAAACTGCTATATGACTTTTTTTCCATAATGATAACACTATATCTAGTCATATAATTTAGTATAGACAACTTTCCAACAATCTCCCCCTTTTTCATTGATGGCAACAAAGGAATATGGCCAAGTTGCTAACTGTACCTTTACACAAAAACTTTTGTCTTCTATACATCTTCTATACATAACCTTATATCTCCTATACATATATATACTCCATATTCTATACAAAAATCACCCTTTGACATTAATGATAAAGGTATATCAAAAACTATATCTATACATATTTACTGAGGGAAGACATTTGGATATGCAATCTTGAGGTTCTGGATCTCCTTCTTCGAAAAGGTTATCAGAGAATTGACTATCTGTAGATGGGAGCATAATGCATATTGAAGCTTCTCCATCTTCTCCAATTTTGTGCTTGGACCATGATCATAGGTTATCATGGTCACATCAATCTCCTTTATGTTCTAACTAAGAATGTCTAGTGAGGGTGCAAGAGCATTCCTCAATTGAGTCTGTTTAGACCTTATCTTCTCCATTTCTTTCTTTGCCTTCTCAATTATGTCCAACTGACCTTGATAGACATTGTTACACATGTTCACATTAGTGGATGTGTCTAGCACTAAAGTCTTCACCTTCTCAATCATTGCCTCTGCATCTATGATCTTCTTAAGATGGGCATCAATGAGCTTATCTTGATCCATGGATTCTGTAATGAATTTCCTTCCTTAATCTATAAATTCCTTCAAGGATGCCTGACCAGACTTAAGTGAACTTAAGTCAAGTGTGAAGTTTCTCATTAGTTCATTGAGTCTCTTCTTCAATTATTTCTCTTCTACCACTATGGATGTAGATTCTTCTAAGCTAGAAAAATTAACTTTAAACTATGAGATGAGTAAGCTCACATCATCAACTGAATGTACATTTTGCACTTTCTTATCTTCAGGCAATAGACTGTTCAAAATATTTACTGATTCTACTAGGAGAGGATTTCTCATGACTTGCTTCTCCTTTTCTTTCTCCATAGCCAAGATGATAAACTTAATTAGGTCTTTTTCTTTCCAAGAATCCAAACTACTTGTGTCTGGTGTCAAACTTGACAACAATGCAAAGGAAGGAGTGATGGGAGTGTTGTCCATCACCACTTCTTGTTTTAATGTGACCAGTTCAACAATAGTTTCATCTTTTCTTCCTTCTTTCTTGTCTTCTTCTTTCTCATCAGAAACATCTTCTATGAGTACTTCTTCTTGTTGAATGGGAGGTGTACTGTTGCATAGGATTTTAGCTTCCTAAGTGCTGACAAATGCTTCCTCAAACTTGTCCAAATCCTTATTAGTAGCCGCCATGGCAATTTCCACATTGTCTATGATAATAGTGTTGTCTTTGTGTGATTTTTTCATGGGCACAGACTTGTCTACTTCTGTTTGAGTTTTTGCTATGGGTGTTGAGTCCTAAGGACTTGTTATTGGTACATTAGTGGGCTCTACCACTTTTTCTTCCTTAATGGGTGTATGAGAGATGGGCACAATAGGTGGTTTTATCTTTTGTTATAATAGCACCTTCTCAAAAGCCTTCTCTGTTTCCTTCAAAATTAGCTCATAGTATTTGTTCATGATGTGAAGAGTGCTCATCTTAGTCCTTAGGTGTGGCTTCACCAAATTCAATATTAGTCCCACTTCTTCTTTAGAACATAATGTTAGAGTATCTTCTAGTACTTTTTCTCTCATCCTTAGATCTTCATTAGCTCGTCTCTTTAGATTTTCTAAAATATCCCATCCTTTATCTGGAATTTTTATTTTCAACTCAAGGACTGTCTTCTTGAACTTGATCATGTGTTTGACAATCATACTATGTATTTCTGATTTGTCAATCTCATTGTAAGATTCATAATATTTCTCTACTTGATCAATTCTGCCCTCATCAACAATTCTTGCATTCAAAACTTTAAGGCTAGGTCTGAATTCTGCCTGAGGAGGTGCTTAAGTGTTTTTCTTTCTCCTTAATGCTCACGAGGATGGATGACTAGTGATAGATTCTTTATTCCTCTTGAATAAAGGCTTATACTCCAGAGGAGTATCTTTGGGTGCAGAAGGAGTACTATCTTCTTTACCCTTCTGACTACCATCTGATTCAGTTTTTATCTTCTTCATATTAGGATCTTCTTGTTCTTCCTATGCTGCTGCACCTTTCAATTCTAGGGAAATCTTTTCATCACTTGCTTTATCAAGGTCTTCTTGAGATACACCATGTATTCTCAAGATTTCAAATGTAACCCTTGCAGCCTTTCTTTTTGTTGCAACACTATTTAGTTTAGCATCAACTTCTCTAGTCTTTTCTTCATAGGTTCCCCACCTAGGTTCATTATCATATTTAGGAGATGATAGCAATACCTATGCATAGGCTTCAAGAACTTGTTCCTCTACCTCATACCCAAGTGGATGAATCCACTTAGTTCTAGGCTCAATGACTTCCATACATGTAGTGTTTGTCTCCACCATAAAGCATATTGTGTCTTTATACTTCACAATATTCTCAGGAATCTTGTACCTCATCCACATTCTTTCTCTGAAGGTCTTCAATTCCAAGGTTAAAAAGTTTCTTAAGGTGCTTTCAGTGCATGCCTTTTTTGATATTTGAGGCATGGTAGGAATGGATTTGTTTAAGTACAAATTTGATATCTTCCCAACAATATGAAGGTACATGTAGATGATTAGGGACCCAAACCTAAATATCTTTGTTTTGTCATGTTTGATGGCCTTGATGTTATCTATCAACTATGCACACAAGATCTCACTCAAGTTGAACTCTCCATCTTCTTGCACAAGTCAGATGGCTGCTAGAATAGTGCCCACAGACACACTATTCACCCTGATGGTGTGATGAAACCTATAACCTAGTATCATTGACATCAATTTGATGTCTTCTTGCTCTATAGGCTCAATGGTCATGCCGCACCTATCACTTCTGGATTTGCATGTTTTCTCCACCATTTTCTTGACATCCTTACCCACTGGAAGGATGATGCCCATTCTAGAAAGGCCTATCATCTCATGAATTAGGTCATTTGTGATTCTCACTAGAACATCTCCAATCCAAAATAGATCATCATGGATTCTGCTCAATAAGATTTTTATCCATTTAGTCTCATAGAATTCATATGTTGTTGCATATTCAACAATGGGGTGATCATTCCATTTGGTGTATTCATCCATGAATGTTTTTTCTAGTTTCAACATTGCGTCCATGTGTGCCCTTAACCTATCTAGTTCAATAGGTTCCTTCTTACAATAGATGTAAGCCCTTATGTCTTCTACATGCATGACGCCCATCAACGTGCAGAAGAATGCTCCCTCTAAATAATCTAGGGTTAATTTGAATGGATGCCTCTTGAAAATGTATCTCTTCTTTTTAGTAACATCAAAAACTATGGGAGTGGCCATGACTTACTTGTTAATCACTTTCCAACTGAACTTAGTGATGATCTAATGACTTCTGAATCAGTGCAACGAGCTAGGGTTACTGCAACTGATCAAATGCACTAATAACTGTAGCAAGTCTCTGATAGATTCAATCTCCAAGACTTCACAACAACTTCTAAGGCTCTTTCTACTCTCCTATCACTTTGAATTTGAATGCAATGAGCAATCAAATGACTTATGTGTACTTTAAATTGAAAAATCTACCATTAATGCATGTTGCATAAACTAGGCTGTCACTTCAAAATTTCAAACTTGAGCTCTGCTAACAATCAACATGTGCACTCTTGCACAAAGGTTCCTAAACACTTCAAAAGCTTAAGTCCAAAGGCGCATACTTTGATGATGAGTATACCAGGCACGCAGGGGTCTAGAGCTAAATTAGTGCCCCCTACAACCCTGAGGGCCATTCATGTAGATGTAGAGGGTGCATCCACTTGGGATGCATCCAATACATTCTCATCAGCATTGTCCTTCTTTCCTTCTGACCAAATCAAGCTCACATCCTCTGAGGCTTTCACAAACTTGACTTCTTCAGGATCCAAAACTGGTTCTTCGATCTTTTTAGGGCTTTCCTAACCTTGCATCCTTGATCTACATAACCTTGAGATATGTCTAGCCTTGTTACAAGAGTGAAAAATGACTGGAGGTCTATTAATCCTTGGTGCATTGACATGAGTTACCATTCTGCATGTTCTAGCTGAGTGACCATTATAGTTACATATTTGACATGTAACATTCTAAGAACTTCTAACATTTGTCTAATTTTGATTTCTTTGATCTTGTCGAGTCTTGTTCTTCTTACTAGTCTTGCAATTCATAGCTTTATGATCAAATCTATTGCATGAATAACAGTAGCCATTAAAAGGTCTTACCTCTGTATAGTTTCTTACAATGTGTCCATGCTTGTTACAAGCAAAACAAGTACATTCTACTTGCTTGCACTCATTCTTAGGAGGACCACCATTGTCTTTGGTTTGATCTTCAATCTTCTTAGTATCAGTAGAGTC
Source organism: Chamaecyparis obtusa (assembly GCA_027943335.1). Lineage (NCBI taxonomy): Eukaryota > Viridiplantae > Streptophyta > Pinopsida > Cupressales > Cupressaceae > Chamaecyparis > Chamaecyparis obtusa. Next base: position 328,856 of record BSBK01000081.1, on the reverse strand, counting down.
CTTTTGTGAATCCTTTCTTGCTTGCATATTGTCAATCTTATTTTGTGCTTCATTGTATCCAATACAACTAGTGTCTCCTTTGGCTCTTCTTGCATACAATTGAGATTCTACCAAATCAGCACTGGTGTGTAATTTGTCAATATGATCCTTGGCTTCTTTTAATTTAGACTCCAATCTTTCTTTGTAATTCCTTAGATCCAAGATTTCCAAATTGGCTTCCCTTAATTCCTCATTGAGTAGAAGGTTCTCCTTGACTTGTTCATTGTAGACATCTTGATTGTTCATCAGTTTGTCATCAAATTCTTCAAGCTAACTTAATAAGGATGCATTTTCTTCACTCAACTTCTTGAATTTTTCTTCAAGTTCACTATTAGAGCATCCTTTCAAATCCTTTCTTAGTCTTTTGATAACTAATTGAGCATCACTAACTTTTTCTTTTAGTTCTTCAATTTCTCTTTCTGAATTGTCCAAGTCTTCAAGAGCGGCTTCAATATTTTTCTTTAGATGTTTCATATCTACTTTTTCCATGATCTCCTCAAGTGGTTAAACTTCTGTGTTGAGGACCAGAGCTCTGATACCAATTTTTAGGAATGGGAACACTGAGACGGTGGGGGGGGGGTGAGTCAGTGCTCACTATATTTTAACTTTTTACTTTAATCTTTATGTTGAACATAAATGCTTAAGAATTGAATTAAACATTCACATAAACATGAAACATGAAATCAACACATGACACCCATATGGTTACAGGGAAACCCAAATAGGTAAAAACCCCAGTGGGACTTGATACCCACTAATAATCTGCACTAGTGTTTTGTGATCCTTGTTAGAAGATCCTTTACCCTGTTAGGAGTAGCTTTACAATGCTTTAAGTACAATAGACCTTGTTAAGGGTTAGACCCTATTAGGACTCTTTTACAATGATCCCTATTAGGGGAGTGGACTCATTGTCCTAGATCTCACTACTCAAATGGTGAAGGCTACAACCTTCTGATTCAGATACACACTATATCTGTAGGTGAACTGTTCACTGTGACACTACTTGTCAGATCAATTCCTTTGGTGCACTAATGCTTTGACCTCTAGAAAAGATCTAATGCATCTTATGCTCACTTCACATACCTCTGCTCTACTTAACAGAACTCTATTTCTACTTCCATACTGAATACAATGGGCGTAGCTTATATTTATGCACTTATACAAACAAAACAATTAGGTCGGCCCTATAACTAATTACAAACAATGCTTCCAATTGAATTGGCTTAAGCATGATTACAATTATACATATAAACATTGCATCAACCTAAATACAATGGGTGCATAGCCTTTACAACATTAAATCATAATCACAAACCAAAATGCTAACTGTCAGCTCCATGCTCTATTCGCTGCTGGCACACACTAGCTGTGCAAATTCGACTGACTATAACTTTCACATCTTTTCATATCTACTTATGTGCTCATAAAATAAGCAAGAATATAGTCTAACTAACTTAACTTCTAGGGTGCATACCATAATTCATCCGTACACATGTGTGTTGATGCTCTGAGCTACTGGAACTCTGTATACTATCTAGTCTTCAACACTTAACTGAATTCTGATCTTTACACTATGTTGACTCCAAATTGCTATATGACTTTATTTCCATAATGACAACACTATATCTAGTCATATACTTCAGTACAGATAACTTTCCAACACTAATGAAATGTAAATTTTTTTGTCAATAATATGGACCAAAGATGAAGACCAACTATCATGGTCTCTTGAGATCTGCTATCTTTAGTCCTAGCTACTGGGTAAGGCTTGGAAGACTTATACATGTCGATCATCGAGAATAATAACCACCTTTCCTTTATGTACACTGCACATTATCCAATATAAGAGAAGGAAAAAAATATGAGTGGATAAAAGAAATGAAAGATACAATAATATTATCTTGTTGTTTACCTTCTCATAATTGATCCCAGTCTCGCAAAAGTAATTTTATATGATCACTAGCACATTTTGTGCATGGATGAGAAATATAATCCAAAGTTTTTAGATTCTAAGAAGAGGTATGAGTGGAGGCCAAAAAAGGGATATTTGTGAAGGTTTTATAGACATAGGTTACTGAATCATCATCTCTGCACTGGTACTCAATCTGGAAACCCTCTCTAGAAAATATCCACATCTAGCAAATCTCCGCAAAAATCCCTTCTGGCCTCCACTGCATATATGTCTTCTCAATATCTAAAAACTCTCCATCATTGATTCTTGTCATTTTTTCAGCATCTTGGTTGACTAAGACCTTAAAGTATAAAGCTTCTCTTTGTTTTGAGAATAGTTTAACATTCTCTACTTAATAGGGCCAACCACGTGAAGGTGGAAACTCATCTGGCCCCTCCTAGGAGCCTCTTATGACCCTTTATGACATTTTAAGACCTCTAAGATGTATTCTTAGGGATCGTAAAGGGTCATAAAGGGTCATAAGGGTTCTGGGACACAACAACTGAGAAACATAAATGTAGGCATCATGGTCACAATTTTTTGGAGATACAACATAATTGAGCAGTATACCGAGATGATACAATGAAACCACTACTCCTCTAGTTCCAAGTTGACACTACAGGATCCAAAACCCATAGATATGGAATAAATTTAGAGATCAGAGGAGGAGGTCCATAACGACTAAAATAATATAGGGACCTAGTATTATTTTGGTCATTACGGCTCTCCTTCGCTCTCTAAATTTATTCCTTATCCATGGTTTTTTGATCCCATAGTGTCAACTTGAAACTAGAGGAGTAGTGTTTGTGTTGCATCATCTAGGTATAGGTCATTAAATTATGTTGTGGTGCAAGGGCACCTCGACATTTGAACATTATCATAATATTGATATATTTAAGTCATTTAAAATTTATTTGAACGATGTCAAGATGTCTTTTATTTATTAATTTGCATTGAAATGTACTCGAAAGGGGATTATATGGTTCTTTGTAACTGATAGTCAAATGGGAATATAAATGGTGATGGGGAAGATGTAAGGTTTTGTAACTGTCCAAGAATCAATTATAAAATAGATAGAAATGTAATCAAATGGAGAGAGGGAGTTACGGGATAGATAGAGTAAGTTTAAGTGTGGAAGGTAATTGAGCTCTCTGGCTGTTAGCCAGAGAGCCATTCGTATAATGTATGCACTTGGTTTTTAATGAAATATATTGTAATGAAGTTGATCAAAAGGTGTTTGAAAATTCCATTAAGTCATTTTTGTATGTATAATGTCTTAAGGTTTTATACAGATTGGTTTTGTATTAAGGAAGATATGCCAAGAAGTATTTTCTGGTTTTCTTGACAGAAAAATGGGTCTCGGTACAGTCAGCATATCTTTTTATTGAACTATTAGATTTCCTTAAGTTTTACATATGTTTTAAAAAACCTAATTTCCCAGCATTTGACTGAAGTGATTTCAAAATTATTTAAAATTAATTAAATGCATTGGTGCTCTGATACCAATCTGATGCAAAGGGCATCAATGGTAATTATATCTGCAAGTACTTAATCATCTTTTCTTTCTTTATAAGCATTGATTTCAGAGATTCATACTCTTTGACATCTTGATAATGATAATATTAACAACATAAAACTAATAACACTTTCCATGGTCAATCATTGCATTAGAGCTCACCAAGAGTCACATTACATTCATTAATTCTTCATACCTTTCGAGCCTTCTATGGATGGAGGTTTAATTCACCAATTTTCAATTACACCAAGTATAACTATCTCTGCACACACCTACCACTTTTCCTATTTCAAATGCCAAGTCTTGAATAACAGTCATTCTAGAAATGATAACCCATATCATTCGACCATTCTAAATGTAAGTAAATCTATGATATACATCACCCTCTCGGGTCTTTCTCCAACTTATTCTCCAATAACTGATTCTTTCAAATAAAATATCCCATTCCACTCTTCTTAATAAGATATTTTATGGTATCATGTTAAACAAAGAACATTCACGTAACTGTCATTTTAATGACAGATTTAGATACATGTACTCTGTCATGAATAATTTTTGCACTAGATATTAATTTTGAAATTTCTTCAGTCAAATGCTGGGAAATTAGGTTTTTTAAAACATATGTAAAACTTAAGGAAATCTAATAGTTCAATAAAAAGATATGCTGACTATACCGAGACCCATTTTTTTGTTGAGAAAACTAGAAAATACTTCTTGGCATATCTTCCTTAATACAAAACCAATCTATATAAAACCTTAAGACATTATACATACATAAATGACTCAATGGAATTTTCAAACACCTTTTGATCAACTTCATTACAATATATTTCATTAAAAACCAAGTGCATACATTATACGAATGGCTCTTTGGCTAACAGCTATAGAGCTCAATTACCTTCCACACTTAAACTTACTCTATCTATCCTGTAACTCCCTCTCTCCATTTGATTACATTTCTATCCTTTTTATAATTGATTCTTGGACAGTTACAAAACCTTACATCTTCCTCATCACCATTTATATTCCCATTTGACTATCAGTTACAAAGACCCATATAATCCCCTTTCGGGTACATTTCAATGAAAATTAATAAATAAAAGACTTCTTGACATCGTTCAAAGAAATTTTAAATGACTTAAATATATCAATATTGTTATAATGTTCAAATGTTGAGGTGCCCCTACACCATGTTGTGTCTCCAAAAAAATGTGACCATGATGCCTACATTTATGTTTCTTAGCTGTTGTGATATATACATTTATGTTTCTGAGTTGTCATGTTTATGTGCATGTTCTTTATGTGTTTGGCTTCTCTCCCTCGCATCCAAAATTAGATTTCCCCACTCTGAATCGAGAATGAATGTGTAACAAGTATGTATGTTTTATGAAACACCTATCCACAATAGAATGGGAAGACATCTTTCTAGCCTGGGCCTGGATCCTTTGACAATTAGCTTCATAATAAATGAAGTAAATGAGAGATGAGCAATTAGCTTCCCAAGAAAACTCTCATAAATGAACTATGAGTACTCCAATTCCTGTGCCCTTTGTGCATAACTAAATGATATATTTGAAACAAGGATAAAGCTTAAAGAAGTTAATTTTGCATCACAGTATGTAGTTGTTGTAGTAGTAGAGCATCAAGCACCACCTTCAGCACAATACAATCACCTATCCATAATGACCAAACTTCATAAAACATACAGACTTGTCTAGTGATCATATTGTGCCAAAGGTGGTGCCCGATTCTCTATTGCTACAACAACTACATACTGTGATGCAAAATTAACTTCTTTAAGCCTTACCCTTGTTGTTTAAAATATATCATTTAGGTACACACAGAGGGCACATGAATTGGGGTACACATAGTTAATTTATGAGATTTTTCTTGGGAAGCTAATTGCTTAGCTCTCATCTACTTCATTTATTATGAAGCTAATTTCTGAAGGATCTAGGCCTAGGCTACAAAGATGTCTTCCCATTCTATTTAAGCCATATTCCTTGTCCTTGTCAAACTTACTTGGTCATTGCAACTTGCTTGGGCATTGGAACATGAATCCTATTGAGACAAATACTGATCTTCTTCGACTTCATCTTAATTTCCACTCTCTACACCAACAACCTCTTGCATGCTGCATTCTTCACCACAATCACCCCTTCTTCCTTCAAAGCACTTATAGAGAGTAGCGTGCCATCATCCCCCCCCTCCTGATTCCCAAAGAACCCACCCATATTTTTCCCATCCTTAGATCTCATCTCCGCAACCAATTTTAAATCCTCCTCTGGTAGTGTCTCTAGTGGTTACAAATCAATCTTATTACAATCTAAAATAAGAGGCTTATTGGAAAACAAAGGTTTTATGCTGTGAAACAAAGCTTCCTATTGCACAATACTATAACCACAAGACCTCAAAACATTAAGGAAAAACAAAACAACTGGCTTCAAATGAGCCAAGGCAATAATACTGAGCATCTCGATGGTGTTCCTATCCTCCAAGGGGTGGTCCAAAATAATAGGGGTATTAATAACCTGATACCTCAAGTACTTATAATCAGTATGCCCGACAAATAGAGACTTAGTAGTAAAATCATAAGGTTGCACATCCACATCCACCCTAGTAATCTTATTAATAAAAGAACTCTAGCCAACATTAGGGTACCCACAGATCAAAATAATCCTAGTATTTGGTTCAGTAGATGAAATTTTTTCCATAGGCTACCTCACCTATTTGAGGTAAGCCAAACTTGGTCCAATTCTCTTAACAATGGTACACATCCATCCTAGTGCAACAACCTTCAAAGATTTGTAGCGGTAAAGAGAATCCTCGTATTTTATTAGCCTAACATAGTCTTTGGCCACTTTGACAATGAGATTGTGAGAAGTATTGATCTAGCCAAGGGCCAACTTATTCTTGAGATTATATTGCACCATTAATTCTCTCTTCTCTTTGCTTGTGTTGATTCTTCCCCAAATTTGATCACTCGGTCAGAAAATAGAATAGGAAGGGACCCGTTGGAAATAAGCAACAGTTGTGATGTTTGTATTGGTCTTGAGAAGTTTGGTTTCTTGGATCCTGAGTTAAGCCCTTGATGTAGAGGAAAGGGTGGTGGACTGGTAGACAAGATAAGTTACTCAAATTTGGTTTACAAATGAACTATTTCCCACAATGCCAAATGACTCTTGAAGAGACACAACCCAACCAAGACTCCTCCTAATGCAAAATAAAGATGGATTTGGTGTCTTTAAGGTGTATGAGGGTATATTAAAGTGGTTTCAAGGTTTCAAGGGTTACCCATAGCCCCAAATGGCTAAATAGCTTCAGACTATCACAGAGGCCTAATGGCTTTGCCTTGTAGCCCTGCAAAGACCTTTTTGGTCTTTAAACCCCACACTTCCCCCAAAAAATAAAAGATCTAAACATATATATAGAAATATTTTTGGCCATACATAAACATACCAAAGAATTAGGTATTGGCACTTTGGACCAAATTGTAGTACCCTGCCTGTACCCCTACAAATACACTAGAAAGTTGGTGATTTTATAAAGAAACTACTAGTTGTTTGTATCCTCAAGCCTTCAAAATCTAGATAGTGTCTCTTTATGACATAGAACCTCTAAATCTAAGAGGAATTAGACCCAAACCTTGGTGAACATCAAAATCCCCAAATTAGTTACACCAAACCCTTCATTCAAGGGTTTCTTCAATCTCGCCCTTCCAAGAACTTCCTAGATCAATTGGTGATTGATTCACCATTCACTCCACCATACAAGACTATTCCAATCATAAAATCCCTATGTCATTCAACCCAAATGTCTGCTGCTATACTTGTGCCATGAATTTCAATGGAACACTCCCTGTCACAGCCAATGATCACACTTTTCCTTCAAACTTCTGCAACTTCCAAGTTAGATTAATATTGTACATGGTTAATAATCCTCTTTCCATGTATTCTAGGCCTCTGAGTCCATGGAATGGTTATTAATTACAAGTAAACCTCAAAATAGAGAAAGGAAACTTAGTAAAACCAGTCTATGCCGTTGTTTGTGAGGGTACAGTCATGATAATTACTTCTCAAACCTTTCCAAACATGTAATATTGTCTCTAAATAATTTATTGATGTCTTCTAGACATTAACCAAATCAAAGTTACATTTGAATCCACACACAATAACCCAAAATGAAGGGTTTTGTATCCTTTAATGAATCTTAGTCACTAGTAACGCATGGATAGTCAAACCAGTAGTCTCAAAAGCATTCAATAAGTGAATATAAATGTTTGAAAACAATTCCTTATTTCATAGTGGAAAGGAAAAATCAAAACAAGACTTTAACACCTTTAAGATCACTAATTTCAATTAGAAATCTTGTCTTTTATTTGATTTCATGTTTCATCCATACACCAGGCTTCTTTGTTGTACTATGGATTCCAAAGACATCTATAAACCTTCCTCTCAAATTCCCCAACCACTCCTAATTAGTTAGAGGGATTAGTTGAGTGTTTAGACACTAAAAATTCTCATGCAACTCCCAAAATTTCACATACAAAATAAAATTTAATTCATAAATGCAAACTTTGAGAAAATAGAGTTGTTAATGTTTCATCTGCCTTTTTTGAAAGTGCAAGCCCTAATGCTCATATAAAAATCCTCATATGTATGTATATAGCCACTCTATATTATTCAAAAAATGTTGGCAAGCAATCCTTCTTAGCTGTTGTTGCTGGTATGTATTTTAATCTGAAACAATAACAACTAAGAAGGATCACTTGCCAACATCTACTGAATACAAGGTACTCCAACCTTTTCCATCATAATAACTCTCCATTATTGATTCTCATCATTGAGATTTTTATACGAGCATTGGGGCTTACACTTTCAAAAAAGGCAGGTGAAACATTAACAACTCTATTTTCTCAAAGTTTGCATTTATGAATTAAATCCAGTATGCGAAAGGACCAGTCCCAACAATTCTTAAAAATACTTTATCTGATATGATGAATTCTTAATAAAGGTCAAATTCTGTAGACTGCTAGCACAAAGGAAGATTTGACCTAGCCAAATCTTCCTTGTACCACACAATGAAATGTGTGATAATTATGTCTACTCCAACCTTAATTGTTTAAGAATTCATCATATAAGATAAATTATGTTTAAGAATTGTTGGGAGTTCTATTCGAACTTTGTTGTAAACATGCCATTGGTTCAGTTTTGTAATTTTTTTTTTGTGTTAAATGCATTTAAATGGAACATTAAGCATAGTAATAATATGCTTAATCTATTAGTATTTGGTAGATTAAATGTAGATAACACCTTTATCAGTTTAGCATGTTATTATAATATGCTTAACTAATTATTTGAAGATTTGTCTTCAAACCATCTGCATTTAATATACTAGGTCAAATCTTCAAATTATAGCACACCTACCAGTCTATAGAATCAGACAAAGCTATAGATAGAGGTCTAATTTTATAGATTGCTAGGTTAAATTTTCCTTTGTGCTAGCAGTCTACAGAATTAGACCTTTATTTTAAATGCATTTAACACAATTTTTTTTTTACATAACTGAACCAATGGTATGTTTACACCAAAGAAATAGAATGATAATAATATGCTAAAAATTTTATTTTGTTTAATACATGCCAAAGGACCAGTCCCAACAATTCTTAAACATACTTTATCTGATATGATGAATTCTTAAACAATTAAGGCTGGAGTAGACATAGTTATCATACAGTTTTTTGTGTGGTACAAGGAAGATTTGGTTGATTAAGAGTGAGGCCTTCTTTAGAATCTCATGAGTTTTTTACTACACATGAAACATATTATGAGTTTGAAGAGAGTCTGTGCCATGTGTGATAGAACCTACTTTATCTAATATGGTGCATTGTTAAACAAATTAAGGATATATTAATTATTACTTGGTTTTTTGTGGGGGACAATGAATATTTGTCTGACAAATAGAAGGTCTTCTTTAGTATCTCATGATTTTTTACCACATATGCATGAAACGAATATGCTATTTTTCATCTCCAATTAGTTAATGCTTTATAGAAACTCTGAAAGTATATCTAGGAGTTCCCTAGGTGACTTCTTGGAATGAATTACAGAGAAGGACAATAACCTTATAACTCAAAATTTTAGGAGTGCAAGGCCCTTCGATTAGACTTACTACAAATTTTGACAATTTTTTCTTTGTCACGCCTTCCATCCAATATCTCCCACAATGTCTTCGTTACATTATTTCCAATATTTATAGTATCAAACAAATGGAGAGACTTTGAAATTTTGAAAATCTTGTGTTTTGGAAGTTCTAGGAAGACTCTTTCAAGCCTTTGAGTCCTCGAGACAAGTGGAAATAGGAGTTTCTTTGTTGAGTGAGGGCTAATTAGGCCTAGGAGAAGAGAATTTGGGGATGGAAGTATTCACCAGTCAAAGGATGGAAGAATGAGATTGAGATGCGGTTAGTAACTCTAAAAAGGGTATTTCATGAAAAGGTAAGTACTTTGCCAGGTTGTTTGGAGACTTTGGGTGTAATTTTCTGATTTCTGTGTGTGTAGGACTCCTAGACAGGCCTAGAAGGGTTGTAGAAGAAGAATGGTGTAAGTTGAATAGATAAGAGTGAATGGGCTGTTGAAGCATGGTGAATAGACCATGATGAGATGATACTTGATGTTAGGATCAGGGTGAAAAGCCTAGTTGAGGTTTTGACATGGTGGAGGCACTAGGTGCACTAGGTGGCCTAGGATGGAGATGGTGCTAGGAGGAATTGCCAAGAAATGAGGAAGTGAACTTGTTAGGGAACTCTACTTAATCCTTGAGTTGAGGCTAATTTATTGAGTGGATTCTACTAATTCCTTGAGTGGATTCTAAGTTACTTGTTGAATCCTCGAGTTGAGTTGTTCTCCTTAAGGTGATAGTAGAGGGCTCTTCATCAAGATGCATGAAACAAAGAAGAGGAATATCAATAAAAGATTAAATTATTTGCAACTCTAGTAATCCACTGTCCCATGGAAAAGTGAATAAAATAGTGAATCCATATGTGTGTTTGATCATTAACATAAGCATTACATGTCTTTGTACAAATTTTATTCTAACACTATACTATATCTTATTCTAATTGATATTTTTAATTGGGAAAAATTATGTTTAATAAAATGGAAGTGGTCTCAATAGCATAGAGATATAAAAAGAAAATAAATTTAGAGTTTATTCCAAGAATTGTGGAATATAGTTTTTGTCATTTCTATACACATTGTTGATTTCATTGTGTTGCACAATGCATATTGCATAGTGCATGAATAATGACTAGATGCAAATAATTTTTAAATTTTTAATTACAATCTACTTTGTACAAAGTCAACCTGCAAACTAAGTACAAACTTCTAAGAAATTTGACGTATCCAATGACTCTTGTTGCTATGAAGATAGCTACAAGAGGTTGTAGAGCTTGATGATGAAGCTCTTGGGTCAAAATCTCTCTTAAGTCTTTCAGCCAGATCACTATCCTTTGAGTGCAAGTGCTAGTATTAATTAGGTTGAACCTTTCATTTTATAGAAAGCTTATTTTCTTTACAAATGAGTTAGAATGCTTCTATGTTCTTGTCACTAGGATTAAAAGGTCTTATTACAATGTTCTTTGTTGTCGGCCAGGAGGTCAATCTTCATTGTCTTCATTGTGGGGGACAACGAAGATTTGTCTAACAAATAACAGGTCTTCTTTAGTATCTTATAATAACATGCTAAACTGATAAAGGTGTTATCTGCATTTAATCTGCCAATTACTAATAGATTAAGCATATTATTACTATGCTTAATATTACATTTAAATGCATTTAACACAAATTTTTTTTTTACAAAATTGAACCAATGGCATGTTGACAACAAAGGTCTAATAGAACTCCCAACAATTCTTAAACATACTTTATTTGATATGATGAATTCTTAAAAGATTAAGGTTGGAGTAGACATAGTTATCACACATTTTTTTTGTGTTGTACAAGGAAGATTTGGCTAGGTCAAATCTTCCTTTGTGCTAGTATTCTATATAATTAGACCTTTATTAACAATTCATCATATAAGATAAAGTATGTTTAATAATTGTTGGGAGTGGTCCTTTGGCGTGTATTAAAAAGAATAGAATTTTCAGCATATTATTATCATTCTATTTATTTGTTGTAAACATGCCATTGGTTTAGTTTTGTAATTTCTTTTTTGTGTTAAATGAATTTTTCCAAACCAATTGTTAAACAAGAAACTAGTAGTAGTGAGGAGGGGTCTTCTTCTCAGGAGATTGATGAAGATCGTGCACCTCAAAAACCAATTCATAAGGTACCAATCATGTTTTCTATTCACTTCTTGTTTTGGATTGGTAAATCTCCTTAGTTTCATGTCCTTTCTTTTGATTACTATGGATGAGATATATATCTTACATTTAACATTCAACTTCTTTACATTTTAGAACATGTAGTGTGTAGTCTGAGGATTTTACCAAATCAACTTTTTACATAAACTGAAAATACCACACTGATTTCTTGCCCTTTCAACTTGACAAAATATTTGCATTTTCCCAATAACTGCAAGAAACTGAATGATAAATCCACATACTTGTATCTTTGTAAAATAAATGGAAATAAAAAAGATGGCTAAGTGGCTGCCGCCATGATTTTATCTACTGAATATGGGAAAAAAAGCACCAAAAAGAATCGTGTTCTATTGTAGATCAATATATTGAAAACCCCTGTGAAAACCCAACTAAAATTCTATCAAAATTGCACTCAAAATAAAAATCATGGTGGCAGCCACTTAGGGATCAAAATAGAGAAAATAAATCAAAATCATTCTTTGTCCTATTTCCTTTTAACAAAGTCTCAACTATCAATGATACAATACATTTGATGCCCTAAGCCATCAATATAAATAGCACCCAGCTAGAAGCTCACAAGATGTCCATTTGATAACCATAGTCAACATTTCAAAACAATGAATTGATATCCTTGAGCACAAGCACCAATAACATCAAATAATGGAGATAAAGCATGGGCAGTCATTTTAGAGAGTATCTCAGTAATATAAAATGGTCGTGCCAGTAATATCAACAAACGTGAATCCAAACATTTCAAAATAGTGAATTGATATCCTTGAGCACAAGCACCAATAACAACAAATAATGGAGATAAAGCATGGGCTAGGTAATGACACTAGTAGAATGCAGTCATTTCAGTGAGCATCTTAGCAATATACAATGGTCGTGCCAATAATATCAACAAATGTGAATCCAATGTCATGATTCATGATCAAATAAAATGCAATGAATTTAAAATTTATGGTCGAATATGATGCCAGAGGCTCGAAAGATGTTTCCTGTCAAAGATACCAAATCAAAGATGAAGAAATCACATACCTTCTCTCACTCTCATCTTTGACCCACTCCTTTTCTTTGCAATCGAAATAAAAATGATTTGGTCATTTCACTTTTTTTTTCATCTATACCCCGAAACTTTCAAAACTCCGATGGTCTATTTAAAACCCATCGAAATACCGACACCATCAGGGACTATTACAAAAAAAACACCAAATTCATAAAAAAAGAATTATCCCTCGAAAGTTTCTGTCAAAATTTGGCCCCAAATGTAGTAGTGTATGTATAATTTGGTGGTCTACTATTGAAAAACCATTTTATATTATATTGTTGTAAGATGAGATGTTTGGTTGGTTGACATTATTCTCTTGATTTTTGGAGTTTCTTGCAAGATAGTATGGTCTTAGTTTAATATTATTAGCTTCTACCACCCCATCATTCACTAGGTTCTTGTTGTTATTTTAAACTAAAATTTAGGTTTATCATTGTTGTTGTTGGTTGTGTTAGTGTTGTTGTTATTGGTTGAGAACCCTTTTTATCCTAGTACAACTTTAATTTACCATTCCTTATCAAGGCATAATCTATCTTAACACCATTTTTAATTATTTTATAAAGTGATGGAGGAAATTGGAGTTGTAGATGAAATTTCATCTCGCTAGTTAAGTTTCTAATAAGGATATCCATTTTCTCTTTCTTAGGTACACTTGTAGGATACTTAGTGAAGATTATTCTCCATCTTTGTATAAATTTTAAGAATGAATCACCATTTATTTATTTGGCATTACAAAAGTCTAACATAGTAACCTCATGTTCTATGTTATATGAGTATTGTGATACAAAATTGGTTATTAGTTCTTTAAATGTCTTCATTCTGGGCGGCAATTTTGAGAACCATTCCATAGCTTGTCCACCTAGACTCCTTGGAAATAGTCTCATTAGGTATATTTTCTCATGAATGAATTTTATTATTAGAGTGAAAAAATCCCTGATGTGATCTTGGGGATCTATCATGCCCATGTATTTGTCATACTTTGGAAAATATACATTGGGTGGGAAAGGTATCATAACAAAACTCTTTTCAAATGGGAATTGACAAATTCCTTCTAGAGTATATTTCTTCATAGAAGTTCCCCTTTGAAGATCATTAAGTTTTTGTTGGAGAGATTTGATATGTTTGTTTAAATCACCTATGGGGTTTACCTCATCTTCATCTTTCTTTAGTTGTCAAACATCATAGTCATGAGGTAACTTAAACCCTAGTTTTTCTAAGGTCACAAAGTATCTTTCCTTGTCTATTTCAAGCCCTCTCTCCATAAGATTTTGAAATAAAGGATTTTTTAAAGATTCCCTTACTTTTTCATCCATTATTTAATCATTTTCATCATCAATATAGTTTTTTTTGGTGTTAGACCCCACCCATTTATTTTCTTATTGCTCCATACTTGGTTGATTTTCTTGTGTTTGATCTTTATGTTGGATTTGGTCTATTTGTGGTTGAGATTGAATTTTCTTTGGAAGTGGTATTTCTTCTTTTATGACCTTACTATTATGATCTTGAGAGTTTTGAAATGATGATACCTTTTCCTTATAGGCATGACATTAACTTTGTAATACTTATTGAATGAAGATCTTTTTGAATGAGTTGACTAGGCTTAGAATCCTGTTGAGTTTATCTAAACAATTGATATGATGGAATTTTAATTATGGTTTAACCAAAATGAAGCATGTCCTAGGATGGATTCTAATACAGAAGAATATATCTCTATGATGAAGCCTTTATATTTTAACCTTGATTTATTTAGTTCAAAGGAAAGGATCTGAAATCCTTGGTGGGGAACTTCGAAAACCAAAATTAAGATGGATTGACAACACTTGAAAATTGATTTAGTTTAATTGAAACAATGAAGGATTACTAATTTTTATAAATGTTTGAAAGAAATGGTGGACTCTTAAACCTATTTTAATTAAAAATAATCTTAATCCAAAAAGGGTATCCATAAGTGTATTAATTTTTGACTCAAGATATATGGAAGTGAAATTTTGAAAGTGACAAAAAAATACTTAGAAGTAATATTTTATAGGTTAAAATGGGGTTTCATTGTTTAAAAGAGACATATGCTCTTACAAAAATGATGAAACTTGTTGCATAAGCAATGAAATAAGTGTCAAAAGGAACAATCTGCATCTTTTTCCATAATCCGAGAAAAATTTTCTCTTTGCTTGTGTTTTTAGATTTAAATGAATAATTTATTCTAATTATCAAGATCATAAAACATAAAAAACACACTTCAAATAGTTTTTTTGGCCCTAAAATCTACACATTGAGTGTCTATTCTCTATCGTTTACACTGGCCTTGCATATAGAAAATAATTCAATCAAGATACTTATGATCAATTTTGGATTAAATGGATAATGAGGTAGGCTTACTACTTAACTGGGTTGTATTTAGTATTCTGTCCAATTTTTTTTTTAAATTTGACCTCCGATTATAGGAGGCTTCCACCATCATAAAAATAAGGTTTTGTGCAATCCCGAAGGACTACTAGATGATGGATATTATCAAAAGATTTCATCACTCACCCCATTAAGGATGAATGCATTTTATTTTTGAGTGGGTTGGATTATCATGGCTTAAATGATTGTGTCCCACTTGTTTTTCCCTCTTACTAGCCTTGCTAAGGAAAATATTGGGTGGTAGACCCTCTATGGAGAATACATACTAAATTGGAATTGAAAGCAAGGTTGAGATGGGTATGGTATTCTGATCACCTAGAAAGGTGAGGTCATATCTCTATGATCTTTACTCCATATACATAGAGAACACAATAATTTTTTGACCTTATCTAACTAAGTGGGACTTTGATAGGTTTGGCATTCTGATCACCCAAGATAGGTTAGAGCATAGGCCTGCTATCTCCGTCCACAAAAACTCAAGGCCTTTTAATTCAAATTTTAAATAAAAAAGCCATAAAATTATATCCAAATGAAATAAAGGTATAAACACAAAAGATTAAGAGTTTAGAAGTGTGTACCTTTGACAATTATTATGCATTTTAAAATTACTTTTTACCATTTACCTTAGCAATAGCTCTAGATCCTTAGAATCCACAACAACTTCCATAAATGCTAGTCTCAACTCATACAATATGAGGTTAAGAAAATGAATATGATCAAATAGGCTGAATTTACAAAGGATAGACTTTCAAATTGATTTCCAATCTATACCTAGTTTGATATAAATTAATAATTCTAGCATATCTATTAAAATTTTTGCCTTCTTCACTAAGCTTAACCATTTCATTAACCCAATATACTTGTTTAGCATAAGTGTTCACCTTCTTGATAGTCTTTTGAACATAATAATTAGGAGGTTTTCAATTAACCTTCCTCAATTTTTGAACTTTTGTCATCTACAATTCATCAAAAAATATAAACTTTCTCTCTATTTTATTTTATTTTATTTTAATCTGTGTTAAAAGTGACATTAGAGAAAGTACAAGAGACATTCATTGAATAAAATGTGATATTATTTAAAGTAAAAATGATATTTGAAAAATCAAAGATGACCTCATTTTATGAAGGAGAGATGATATTTTATTCAAAGGCAGTGTTCTTTAAGACAAAAGTGATGATATTTGTTGCAAAAGTGATAAACTCAATTCTTGTAAAAAAACCCGCAATAGAGAATGTAAAAGATGTCAGAGAACAAAAAATTACATGTGATGAGTTTTTTGGTGAGGGTTCTTTCATAGGATGTGGCATTCCCACCTTTTTTAGTCCCTGTTGCAGATGCTTTATTCTCTACTTTTCTTCATGATTTCACAAGTCTGGATTGTGCATTTTTTTTGCTGTTCAAACTGGGCTTTGTGTTTTCTATGTGGTGGCTCTCTTTGGTTCCGTAAGAACTAATTTTTCTATAGTTTTTTGTGGTGTTGTGTTGGTGGTTTTCTAAGTGAGTGCTAGCAGTTTTCAAGGGCCTTGCAAGGCCATGCTATTTTTTTGGTTAAGGGTCTATTTTGTTGGGGCTTGGTTTTTCCCTTTTTGTTCCTAGGACCTTCAAAGCTCTTCTCTCTTGTGGGTTGTCTCTTTTTGTGGATTTTTTTGGCTCCATTAAGTTCTTATTGAGGTGGAGCTTACCCCTATAGAGGCAAGGTTTCTTTCTGCTATCTCCTTTTGGGTTCGATTCATTTTCCTTCCAATTTCCTACCTCTTTTTTTTTATAGAAGTGATGTCCTATCCTATCGAGGTGGAAAAAGGTTTCAAGGAGATGGATATTGGTTGTTCTTTGTGGATTTCTTCTCATGGTGATTATTGGGTGATGGGGCTGAAAGTTACTATTTCTCCCTCTGCCTTTTCCATTCTCTATTGATCCTATTAAGATGGAGAAGAGTTATGTGTGAGAAGTGGTTAGAATAGTGGGGTTTTGGGTTGAGGGATCCTACTAAAACCCTTCACCAGGTTTGGGGAGCCTCTCAAAAACCCATGGTGCTTGTGAGTTCTATTTTAAAATACAAGGGTGTATCAACTAGTTTTGTATTGTTTACTCTTAAGGGTCATGCAAGAATCAAGGTTCATGGAGACTTTCAAAACCCTCTTGTTATCCCCACTTTGGGAGAGTGTTTGTATTAAATTCAGTATGTGTTTATTGGTCCTTCTTCTTACTAGTTAGATAGAAGGTTATGTGAGGCTTGATAACACTCATCTCAATGGTTGTGGGAGATAGTTTAAGAGCCACAAGGGTTTGGGGCTCCTTCAGAAACTCTATAGGTCTAGATGGTTATCTAATGCTCATTCTATTGGGGAAGATCAAGAAAGATTATGGGAGTCTCTTTAAAAACCATCTTGTTATATATTCTGGGTACCTGGTTAAACCCATCTCTTTTTCCTAAGGTTCAGGGAGCCTTGTAAAACCATGCTATTGGTCAACCTTTTTGCCTATTGATATTGCAACCTATGCTTTCAATGTTTTTCTATTTGGCTGTGGGTTGGCTTTTGGGTTGCTTCTAGTTTGTACTGATGAATCTTTTATAGCATTCGGGGTTCCAAATCCCCCTCAAAATATGTTTGTAAAGGGTTTCTGGTCTCTTCAAAACTTGTTTACCTCTAATAAAAAATAAAAATTACATGTGATGCTATTTTACTTGGAGCGATGACATAAAAATCACAAGGGATATAAATTGTATTAAATGAACTATTGTTATTCTTGTAAGCAATGTTATTTGCATTTGTAGTGATATCCTTTGAGGTAGAAATAATGAGAATTATTGCAAAAATGGGAATCTTCAATGCAATAGAAAAATATTCAATGTAAAAGAGACATTCTTTGTGTCAAAGAAGACCTTATGCATAATTTGTAACTTGCAAGTACAAAATCTACAAAAACAAGCTCAATAATTCATTAAGATTATTGATGCATGGGCCCCATGGTGGGCACCATTTGTGTGTGTTTAATTTGAATAACAAACCTACATAGAACATTAGTATAACCTTTCAAATCAACTCAAAAAAAAAAATGTAGCTTAAATACAAAAATGAAATATATTGAGAATTCTATTGCTCTCTAGTTCTAGGAACTTGAATTATGATCTCAACTACAAATTTGATCCTTAAGTGAAAACCTAGAAAATGGGAATTCAATGATGTATTATATGAGATTCTAATTCTACTCTAAATGATTAAGATCTCTATGAAGCAAATCCATTACTCTATTATGATCTTATTCTAAATGATCAAGCTAAGCTTATTTGCCTATAATAACGATGCTCTCTATAATAATGAATGCACATAATAGCATTATGATGATGCTCTAAATGAAAGTGGATAATTTTCTCTAATTGCACATTGTATTTATAGAATTTCTCAAGGTGTAGGGGGTGAGTTTATGTAACCATGATCAAGGTAGAGATGGGGTTAAGTTTTATGATGTGTCATATGTGGATGGTCAAGATTGATTTTCACAAATGAATGGTCAAGATAGAAAAGCTTATTATTGATTCATGTGTGTTCATTCCTCATCTCCCATTGGTCAATTCAGGTTTTGTCATGTAGTGAAAGGTGAGATAATTTAGGAGGAATTAATTCAAAGAATTAATTAAATTAGCCATGTGTGATATTTGAATGGGTTGGATTTAATTAATTAAATAACTATATAATCAAATGGTTAATTCAATTACATAGTTGATTAATTTTGAATTTAATTAATCCAAATGGCTTGAAATTATTTAATATTTTTTAGTGGCCATTTTTAGGTGTATACAGATGCTATGTCACCAAAACTCATAATTACCCTTTGTCAAGCCAATAATAGAAGGATGAACCAAAAAAACCCATGATACCTCCTTAAAGGAAATCATCAAAGCCTAAAGATATTAGACAACATGTAGAGCACATCAAATACAACTCTCTCCAACAAAAAAATCCATCCCAAGTGCTAAAAAATCCAAATAATCAACTAGATAGTGAAATTACAAAAATATGAATAATGTGTACTTGGAAATAAATCTAGAAAAAATGATAAAAGATTTGAAAAGAATATTTTGAGATCTTTCTGAAGATGTGTAGAATTTAAAAATGGAGTCTATATGTGCAAGATATAGCCTTAGAAGTATAAATCTAATGACTACTTTTAGAGGCATGGTACATAAAATTGGTTGCAACTATGATTAATCCACCACCAAATAAGAATATCAACATTAGAACTAGCTTTCAAACAATATATTTTTTATCCAATTTTGATATTATATGATCAAGTTATAAAAAACCCAACTATAACTTTTTAAATCCTAGATGGGAAATTGTCAAATTGGTCAACTGCTAATCTCACCCCAAAGAATTTATTTTCTAAAATATTCCAGTCACTAAAAAAAATCACCTTTTCTAGAATATTCCCTTTTCTAAATAGAATATCATGTCTTCAAAAATAAAAAATTCCCTCCAAAGTTTATAGTTGCATGTAACACAATAAAAATATATTTCTCAATAATGTAGAAGATTCCCTAAGAATCTCTTTTAAATTTCAAATCTTAGTTGGCCCCAAAATGGTAGGATGTTGTAGCATTGAGTTACATGCATGATGTTGGGGGTGCTTTTTAAGGCATGGATAAATTTAGTTTAAACTAAACCTTATTTTAAGGTGAAACTCCTCGTTATACATTTTTTGTTATATATTTTAGGAAAATCCAATGCCAAAAAACAAATACAATATTTTATATAAAAAAATAAAGGAATGGTATGTAGGAAGAGGTGGGGGTATGTGAAATTGTTGGCATATATGTTATGTAATAGTTTATTACATTGTCTAGTTTTGTAAACTATTAGAAAATTTGTCAAATCTGGTATTCGGTTAGTTGGTTTCAAAACCGTATTCTCCTCTTACATATGCTTGTAATATTGCAAAAATTGATGTATCCTATCATTGAACATTAAATGTTATATTTTTTATTCTTGTCTTTCTCTGTCATTTGGTATCAGAGTTATAGAAAGGAAAATGTAGAGAGGTTGCGCCTACTGTGTGGTTCTCCTTATGATCTTTATGCATGGTTTAAAGTGGTCTTCATCCCATGTGTCTTTGTCTTCAAGTGTCAGGTTTGGAGTTCTCTGTTAGATGTGTGCCATGATACAAAATCTTCCCTTCTGACATTAATATGATGTCATCAAAGAGATCAAATGTCTCAGGTGCTGGCTGGAGGAGTGATATCTGTGTCGTCGCCTCCATAATGTGAAAATTTTTTTGAAGGTACTTCATGATCTAGAAGATAGTGGAGCTATCCAATCCACTTGATGTGTCATCCATTAAAAGAGTTTTTTTCGTAGACATAAGAAGTTCTCTTGGAAATGCAATAGGTAGCAGTTACATCACAGGGAAAATAAAAATGGCATCTTGCATAGTCTTGGATGAGATAAAACTATTGGCATGTGATGTTTTGGAGTATTGGGAATCACTTAAGGGTTGTCATTTATGGAAAAAATTATGATGAAGTGATCACATGCTGTGGAGATTTCCATTGGAGTCACAGTCATGAAAATGACTATGTCTAGAATCAGGATAATAGGGTTCAATACCACAGTTTTGGATAGCGATGGAGATATACATAGTAGTATGGCTTGAAAAGTTAACTAGAGGCATTTTGGGATGTTTACATGCTTCAATTAAGATTTCATGAGGTTTGGATACCAGATTTGTGAGATACAGTGTTCGAAAGATATGCAAAGACAGTAAAATAGTATAACATGGTACATGAATAGTTGAGAAGATTAAGGAAAGCATAATGGATATGGTAACATGCTAAGACAAATACATAAAGTATATTGCTGAATCTTTGGTAATATAAGAGTGTCGACTCCATGTATATCATTTTTATAAGTTTCTATTATGCTTTGTATGACAATTATGAGGCCAACTGGAAGGCTAATTCTGTATAAGTATAGATTGGTTTTGTGAAAGCAAGGTATGGAAGATTTTATGACAATGAAGTAAGTTTGTGAATATAAGAGCAAAGATCAGATACAAGATCAGAAGAGGCCGAGCTTCAATTGGAACAATCTAAGAAAGATAAGTGCTTGTAGTGTTCCCCCTTTTGAGAACTTTTTTGGGGCAGTATTGATTGTAAGAGTAGTGTCCTCACCACCTTTAACTAGGTGTTTTGTATACCCATAACAGGGTTTTTGTAATCCTCTAACAAGGAAATGTACTATGTAACAATCAGCTCCTAACAAGGCTAGGTCTCCTAATAGGGATATTATATTTTAGTACATATTTGTGGGTACCATCCCTACCGGGGTTTTCCTTTTGGCCAGGGTTTCCTTGAGAATAAATCATGGTGTCATGAGTAATGTGTTATGCTTATATGTTCTTTTCATTTTTGCATTACTTTGGATTATTTATAATTGTTTGAAGTTGAAATCAAAGTTCTATAATACTGATTCACCCCCTCTTAGTATTACCTAATCCTAACAATTGGTATAAGATCTTTTGACCCTTTGAGAGAAAGTTTAACAACTTAAGCAAGATCATAATGGATTCAGAAGATTTACAAGTGAACATTGAAGCTGCACTTGAAGATCTGGATAAGATGAAAGATGAGAATGGAAAACTAAAATTCAAATTAAGTAGAGTAGAAGGTTTCATGAGAAAAATTAAAGAACAACTTGAAATTGTAAAAAATCAGAGACAAGACCTTATGGAGAAAATCAAAGAAGGTTCAGACAATGATACATCAGACAAAGTAAGGAAGCTAGAGCAAGTAAAAGAACAAATCAATCTCTTGATGATCAAGGAGATTCAACATGAAAATGATGAAAGAAGCAAAGTTGAAGAGTCATTCAAAGAAGATAATTTACAAATAGGACAAATGAAGGATGAACTTGACAATTACAAGGATAAATATTAGGAATTGGATAAATACAATTAGATCATTAAAGGTGAACTCACTCAAGCCAAACTACACATTGAGAAGTTACATATAAGCAATGACAAGGGTGATGAAAAAAGAACAAAACAAAAATCTAAAGGAAAAATGAGTGGATCCAATGAAGTTGGAACTTCAAAAACTTAAGAAGAATCAAAAGAAGGCACGAATGAGGAAAGACCTATTCCTAATGAAAGGCCTACAAATGAAGATCTCAGAGAATAGTTTAGACCTTTTAGAGTTAGATGTTTCGGATGCAACAAAGTTGGACACATGAAAATAGACTGCAGAAGTAAAGGTAACTCTAAACCTTTTACCATCTACTATTTTAATTGCTATGAGTATGGACACAAGAAAGTAGATTGTAGAAAACCTAATCAATCTAGGTATAAGAAAGACTATATTAGAGAAGAAAATGAAGCCAAGATTACATGTCAAAAATGTAATAACTTTGGGTACACAGCAAGGTACTGTAAGCTAAAAACTAATCAAGAAAGAAGAAGACCACCTATTTGTTATAAATGTAACAATCCAGGTCACATTGCAAAGTTTTGTAGATAGAATGGAGATGACAATAGAAGAGGACCAAGGAGATCTAATGAACTAGAAAGACCACCACATATAGTTATAAGGAAAAATATTAGTGACAATGGTAAAAGCCTAAATGATTACATGAATGAAAAAAAGAAATAAGAGGATGGGAAGATATGGCAAGTAAAATTTCTAAATAAGGAAGTGGTTCAAGGAGAGACAACTTATGATGCCACGTCTTTGCATGATGAATTCTTTGAGGCATCAGCCTAAAAGGCCTCATGGCCTCATGGGGAGCACTGGATGCAGACAACGTAAATTATCTAGCCCCTGTATAAGTGGAGTAAGCTCATGCGAGCTTAGATATGATGTGTATAGCTATTTTGGAATCTATGGAAGAGATCATAGTACTTGAAGATTCATATTCTATGTTCATGAGTTTTGCATTAACTAGACGACATGTGAAGTTGAGCTACTTGTGTTTAATGCACACACTCGACTTGCGATGAATAAAAGACTTGAAAGATTTCATTCCTACACCATTTGTTGATCAATGACTAAGGAGAGAAGAACCATGAAAGTAGAGAAGTGATCCAGTGGAGAGATTTTGTGTTCGCATGAGACCAACCATTAGATTTGACCACATTTTAAGGTATTTAGACTTAATCACTTTGGAAAGTGATGCAGGTGCATTCTAGGGTACTCAGTGAATCTACTTGAGGTGTTTTGTTTGGCCAATGTTATTCGGTTGCAGCCTTGACCAATGACCTCAGTCATTGAAGGAAGCTTGGTCGCTAAAGGAACTCAGTAATCTTTGGCACTCGGTGAAAGTATTACTCGACGATGCCTCTGATGCTCAGTCAACACTAGTGCTCGACGATGCCTGGCATGCTCAGTTATTTCACTATTGCTTGATAGTTCTGGTTTACCAAATAGAGTTCTGTGTGATTTATTGGGCTGACTTGGTGCATTTATTATTGGTAACTATTGTTATAGGCTGACATGTTAAATTTAAATATTGTAAGTCTATTTGAGAGCTGACTTGTATGACATTTAATATTTGTTTGTAGGAGTTAAGGGTTTCATCTAGCTGACTTGTGGCTGATGATTAGTATTTAAAGGGGTGTTTGGGTAGTTGTTGAGGGGGGGCATCAACATCCTAGTGAACATCAGTTTGGATGTGTTGGAAAAGCTAGAGTTGGTGAAGTTGTGGAAAAGATCTTACATGATATTGTAGATCAAATTGTTATTTGATAGTTTGTAGTTGTAGAGCTAGTGGTTTGCACACTTGGAGACAAGGAGGTTGCTTGGAGGCTTGCAAGCTCAAGTTTAGATCTTCCTTAGGGTTTCCATTAGTTGCTAATTATTTTAGAGTTGAACTAGCTAAGTTCATATTGGATCTATGTGGATCTTGAAGAACTTGTTTTTGTTGTAATTGGCCCTAACCCAGAAGGCCTTATAGCTAGGCATGTTAATGGAAATTGAGTTGAAACATCTTGTTGTGTTGTGTTTTTCGCTGTGTAATTTTGAAGCTACAAGGCTAGACTTTCCTTAATTGGATCCTCCCTGCCTTGGTCTATGTCAAGTGGTATCAAAGAAACATTGATCTTGTGGAGTGAAGATTGACCTAGCAAGGTTGATCTTATGAAGTTGATCTTGTTGGTAAAAAGATCATATGATTTGAGTTACAGATTCATGGCACTGAACTTGTTTATCTTGCCCTAGTTGTTTGTGCAAGGTGGTAGGCTGATCTGACTTGCATACAACTTGGAGATTGCCACAAGGTGGTTAGTGTAGGGTTTGTTGCAGAGGGTTTCTCTTAATCTTTAAGGATGCCTCCGAGAAGATTGGACCTTAGATTACTTGTAGATCTCTATGATACTGTTGAGTCTATGATTATAGAGAAGATGAAATTAGATTTCATTTCTTAGATGGAGTTGATGAAGAATGACATGGTCACCGAGATCATGAGAGTTGTTGCTGGTGTACCTCAAAATTTTGGTACTGAAGATGGTTATGAGGAAACTACTGAAGAATTTGAGCCTGTTGGATCTAGTGGTGATGAATGAAGGGATAGATCTAGTGAAGATAGAACTGCTTGGTTTCCTAGATCTAGAGCTCAGTTAAGTAACTATTACCAAATGGAAGTTTCTACTTTCTTTTGTACTTTGAAGCTTGAGAATTTGATTGATTGGATTGGTGAACTTGAAGATTTCTTTGAGCTGGAAGAAATTGAAGATCCTCTTTGAGTGAGATTAGCATAGACAAATTTGAAACAACATGTTTCTCTTTGGTGGAAATAATTACAAAGGGATAGAGAAGATGAAGGTGAAATGAAGATCAATCGGTGGAGGTTGATGGTGACTAAGTTGAAAGCTAAGTTCATACTGGTGGACTATGAGGTTGACATGTTTAAGAAGTTGCAGAATCTGAAGTAGAATGATTTGTCTATTGAAGATTATAATGATAAATTCTACAAACTTACTATTCGGTCTGGACACTGAGAGCTTGGTAATGAAAAAGTAGCTTGGTATGTGAATGGTTTGAGATTCAATATTCAGGATGAGCTTGGTATGCTGAAGATTGATTTTGTTGAAGATGCTTAATAGTATGCTCTGAAGGAAAAAGATAAGTTGAAGAGGAAACAACATAGTAACTCCCAAGGGAAGGAAAAGATTGATCCCTCAATGAAGGATAAACCAAATGATGCAGAAGATGAACAAAAACTTGTAGAACTAAAGAAGAAGACAAGTAGAGTTATCTTTAAGGGTACTTGTTATAACTATGGAGAGGAAGGACACCATTCTTTTGAGTATACATAGAAGAAGCTTGGTGACTGATGAACTATTGTGGTGAATGAGAATGAACCTAAATTTGAGAACTTGCTTCTTTGGTGAAAATTTCTTAGTACAAAGGAGGAACCTTGTCAGAGGAGTAACTTATTTAGGACCCGATGCAAGTCTCAAGGTAAACTCTGTGATGTTATTGTTGATAGTGGAAATACTAATAACCTTGTTGCTGAGGACATGGTTCAGAAAATTGGGTTGAATAGAATGAAGCATCCTTTTCCTTATAGGATTGGCTGGTTACAAGATGTTCATGCTCTAGAAGTAAGAGAAAAATGCTTTATTGATGTTCATATTGGCCAGTATAAGGATCTTGTGTTATGTGACATTGTGAAGATGAATAGTTGTGATATATTGCATGATAGACCTTGGAAATATGATTGTAGAGCTATGTATGACTACGTTAGGAATGTGTTTACTATTGAGAAGGATGATAGGAAGTTTTCCTTAATGCCTTTTCTCGATACAACGCTCGGTAGGAGAAGCCTGAGTATTGGTAGCCAAGTTGAGTTGGTGGATCTAGAAGGTGTGGTTGATCAATGTGAAGGACATACCTATGTGTTGCCAAGAAAAGATTTGAAGAGATAGAGAAAGATGAATTGGAAGAGTATGCAAACTAAAAAGGTGGAGGACTTGTATGTGAAGAACTAGTTCGGGGTTTATGTGCTGAATCCTGGAAGATCTTCTTCTCACATATGAACATCTTTTCAAACTTGGGGTGTTTGATGAAGGGGCATTCTAGGGTACTCAGTGAATCTACATGGGGTGTGTTGTTTGGCTAATGTTACTCGGTTGTAGCCTTGATAGATGACCTCAATCATTGAAGAAAGCTCAGTTGCTAAAGGAACTCAGTAATCTCTAGCCCTTGGTGAAAGTGTTACTCGATGATGCCTACAGTACTTGGTCAACATGATGAGAGCTGACTTGTATGGTATATAATATTTGTTTGTAGGAGTTAAGGGTTTCATCTAGCCAACTTGTGGCTAATGATTAGTATTTAAAGGGGTGTTTGGGTAGTTGTTGAGGGGGGACATCAGCATCCTAGCGGACATCAGTTTGGATGTGCTGGAAAAGCTAGAGTTGGTGAAGTTTTGGAAAAGATCTTGCATGATCTTGTAGATCAAATTGTTATATGATAGGATTTAGTTGCAAAGCTAGTGGTTTGCACAATTGGAGACAAGGAGATTTCTTGGAGATTTGCGAGCTCAAGTTTTGATCTACCTTAGGGTTTCCATCAGTTGTTTATTTTTTTAGACTTGAACTAGCTAAGTTTGTATTAGATTTGTATGGATCTTGAAGAACTTGTTTATATTGTAATTGGCCCTAACTCGAAAGGCCTTATAGCCAGGCATGTTAATGGAAATTGAGTTGAAACATCTTGTTGTGTTGTGTTTCCCGCTATGTAATTCTGAAGATGCAAGGCTAGACTGTCCTTAATAAGATCCTCCCTGCCTTGGTTTGCGTCAGAATGTGGTGGATGCACCGGTAATTTACAATGTGGTAGATAGACCCAGGTATAAATTCAAAAGGCATCCATTCAAATCTTGTGAGGATGATCCAGAAGGAGCATTTTTTCAAACTCTCGTAGGCATACTACACGTAGAATATATTAGGGAATAAATTCACTGCAAGTATGAAATCATTGGGGAGGTTAACATCTATAGTAAATTGGATAGTATGATAGAAGCTAATGGATCCATGATAGAGGAATTCAAACACCTGAAAGGTCAATCAATCCTTAAATTAACCCTACTAGCACATTCAGAGGATGAGAATATAAGAAACAAGGAAATTGAAGATATGTTGCTGGTTGTATCTATACATGAAAGAGAAAGAATCATTAAAGCACTAAAATCCTTATTTAGGACAAAGGCTAGACTAGTCAAGATTATGGCTAGGAAATATGATGAGGTGATTGAGGACACCCAAAAGGCATTGGACCAAATCCTAATGTTTGACATGCCCAAGAAAGGTTCGCCTCCTAGAGTCTCTAAACTAGTATCCTTGGGTCTAGGAGAAAGTTCCAAGGTGGTAGATGAAAGTGCTCAAGTTAGCATGCAACCAAATTTATTTTTCAATGGTGTTCTTGTTAGCCTTGACACTTTGTAGGATATAAATGATCCATTTATGGACAATGTGGACAATGTGAAGGAGGTTGAGGATTAGGAACAAATAGAGGAAGGAAAATCATAAGAGAAACAAGAATAAAACGTACAAGAGAAGGATCTACAACAAGAAGATGACCAAGAAAGATAGTCAGAATAAAAAAAAGTTGATGAGGTCAGACTAGACACGCCCCTATTATTGACAAGTATGAACAAACTAGTCAATTCTGATGTAGATAGAGTGGATGAAGATGAATTGATGAGACTTTCATTTATGGCTTTTGCTAAAGCCAAGAAGAGATCAGCTCAAAAAGGAGACAAGAGGGCTAAGATAATGGTCAAGGCTATAGACATAGTAAAGAGGCTACTCCCCTCACCTATTATCCTAAAAGAGAAGGATGAGGTTGACAACCTCAATATAGTATTGGATACCTTTGATAGTCATTTTTACTCATTGGTAAAAACAACAGAGGAGAAGGCTGAAAATAACTTCCTAGAAAAGAAGTTGAGTGAAGTTCATAAGTCTGTTTCATGGGATTTAGACATTCTTAAGGCTACCACTCTTAAAGCCAAGAGTTGTGTAGCACAAGGAAAGAAACTATATAGCTATTGCATAAATCCCTACAGACATCTAAAAAATGTTGAGGCCATAGCTAAAGACAGGGCTACTCTTGATATTATAATGGACAACTATGAATCATCTTCACAGACTATGGGAGAGGTAGATAAGGAGACATCCAGGCTACTGGAGAAAATAGGTGTACTCAAAATGGAGAAAGGGAGAGTTGCATACATATTTGGCTCATTAAGAAACCTATTAACTCCCAAACTCTCAATATTGGAGACTCATATATCTAAGATGATAAAGGTTGAAAGCTCAATGTCAGTACTCACTCTCACTGAGCTTAAGGTAGTAGAGACAATGTCACATGCACTAAATGGATTAATCCATGTTAGTGAACTATTGATAAGTTCATAGAATGAAGAAGTTAAGACCTTGGAAATCTCCTTCCAAGATGTCTTAAATCTGGTGAGTAAGCACTAAACCTTTTTGTGCTTAAGTTTTACAATTTTGGGTATACCTTTTCCATTGATGAAAAAGGTAGAGGAAGAAAGAAAAAGGAAAAATGAATATGGAAGAGAAAGATATATAGAGTTGTATGAAAAAGAAAAAGAAAAAGAAAAGTTGTAACACTTAGTCATTTTTCTAAATGTTTCCATCAATGCCAAAGGGAGAGATTGTTGGCATGTGATGTTTTGGAGTACTGTGAATCACTTAAGGGTTGTCATTTATGGAAAAAATTATGATGAAGTGATCACATGTTGTGGAGATTGCCATTGTAGTCATAGTCATGAAAATGACTAAGTCCAGAATCAAGATAATAGGGTACAGTACCATAGTTTTGGATAGCGATGGAGATATACAGGGTATTATGGATTGTGAAGTTAATTAGAGGTATTTTAGGATGTTCACATGCTTCAGTTAAGATCGCATGAGTTCTGGATACCAGATTTGTGAGATACAATGTTCAAAAGATATGCGAAGACTGTAAAATAGTATAACATGGTACATGAACAGTTGCAAAGATTAAAGAAATCATAATGGATATGGTAACGTGCTAAGACAAGTAAATAAAGTATATTTCTGACTCTTTGGTAATATAAGAGTGTTGACTCCATGTATATCATTTGCTTAATTTTTGTTAGAAGGTAAAGTCCACCAAGATAATTGAGAGAGGGGGGGGGGTGAATCAGTTATATGATAATTATAACTTTTATCAACTTCAACAACATTAAACCATGTAAGCAATATAATTACCAACCATAGAAAGATATTCATACACAATAACACAATGACACAAGATATGTTGACTAGGGAACCTCTTGATCAAAGAGTAAACCCTAGTGGGAATGATGCCCACAAAAGATGCACTAATATGAATATTGCTTGTGAGAGGATGGAATCTGTTAGGAGTCTTATGAAATACATTAAGTACATATAAATCCCTATTAGGAGATTTTGAATCCTTGTTAAAAGATTCTAACCCTGTTAAGAGTTATGGAAGACAGATGGACCCACTACCCAAACAACTTCAAGGTAAGATCACTGAACACACTATCCAAATGATCTTTAGATTATTTAATAGAATAATATAAAATATGTTACCTCCTTCCTTACTATGCCAAACATCACTCTCTGCTTCACTAGATCTCAATTTCAGATCTCTGTACTTCGCATGTCTTCCTTCACAAATTCACTTTCACAACTGCATTAGCTCTTTTCTTCACTTCATGCATACATCATCACATCCAACCATATCAAAACAAGGAAAAACATTCCTTCCTTTATACCACATTCAAGTAATTACAAATGAGTCGACATACAATTACAAAATAAAAGTTTCCACACGCTACATCAAAATTACATAAAATTGTCGACTTCCAAATACAATAATTCTTTACTTGTGTGACCTCAAAGTTTGCACTATCATCCACATCACTATCAATGTGTCTTCAACTTCCCTTTAACTGTGCAAAACCTGATTCCATCCCGATTAGGAGATATCATCTGATTTCCACAAACCGCTACTCAAGAACACTGCTTGAATATTGCTTCCACCAAAATGCTCATAACTTCCATGAATAAATGAATTATTGTCTATGCTCTTAATCATAGACATATAACATATCAATGAGTATATCTTCAACATCACATAGCTCCAACTATAATATCCCATGTGAGCTAATCCAAACAATGTTTGCTTCTCTACAAGTCTCTGGTAAATCACTGCGTTGACATCAATGACAATCATAGTCATGAATGCAACAAAAAATGCTATAGAATGGTTGC
Source organism: Chamaecyparis obtusa (assembly GCA_027943335.1). NCBI lineage: Eukaryota > Viridiplantae > Streptophyta > Pinopsida > Cupressales > Cupressaceae > Chamaecyparis > Chamaecyparis obtusa. Next base: position 298,249 of record BSBK01000081.1, on the reverse strand, counting down.
CAAACATTTAGAATTCATTCCTAACAAGTTTTTACTATGTTTTGTATGAAAATTATGATGCCGACTGGAAGGCTAATTTTGTATGAGTATATATTGGTTTTGTGAAAGAGAGGTATGGAATATTTTATGATAATGGAGTAAGTTTATGAATATAAGAGGAGAGATTAGATGCAAGATTAGAAAGAGGCCAAGCTTCTATTGGAACTATCTAAGGAAGATAAGTGCTTGTAGTGTGCCCCCCTTTTGAGAAGTATTTTGGGATAGTATTGATTGTAAGAGAAGTGTCCTCACCACCTTTAACCATGTGTTTTGTATACCCCTAACATGGTTTTTGTAATCCTCTAACAAGGAAATGTACTATGTAACAATCAGCTCGTAACAGGGCTAGGTCTCCTAACAAGGATATTATATTTTAGTACATTTTTGTGGGTACCATCCCCACCGGGGTTTTCCCTTTAGCCAGGGTTTCCTCAAGAACAAATCATGGTGTCATGAGTAATGTGTTATGCTTATATGTTATTTTCATTTCTGCATTACTTTGGATTGTTTATAATTGTTTGAAGTTGAAATCAAAGTTCTGTAATACTGATTCACCCCCCTTCTTAGTATTACATAATCCTAACAAAAACTAATCTGATTTAACTAGACTTCAATGTCCTTCATGATCATTGGGTTGTGCTCTTCATCAATTTCTATATATAGTAAGTCTGCCCTTTCAACCAAGTATAGAATACATACTATTTTCAATTTTGTGAATGGTTGGCAGTTTCTAGTATTTTTGTTCAATGGATATTCTATTAGATAAATACTCTAGTTTCAATTTTCATACATTGAGAATAAAAATAAAAATGTAATTGATGAATAAAACCCTATGGGGCATAGTAAGAGGAAAAGAAAAACTACCTAAAAATGCAAATAAATTGTTGGAGTGGAACGGTAGAGATGATCTAAAGTCAAGGCTATTATTGGTCTTGCTCTTGCTGATTCTGAACTTTGTCACATAGATCTAGATAACACTTCTATCAATATTTGGGATAATCTAAACAAGTATTTTGGAGAAAAATTTGTCAATGCAAAGTTTTCTCTAAAAATTCAATTTTTTAGATTTAAAATGAAAAATGGGATCACAATGTCAAATCATATAAGTAATTTAAGGTCTCTCATTAGACAACTTGTAGAATTTAAGCCACCTATTGATGATGATGATGCTAAGACCATCTTGTTAAATAGCTTATCTTCCAAATATAGTAATGTTGTATTTACACTAAGTCAATCACTTCACAGACTCTAGAGGATATGATTTCAGCCCTTCTAGCAGAAGAAAACAAAACAAAGGAAGTCATAGAAGAATCTCATCAAATAGACCAAGCATTATACTCACAAAGTACTAAAAAATGGTCAAATAAAAATAGAAGAGATAATAAATGTTTTTACTGTAAGAAAAAGGGGCACACAACATGTATTTATAGAACCAAAGCTAGTGATGTTCTTAAAGGAAAACTAAAAGAACAATCTAAAGAAGGCAATATTGCTTGCATTAAACATGAGGACACATCAGATGATGGAGAGGTTGTTATCAAACATTCAATTTTCTATTTTTGATTCTCATCTTTCTTTGTTAGAAATGCCCCTACCCCCATCCCATTTAAGGGAATTTTAAAATATTTTGTAAAAAAAATAAAATTCTCCTTTTACCTTTTTTTTTTGACTTTTTTTTTTTTTGTATTTTTATGTTTTTAGGTAAATCTACTTACTCCTAGTGTTCTTAGAATCTAGAAGTAGATTTCTCATTACTACCTCTAATATAAGAAAAACATAAATTCTTAATTCTAGGATTTTAATTTCACACTCTACAAAAGAAATTAAATCATCAATCACCATGCCACTTGAGAATCTAGGCAACCAATGTTTTTCCTTCTTATTTGTAATGCCCTTCCAGGGAACCTAGGAAAATTTAACCTAAAACATTATATAAATGTTAATTAATTTACTTAATAAAACAACCATACAAAGTTTCCACATAATGTAAATAAATACATCAGCCTATACATGAAATCTAGATACAACTGATACCACAAGGTATCCATAATGAAAGACTATAGGATTTGAGAGATACAAATCCATAGAATGCCAAGAATACTTGCATGCAAATAACCTGTCACAGGAGAGAAGCAGAAAGAAGAAAAAGGCAAAACTCAGAAGTCACTCAAAATGTGAGAGCAAAAATATGATCCAAGTTATTAAAAAATAATTACAAGGTTCAACCTATAAAGGTGAACAAAACCCTAAAGCCTAAAAAAGCTAGGTTGCACATTAATAATTAATAAAAGAATTAATTATTAATGCACCTAAGAGAAAGCTTAAGCACTAAAGAGTAATAACTTAATGAATTAAATCAATATGATTTAATTAGTAAGAAAACTAAATATTACTCTAACACCCCCCCTTAAGCTAAGCGCAAGGGGAAGCTAACCTAGCACAGCTATGAAAGCAGGAAATGGGTCCTGACAACAAGGCTTGATCAGGTATCTAGTACAAGGAAATCTCTGTAAACTAGAGACAAAGGAGAAAACCCTGTGGGAAAAAACCCCTCTCCAAAAAGAGATAGAAAAAAGTAGAAAAAGAAATGGCTCAAGAGACTCTCTCAAAACCATAAGTACAACCAACCCCCCATGAGAGAGGGAAGTGACACCAAAGCCCCCCTAGAATGATTGGACCCCTGTGGAAATGATCGAACCAATGAAACTCCAATGTGGAAGAAACAAAGGCACAGAACAAGGAAACCCCTAAATGAGTGGTGAAACTAGAAGGCCGAGCTGATGCTCAAAGGAGTAGACACGAGGATCCTGAAAGGGAATCCCCAATGTAGGTGGTATGACAGGTGTGCTAACACTATCAAGAGAGAGGAGATGAGTTTCCTTTGTAGAATCCTCAACAACTGCACTTGGTGGCTCGATGAATGGAGTTGGAGGGTCTAACAGTGTTGAACAAGAGTCCTATTGAAGAGAAGAAACCCCAACAAGATGAGGTGAGGTAGTCACAGAAGTGGTCTCAGGAACAACATAGAGGTTCAAGTGACTTGACTATCCCACATGATACTCTCACATAAGAGAAGAGCTATGCACAGATAATGGAGCTGGTGGACCAAAGTGTGAGAAGGTGTAGAGATAGGTGGAATGATCAACTGTCCCTATAGAAAAAATTCCACCTATTGCACTATCCTGGATGAAGACTGAATCTGGCAAGAACTCAACTGTCTTCCTTGATCCATTGTGTGTAATCTGGTAAATTGAGAGGAGGTTTGCAGATAGAGATGGAACATACAATACATCATTGAATGTGCCATCCTAAATGTGTACAAAACCTTTCCCATAGACTGGCATAATAGTGTTATTCCCGATGAGAATGTGAGGAATAGGAGAATCCTCAATAGACGAGAAGATATTTGGAGAAGATGCCATATGGTGAGAAGCACCAAAATCCAGTATCCAAGGGACTTGTGAAGGGGATGCAACAGAAGCCCCTAATGCATGACCCTGTCCAAAATCCTATCTAGATGTCGAAGATGTGGAAGAAGAATAAAAAGAAGACCCCTATGAGGTAGAAGAGGATGGAGAGGAAATAGTGCTCTTCTGAAGGAGAGCTTGCAAATCTGTAATCTATTTCTCATAGCCATCAAATCTCTTTTGAAAACAATGTGACTCATCATGAGGCCCCTTTTGACAATAGGAACATGTAGGGCTCTCAGTCTTCTATTTCTCCTTCTTAGAAGAAGATGGTGGGCTAGTAGAGTGCTGAGAAGAGGAATCAGATGTCTACTTCAGCTTCTACTTCTATGTATCCTGAGGTGTCTCAGCAAGCAATGCCTATGACTATAAACCTGTAAGTGAATCCATCTGATTGAGCTTGGACTTCTCACGAGTCAACCTATCATAGAAGGTCTCAAAGGAGGGCATAACATGTTGAGCATCTAGAGCATCCATAGTGGAGTAGAAGGTAGAAGTGAAAATCTGATAAGGGCCATGAAGCTTTGAGAGTATCAGAAAGATACACTCATCATCTGACTTCATCTTTCCAACAACCTATAAAATAGAATGAAGAGACTTGAACTTCATCAAGAAGTCCTCAATGCTGGTGAATGATTCAGGTACCAAGGAGGTGAACTCTGCATCTATCTATAGAATCCTAAACTGATTCATTGTGCCAAAAAAGGTGGAAAACTTGTCCCACATATCCCTAGGTGTGGTCAAACCATCTAGGTGGAACAACAACCCATCTAAAATGTTCATTACAATGAAGCCCATTGCCTCATCCCTCCTATTTCTGTGCATAAGAGCCTCATAAGGCCTCTGTAGAACTAGCTAAGCTGCATCAAGGCATGACCATAGCCCTTTTTCCATAAGCAACCTGGTCATCTATCCTTTACAAGTGTGATAGTTGTGAGGTGTAAGATGGGTGACAGAAGAGTCTGCCATTGAGAGAAAGTAGACAGAAGTAGAAGGGTCTCTTTGAAATAAATGACATAAATAGAATTTGCACCCCCCACAAAGTATTATACTATCTCCTATACACTTCAAATAAGTATGTAAGCACACAAAAAAAATAAGGAAAAAACCTAATTTTCAGATGCCTCCTCTTTGATGTCAAAAATAGCTGATCAAATGGAAAAATTTGAAAATAAAACCAGCATGGTTGGATTAGGCTCGGAAAGAGCTTTCCATGTTTGATATATCACACTTTGATTTTTGATACCATTTGCAAAAATTTCTCAAAAGTGGGTGCCAATTTTCTAGAGTGGTACAAATTTTGAAAATGCCAGATTTTCAAAAATTTCAAAAAAAACCCTTGCAACACCAAAAAACACCCACTGCGCAGCCAAAATAGCCTATGTAGGAAAAATTCCATCTTCATGCCTTCTGCGCTCAAATCTCAGTGACTCGCACCTCAATAATCATGCCAAGTTCACACGGCCTTGCTTCCAAAAAAATTGCCACAGATTGCTCTAGCGCCCAAAAGTGTTCAAATTTGATATCAAAATTCATCTGAATGATCCTCTGAATCCCTTGGTCAGGTCAGTTGGAGCCCAAAATGCCTCCAATTAAAAAAAATCTTCAAAAAAACTTGAAACCCTTAACCTCAAAACCTACTTAAAAAACACCAAAATAGGCAGTAGCAGGGGAGCTATGATAACATGTAGGATTTGAGACATACAAATCCACAAAATGCCAAGAATACCTACATGCAAATAACCTATCATAGGAGAGAAGCAGAAAGAAGAAAAAGGAAAAACTCAGAAGTTACTCAAAATGTGAGAGCAAAAATATGATCCAAGTTATTAAAAAATAATTACAAGGTTCAACCTATAAAGGTGAACAAAACCCTAAAGCCTAAAAAAGCTAGGTTGCACATTAATAATTAATAAAAGAATTACTTATTAATGCACCTAAGAGAAAGCTTAAGCACTAAAGAGTAATAACTTAATGAATTAAATCAATATGATTTAATTAGTAAGCAAACTAAATATTACTCTAACACATCCTCTGCACATGTCGCAAGCTATTTGACAAAATCAACACAAAGTAAAATATGATATCTTTAAAGTAACTGAAATAATGATATAAGAACATAATATAAGAAAGATATGAATACATCTCCAACAATGATGAACAAGAAGGTATGACTTCTATAAGCATCATCCAACACTGGTACACGAATGTCAAAATCTCAAATGGTAAAAGAATAACTACCACCCTACCTTGTGGAACCTAAATGGTCCACTCCCACTGTGCTGAAGAGATAAAAATAGACCCCACTTGGATATCAAACACAAAAATCAACCACAGTACAAACTAAGAAAGGGATCCTAAAATCTCTCTATCTCAAAAGGTACAGTAAAATAAAAAAGGTAAAACATACTCATCCAAAGACAAACAACACTTATAGGAAACCTAAGATGCATATGAGGAAGTGTCATCACATGAGTCAACTCTAGAGTTAACCTATAAGTCTCTCAAGACCCTGACACCCTAGTGACTCTATGTAGCATCAGTAATCCTCTCATATAGACAAGGTATCAACTTGCTATCTCCAAGTCCACGCACATGACACACATCTTCTCACAAACCATCCTAGCCTATAAAATAATTCAAGGCATGGGTGAGGAACATAAACATCTTATTAATGTTTCTATCCTATTAGATTTTATTATGTTATTACTTTATTAATATACTTGTAATAAGTTATCCTAGAAACCACTTGCGGGCCCTGGTGCCTATTGTAAGCCACTCCCCACATAATCACTTAGTTAACCTACCTAGGCTTACAATTGTATAACAATATAATGATAACGATAATCGTCAAATCAGTTCCTTAATATAGTAGGAACACACTGGTTCTCACATAGCCACAATATCAAAAAAATACCCTCAAGGTGTTCATGAAACCACGAGTTTCATTAGAACAAGGTTGGGTAAAAAGATCAAAATCAAATTTCCCCATGTGAAATATACAAACACTATTCAAGACAACTTCCATACAACATGATAAAAAAATCAGAATTCACAAAGGTGATCACTGACCACTTAAAAGATTAACTTCAAATCAAGATCAGATATAATGATCAAACAAGCAACTCATGCAATAAAAAAGTACTCATACACCTTTGGTATAATGTCCTTGGCCAACTAATCCAAAGTTGATAGATAACACTAATAACCATATACAAAAAGAGAAAACATAAAGCCAACTCGTAACTCCTAAAAATTTAGTTTATTAAATTAATCCCAAATTAATTAATTTAATATTTAACCCAATTATCAACTCAATGACTAAATATATTAAACATTTAATATGTTCTTTTAAAAACAAAGATACACATCTGAATTACTTAAGAAAATGATATAAATATAAATAAATCAATCTAAATATCATTTAAATGGTAGAACAATTATTAATTAATAATAATTAATAATTATATATAAAACCTGTTAATATTTAAATTTAAATTAAACTTAAATACTAATTAAATTAAATTAAATATAATACCAAATATAAATCATTTAATAATATTAAATATCAATTTACATTATTAATATTTAAATATTAATAAATAGAATATAAAATATCATTATTTAATATTACCTAATGTTATGTATACTTTGCACAATAGAAAGGCTTATATCTGAGCAGGTTAATAATATGTCCTCCCATCATTTTAACCCAAATACCATTTTCTCTTCCTGGAATAGTAAAATGTAGCCTCTTCTTGGAAACTTATTTCTTTTCCATCCTCCCCCATTTTTCCTCGCATCAAAAAATCCCCTATTTGCAGATCAACAATCAAATGGAATCCACCTGACTCTTCTCACATCAACCTAAATTTTGATGGTTCTTCAAGAGGGAACCCTGGTGAGTCAGGAATTGGTGTTTTCCTGAGAGATCAATCATGAAAAGTTCTCGCTCTCTTTGCATCTCCTATAAGTCCAGGCACTAATAATATGGCAGAAGCTGTTGCCCTTTTAGAGGGTTTGGTTCTTGCTAAAAATTTGTCATTTTCAAATTTGCACATTGAAGGTGACTCATCTATCATTATCAATGCTTGTATCCATAGGAAAATTGATAATTGGCATTTAAGTTATGTTCTGCATCAGATATGGTGTTTTATTGATTCTCTGAGTAGCTTTATCATTTTGCATAGATATAGAGAAGACAATGCTCTGGTAGTTTGTGTAGCAAATTTCAGTTGTGATAAGACTCATTTGAGCTCATGCTCTATAGGAAACACTCTAAAAAAATTCCCTTCTCTTGGTGCAATTATATAGGATGAATCTTTATAAGTTTTGTGCTCAATTCAATTATGATTCCTAATTATACACTATTATGCTAAATGCCATCATGGTTTCCTTCTTTAAGAAGAACTGCCTATACATTTGTACGGTCTCAAAAATGTTTAGTCAGCTATGATTTTAAAAAAGTATGTCATATTGGTTTATGCTTTTTAGATGTAATCCAATATAATTAGTAACTTCATTAGCTGTTTTGAATATCTTCACTTTTCTTACTAAAATTTAGAGTATATTATTGTTGCCCCACTTTTCATCCTATAGCCATTTTGTTAAAGTGGAAGATTTTAAAGCCACAGTCAGGTCTGGTCATGTTTGAGTCTAGGTCTAAGTCTTCCTTAGGATAGGAAGTCCTTGTCGGGTTTCCCTGCCAATGCTTTCTTGCTTTAAGCTGGGTGGGTTGTTTTAAAAGTTTCTTCATATTGGGTAGGTTGTAGATCCCAACCCGGCAATGATAATGTGCTCCTGTTGATGATCTTTTTCAAGTAGAATAATGATTGGGAATCATAATCTCTAGACATTCATAAGAAATCAGAGAAGATTCTTCATATAGATGATGCAGTGACAGAGCTGGTATTGATTATTCAGAAAAGTTCATCTCATATGACAGTGTGGAGAGAATTCATTTCTTTGTATAAGTAATCCTTGCAAATCAAATTCCAAGACTGTTATAATGCTCTTAAATTTTAGTGATTGCAGAGGTGAGGAGTTATTCTTGAAATTCTTCAAATGGCATTGGATCTAAGTATGGTGATTGACAGAATGAGCAGAATGAGATATAAAACATGGAAGTTGTGTTATTTTGTTGAGCAGTTTACTCCTAATATAAGTGTGAAAGTTTCTCTTCTTCTCATTGTATTCAGAAAAGCTTTCAAATGGATTACATATTATGTAAAAAATAGCGAGCCCTTTGCAAAGGATATGAAAAAATGTAGTATAGTGGGTACATATCACATAAGCAATGTTGATAGGAGAATCAAAATTTCAGCACATTACCAAATTTGAAGACTTCGCAATGATAATAAGCTCAATCATTGTATTATGTTCTACAATGCACATTAAACAGCTATCATGTATGTTATATTTCTGGCTCTTGAGCATGTTTCAAACAAAATTGAGTATCGTGTTTCTTGTGTTGATAAAAAATAACAATGAATCAGGTACCAAATCATATTAGAATTGGAGGACATGGTATGTAGTCAAGAACAACTCGGTGATGAGTTAAGATGGCCACAAAATGGAGTTGATTCTCATTACAAGGATGAGCATACATGTGAGGTTTAGGTATGTGCCTTTTATGTGCAACAGAGCCGAACTCATACTCACCCAATGCATTTTCCACAGTCTATAAAAGTTGATGATTTTTCATAATTTGAATGCATAGATTGATTCTCTGATTGTCCTACGATCCTATTGGTGAAGACCGCATGAGATTTGGAGTCCAAATGATAAAGTTAAAGCAAGGTGGGATTTCACATTCTATAAAGAGCGGTCGCCTAATTGCAAGAAATAAAAAAGTGTTATGCGATCATGCAAAATGAAGCCCGAGTAGGAGAGAGAAGATTAGCGTTGCCAGGCTGGGATCCATGTGCACCAATGATAGAGTGGTCACATGATCGCAAGGAATAAAAAAATGCTATGCAATCATGTGACAATGGAAAGACTAAATAAAGTGTGCTCTACTGGGACCCACATACTCCAATAGCACAGATGCACCAATGATAGAGCGGTCACATGATTGCAAGAGGTAAAAAAAATGCCTTCCGATCATGTGACAATGTAAGTCACCAGGTGAAGGTTTAGTTTTTAATATTATATATCAGTTCATTTGTAGCGGTCACATGATCACAAGAGTTTGAAAAGTGTCATGCGATCATGCGACAAGGAAAAAAGGAAACCCGGGTAGGTGCAGAGGAAATGCAGAAATGACAGGAAAGACCAAATAAAGGTGCTCTACTGGGACCCACATATGGCAACAGCGTAGATGCGATGACATAAGTCAGGTAGGGAAAGATTCTACATTCGACGACAGGCGTATGTTCAGAAAGGATCTTGGAGGTCTATGAGAAGAAGCAACGGCCGTTGATTTTCCAATGGTGGGCCCAGAATGAATAAAGTGCATTCAGTGATTGAGGAAATCGACTATAGTCACATAATCTCTAAATCCAAATGTTGTTAGGGAAGATGACTGCGTGGCTTTGTGACTAAAGATAGATAGTTAAGAGACATTAAGCCCGCAAAATACATGAAGATCTAGTGTTGGAGATATAAAGTTGATCGAGATGCTAGAGAGGATTGCAGCGGTTAAAGAGCTAACCCAAGAACATGTCAAGTGGCTCATCAGGCACAGTCACATACAAATTCCCTGATATGAAGAATTGGTTCCTATTTTTGTGGCTGCCTCTACTCATAGAGTAAAATTAGATAAAGAGATGAATTCAAAATAATTCCTCTTTATTGTATTTTTTGTAACTGGTAGTGTGATGACTTGTCTCCTATCTTTTTGCCTTCTAGAAGTGGAATGTTTTCAATTCCCATGAGCATTGTACATTACAAATCCTATATGTACCATTGGAGAAGTTAATAGAAAGGTCAGCATATTTTGGTGTGAAGCTGGTTGTAGAGACAATCAAGTCTAGTACCATTATTTTATTGTCCATCTATATATGATGTTATTTCATTGTATTGAATTGAAAGTAGTGGATGAATATAGTTTTATTTCATTATTTTTGGTTTGATCAATCAGTAGAATAATCAGAGAGTTATAACTGATTGTGAGATTGCATCACCATACTCGATTTGCATAATCATATTTTCATTAACTGCATTTTCATATTGTTGTGTCGTGGGAGTCATAGGATTGTGAAGACCATAAATATAACACCCTTGCATTTAGACCTTGCCTGAGATTTCACTTGCCTGGGTGAAACTTAGTTTCCTCTACTATTCTCTAGTTAAGAACATACCTACAGTAGGAATTAAAATTAAAACAAAATTCATTGAATATTATTCACATAGGAAGTTGTACCTTAATATAGAGGGAAGCTAGCTTTTCTTAGAAATAGTTTCCCAACTGTTGTGTAAAGTTGTTCTTCATCACAAATTGGGAAAATTAAAGGATGTTAAGAAGAACAATCTATTTACCAATAGATTTTTGGCAACTTCGCGGGGGAGGAAAAACAGTCACATGATCAGAAAGCATGTCATGAGGAGATAGTGCTACCTCTTGAAGATATTATTCTAGTACTTTAATAGAATTGAAGCACTTGAGAGAGAATTATGTAGACCTTAAAGAAGATCAGAGCATGAAGCTAAAAAACACTAATAACTAGTCACTCTCGAGCAATCAAGATATCTTAGGAGTGATAAGGAACAAGGTGAAAAGGACCCAACTTTCCAGAATTTAGAAACACTCAGATTTCCCTTGTTAGAAGTACCTTGTCAGAAAGGTGGACGTCAAGCTAGAAGCAGGCCACCACCAAAGGCAGTAAGTACATTTTCCACAACTTGCCAAGTGTTAACTTTGCATGGGGTTGTTCCTCCACAAGTTATCAATTTTCCATAGTATCCTCTGAAAAATCAACTGAATATAGCTGCACCTTGGGCAGCTGCTACTGAGCCACTTAATTTTGTAGTCTACCATCCTCGTCCTTCTATTTCCCAGAAGAATTTACCTAAGTTCATAGGAGATGGGAAAGTTACTACGGATGAACATATAAAAGCATTCTTCACAGCTATAAATATTTTAGGTGTAAATCACGAAGATGTTGCAGTCCGATTATTTGTTGAAACTCTCACTGAGGCGGTTGCAGATTGGTTTTATCACTTGACTGATGGAGCTATCACAAGTTGGAATGCCATGAGAATAGCTTTTGAAAACTGTTTTAAAACTGCTGAAGATGAGCATGCTCTGTTGGCTCAACTAACATTAGTGAATAAGTTACTGTAGACTAGGATTTGAGTGTGCACCTAAACCTGTTTTGAAAGCCAAAGACAAACAAACGTCATAGCATATAGTCAAATCAAATTTAATGGTAAACAAACTAAAATCAAAGCCACCTCAGTTTAAGCCTAAAAAGGGTGCGCCCATGCACCGTTTGATATGCTTGGATATAGATGGATGTGGGTGTGCAAACTCAAGCACTTGGAGCATGCAAAATAGGATGATTTGAGGATCAAGAAGACCCAAAATGACACAAAATAGGTATGAGGAACCTATTTTGCCTCAAAGGCCTCAAGAACACACAAATATGCAAAGCTAAATGATGAACTAAGATTGATTAAACAAGAAATGAATCTATGTTAATCCAATTAAGCTAATTTAGAGTGATTTAAGCTTGGAAATGATCTAAAATGATGAGTTTATGCTTATGCTAGAATGAAAATGACATTATAACTTTGCTATTGAGTTTGAGAGTTGAAAGATGATTTGCCTTAGGAAGTGAGGGTATTTATAGGAAAAGGGAAGGTCTTGGGTAAAAAGGATGAGTCAGAGTTAGGGCTAAGGTTAGGGTTGAGTCAAGGACAAGTGTCCTGACAAGTGTCAAGGGAGGATTGAGTTGAAAGTTTGAGGGCATGTGCACAATTTGGTAAATGTGCCCAAGGCCAAGAGGTGGCAAGGAAGGGATAAGAAGGTCTTAAATGCATAATGAATGCATGTAAGAAAGATAAGGAAGGCTTAAATGCATCCTTAAATGCATTTGCAAGAGGTGGCCAAGAGGTGGCAATCCTTGTTGACTAAGGAGGAGGTTAGCATAAGTTTTGGTAAACCTTTTGCTAATGGAATGTGACAAGATTAGAAAGGGGATTAGGATTAGGATTAGGAGAAAGGGATGGGCAAGTGGCTTTTGGTGAGATTTAGATATTTATTAAAGGTAAATTTAATAAATATTAAATATCTAGGCTTAGGGTTTGAAGGGACTAGATTAGGGATTTGACCCATTTAGAGGAAGGTTTAGGACTTTCTAGAAGAGTTTAGTGCTCTTTAGAATTTTGGCCAACTTTGGGATAAAAAATAAATTAATTTATTTTTGAAGTTTTTTGGTCAATTTATTAATTAAATAATTAATAAATTAGGGATAATGTCCAAATGACATTTTTAGGCTAGATTCCTTAATTAAAGATTTTTAATTAAGAGAGAGGGATTTAATGCCATAAAAATAAATAAATTAATTAAATAATTAATTAATTAATAAATGATGATGTCATCAAGGATTTTCAGAAAACAAAAATAATTTATTTTCTGAAGGATTTTTCGGTGTCTACAGTTACCTTCTATGAGCATGAGAGATTTTGTTGCTAGTTTTAATAAGATCACTAATAGAATTCCAGTAGCAAGTAGACCTACAACAGGCAATTTAAAAACATTCTTCATCAGCGCTATGCCTCCTGAGATAAATTTTGAATTGAGGAGGTCTTGTCCTACATATTTGGAGGTGGCTCAGAGGATTTCTGTAGAGTTGGAGGATGATATGATCTTTGCAAGAAGGTGGAAATGCGAAGTCTAGAATAAGACTAGGACCAGTGGGGCTACTTCATTGGAAGAGATGATTTAGAAGTTATCCAATGAGATTATTGCTTTGAAAAGGCAGCTTCCAAAATTTAATAATCCATATCAAAGGAATTTTTTAGAGCAGGTTGGCGAGAGTAATAACAAGCCTTTGTAATTTCCTAGATTACAACAAAGGTTAGCAATAGAAGCTCCACCTAAAAAAGTGAATGGATGTGTGCTTCATTTGACCACTGATCATGACAGTGAAAGTTGTCCAGATGTGATCAGTAGAATGCAGTTTTTGACTACCAATGAGCCCAATTCTCCCCTATCCGGTGATGAGACTAAGTCATACTTGAATGGAAACTCCAGAAATTTATTTTTAGAGTATGAATCAGACTTAGAGAAGTAGGGAGAATTTTATGCCACCATTAATGGACACACCTATAACGTGCTTACTAGAGGACAAAAGGAAAAGGTGGTTATTGATTCAAAAGATGCTCCAGCAAAACAAAGTCAGCTAGCATCCAAAATGCAAGACATTAATCAAGGAATGAAGACTTTGCAATCTAGTAAGGAGTGCAGCCCCTTTGATTTTATTCAGTTTTGTAAAGATTCAAAAATTTAGATTTCTGCCATTGATTATCTTAAGTCACATCCCAATGAGTTGAAAAGATTTATCGAGCATTGTAAAGATGAAAATGTTGAATTGAATCATGCTAAAACCTCTGAATCAGAATATGATACATTAACTTCAAATCTTTTCAATGAAGTTGAAAATTCTATTCTAGCCACTTCTCCTGGGCAAAAACTAGAACCGTTTTATGTTTCTTTGTTCATCAATGGGTGGAAGTTGAGCAATTGTATTATTGATTATGGAGCTTCGGATAATGTGATGCCTTATACAGTGGCTAAATCTCTAGGCTTAACACTTACTAAAGCTAATGGCAGATGTTACACCACGGATGCCAAACAAGTGAGTTTGGTGGGACAAATCAAAGATATATAGGTTGCATTGGCGACATATCCAGAAAAGAGAATACTTCTAACCATTTTAGTTGTAGACATTCCTGTTAGTTATGGTCTGTTGTTGAGTAGAAGTTTTTGCAAGGATTTAGGTAGAGAGATCAAATTGGATTGGTCCCAGGCAATGATTCCCATTGGTAACAAGAGAGTGAAATTGGAACCTGAGGAGAAAGCTAAATTTACAGTTCAGAAATCAGATAATCCAAAGGCTCAAATTTTATATCAGGAGTTGGAGTTTGGAAATTACATGTTGTATATAGAAAATGATGCTGTAGAAAATGAATTGGAAAAATTAGAATCTAAAAACTCTGAGAAAGATACACAAATCTGGACATTAGAATTTGATGGAAGTTGTTCATCATCTGGTTCTAGTACTGGCATTGTTTTAATTTCTCCAAATGGTGAATCAGAGCCCCTAGCATTCAAATTAGAATTTAATAACACTAATAATAGTGCTAAATATGAGGCATTTCTTCTTGGCATCATAGCAACAAAAGAAAGAGGCATTAAAATTCTGAAAGTTCAAGGTGATGTAGAGTTGGTTGTAAAACAAGTGAAAGGCCAGTATTCAATGAAGAACCATAAATTGAAAAATTACCGAAATAGAGTCTGGGATGAAATTGAGGGATTAGATGCATTTTCTATAAAATCTATCCCTAGAGAAATGAATATGAAAGTGGACTCTCTGGCTGTATCAGCGTCCCTATTACTTCCACATCCAAATTTTAAAGACAAAAAATATCAGATTGAAGTAATCTACAGGCCGTCAATACCAGACAATATAGAAGATTGGCAAGTTTTTAATAACGATAAAAGTCTGTAGCTATTTTTGGAAAATGTTGAAGGTCTTGATGAAGAAGACAGAAGTAATTATCAGAATGATTCTACAAAAAAGGAGAAATGGGAAGATCCAGAAGTCATACAATTAAAAATCAATATCATTCCACCTTATTTTGTGTCTCTGTAATAACTCTTTAATAGACATGATACATATGTGAAGAAGAAGAGAGCAGAAAAAGGGCCTACTATAGGGGAATATGAAGGTGTAAATATTGGAACTGAAGTTAATCCCAAAATGATAAATCTTGGCAAATGTTGTACTTCAGAAGAGAAAGAAGAAGCAAAGAAATTGTTCCTTGAATATCAAGACATTTTCGCATGGAGTTATGAAGATTTGAAGAGCTATATGGGTGGGAATTTCAAGCATAAGATTCCCCTAAAACTTGATGCTACACCTTTCCAGAAAAAATAGAGAAGTTACAATCCAAAGATAGCAGACGCTATTTACAGAGAGGTAGATAAGATGTTAAAAGCCAAAATTATCTATCCAATACATCATTCCACGTGGATTGCGAACATTGTACCTATAACAAAGAAAAATGGAGAAATAAGGATATGCGTTGATTTTCACAATTTGAACCAAGCTTCTTTGAAAGATAATTATGCATTACCTAATATGGATCACTTATTACAGACTGTGGCTGGAGCAGAAATGATGTCCATGTTGGATGGATTCTTTGGATATAATCTTTTTGAGGTAGAAAAGAAAGATCAACACAAAATGGCCTTCACAACTCCTTGGGGTACCTTCGCTTATCACAGAATGCCTTTCAACTTAATCAATGTCGGTGCCACTTTTCAAAGAGGTATGGACATTTCATTCGTTGATATGAAAGACAAGATAATTGTTATCTATCTTGATGATTTGATGGTGTTCTCTAAAAGGAGAAAGGACCATATCAAAGATTTAAAGAAAGTGCTGCAACGATGCAGAGAACACTGTATATCTCTAAACCCCAAGAAGTCGGTATTCTATGTGACGGAAGGAAAACTGTTGGGTCATATTGTGTCACAAGAGGGAATCAGGATTGATCCAAAATGCATAGAGGCCATTCAAAGATTAAGTTTTCCTTCAAATAAGATAGACGTCAAGTCCTTCTTCGGTCAAGTTAACTTCCTTCAGAGATTTGTTCCTGACTTCTCAAAAATTACCAAATGTATTGTGGATATGATGAAGGGTAACACTATTTTCAAATGGAATGATCCAAGAAAGAAAGCCTTAAAAGATATCAAAGAAGCAATTGCTAATGTGCCAGTCTTAAGCCATCCTGATTATAAAAAGGATTTTATGATATACTGCTATGCCTCAGAGCATACTCTGTCTGCAATTTTAATGCAGGAGAACAAAGAAGGAATTCAAGCACCTATAACATTTATGAGTATGCCTTTGAAGGAACATGAATTAAGATATTCTCAATTGGAAAAACATGTGTATGCTGTAGTCAAAGCTCTGAAAAATTTCCATTTTTATGTATTACATTCTCATTCTATGATTTTCATACCTGATATTGCTGTGAAAAGTATCTTAACACAACAAGATGTTGGCTGCAACAATAGAGGTGCTTGGATTGCCAAAACTCAAGAGTACAACATTGAAATTAAGCCTACTAAACTGGTCAGAGGAAATGCATTATGCAAAGCTATAGCAGAGAACTCGAAAGAGGAGGAACCCACAACTAATCAATTGGTTTTAAATGTAAGTCTCCAAGATCCTTGGTTTGAAAATATTGCATATTTTTTAACTTATGGAGAGTGTCCAGAAGGATTGACAGCCAAACAAAGAAGGGATTTAAAATTAAAAGCTGCTAAATATGTGATTTGGGAAGATAAGCTTTACAAGAGATCAATTGATGGCATGTTTTTGAGGTTTGTTGATAAGCAACAACAAGAGTGGTTACTGAAAACTTTTCATGATGAGGCTTATGGAGGACATTTTTCTTCTTCAGTCATAGCTTTTAAAATATTAAGATAATGTTATTATTGGCTTGGCATGTTCAGAGATGCATATCATTGGGTGGCTAAATGTGAAAAGTGCAAGATGTTCTCCGGTAAAGCACAACTAGCAGCACTTCCACTAAAACCGGTTATTATAGATGGTCTGTTTCAGCAATGGGGTCTTGATTTCCTAGGTCCAATAAATCCAACATCCAACGTAGGGAATTCTTACATAATCATGGCCACAGATTACTTCACGAAGTGGGTTGAAGCTAAAGCAACAAGGAAGACCACTTTTGAAGTAGTATGCGAGTTTATAAAGGAGAATATCATGGTAAGGTTTGAGGTTCCTCATAAATTGGTGATGGACAATGCTGCTTATTTTTCATCCATTGAAATTACTGATTTCTATTTTGAGTTTGGTATCTCAATCAGTCACTCATCCGTCTATTTCTCATAAGGAAATGGTCAAGCGGAATCAAGTAATAAGAACTTGATTAACATCATTAAGAAATTAGTGTTAGACAATCATAAAAATTGGCACAAAAGGATACATGAGGCACTCTGGGCTGATAGAGTGACTCCAAAGAGAGAAATTGGGATATCTCCATTTGAGCTAGTGTATGGAGTTGAGGCAAGCCTTCTGCTACTACTGGAGTTGACAACATGTAAGTTGAGGACAGTAATTGAAGATGACATTTATAAAGACGGTCTGGAGAAAAGAATCCTGTATTTGAGTAAACTAGAAGAAGAAAGGGAAAGGATGGTGGATCATATCACTCAACATCAAATGAAGGTGAAGAAATTGTTTGACAAGAAAGCTAGGCCACGCAATTTTATGGTTGGAGATCTAGTATTACTGTGGGATAAGAGGAGAGCTCCTAAAGGAATGCATGGAAAGTTTGAAACTTTTTTGAAAGGCCCTTATACTATTCACCAGGCATTTGAGAAGAATTCTTTCAAGTTAGCGTACCCAGATGGAGAGGTACTTCCCTTGACCTACAATGGTTAAGATTTGAAGCTCTATCAAGTGGTTGATTGAAATCAGGTAACCCCTGCAGTGTACCATAGTTATGTTTAGTTCCCATTTTTGTTTCTTAGTTTAGATTTCCTGCTTTCCTTAGTTAGTTTCTTTTCCTATTCCTTTCCTTCCTTCATTTGTTTTGTTGTGCTGCCACTCTCTTTTTTTATACCTGTGCAAAACCAGAGATTCAGGATTCATTGCTTAAACATGGGAATGTTTAAGTCCCCAGTCGGAGCCAACTATTGCCCCACTTTTCATCCTGTAGCCAAGCTATCAAAGTGGAAGATTTTAAAGCCACAGTCAAGTCTGGTAATGTTTGAGTCTAGGTCTAAGTCTTCCTTAGGATAGGAAGTCCTTGTCGGGTTTCCCTGCCAATGCTTTCTTTCTTTAAGCCAGGTGGGTTGTTTTAAAAGTTTCTTCATATTGGGTAGGTTGTAGATCCCAACCTAGCAAGGATAATGTGCTCCTATTGATGATATTTTTCAAGTAGAATAATTATTGAGAATCATAATCTCTAGACATTCATAAGAAATCAGAGAAGATTCTTCATATAGATGATGTAGTGACAAAGCTAGTATTGATTATTCAAAAAAGTTCATCTCATATGATAGTGTGCAGAGAATTCATTTCTTTGTATAAGTAATCCTTGCAAATCAAATTCCAAGACTGTTATAATGCTCTTAACTTTCAGTGATTGCAGAGGTGAGGAGTTATTCTTGAAATTCTTCAAATGGCATTGGATCTAAGTATGGTGATTGACATAATGAGTAGAATGAGCTATAAAACATGGAAGTTGTGTTATTTTGTTGAGCAGTCTAATCCTAATATAAGTGTGAAAGTTTCTCTTCTTCTCATTGTATTTAGAAAAGCTTTCAAATGGATTACATATTATGTAAAAAATAGCGAGCCCTTTGGAAAGGATATGAAAAAATGTAGTACAGTGGGTACATATCACATAAGCAATGTTGATAGGAGAATCAAAATTTTAGCACATTACTGAATTTGAAGACTTTGCAATGATAATAAGATTGATCATTGTCTTATGTTCTATAATGCACATTGAACAACTATCATGTATGTTATATTTCTGGCTCTTGGGCATGTTTCAAACAAAACTAAGTATCGTGTTTCTTGTGTGGATCAAAAATAACAATGAATCGGGTACCAAATCATATTAGAATTGGAGGACATGGTATGTAGTCAAGAACAACTCGGTGATGAGTTAAGATGGCCACAAAATGGAGTTGATTCTCATTACAAGGATGAGCATACGTGTGAGGTTCGGGTATGTGCCTTTTATGTGCAACAAAGCTGAACTCATACTCACCCAATGCATTTTCCACAGTCTATAAAAGTTGACAATTTTTCATAATTTGAATGCATAGATCGATTCTCTGATGTTCTACGATCCTATTGGTGAAGACCGCATGAGATTTGGAGTGAAAATGATAAAGTTATAGCAAGGTGGGATTTCACATTCTATAAAGAGCGGTCGCATGATCGCAAGAAATAAAAAGGTGTTATGTGATCATGCGAAATGAAGCCCGAGTAGGAGAGAGAAGATTAGCATTGCTAGGATGGGATCCATGTGCACCAATGATAGAGCAGTCGCATGATCACAAGGAATAAAAAAATGCTATGTGATCATGTGACAATGGAAAGACTAAATAAAGTGTGCTTTGCTGGGACCCACATACTCCAATAGCACAGATGCACCAATGATAGAGCAGTCGCATGATCGCAAGAGGTAAAAAAATGCCTTGCAATCATGTGACAATGTAAGTCACCAGGTGAAGGTTTAGTTTTTAATATTATATATCAGTTCATTTGTAGTGGTCACATGATCGCAAGAGTTTGAAAAGTGTCATGCAATCATGTGACAAGGAAAAAAGGAAACCCAGGTAGGTGCAGAGGAAATGCAAAAATGACAGGAAAGACCAAATAAAGGTTCTCTACTGGGACCCACGTACGGCAACAGTGCAGATGCAATGACATAAGTTGGGTAGGGAAAGATACTACATCCGACGGCAGGTGTATGTTCGAAAAGGATCTTGGAGGTCTATGCAAAGAAGCGATGACCATTGATTTTCCAATGGTGGGCCCAAAATGAATAAAGTGCATTCGGCGATTGAGGGAATCAACTGTAGTCGCGTAATCTCTAAATCTGAATGCAGTTAGGGAAGATGACCGCATGACTTCATGACTAAAGATAGATAGTTAAGAGACATTAAGCCCATGAAATAAATGAAGATCTAGCATTGGAGATATAAAGTTGATCGAGATGCTAGAGAGGATTGCAGCGGTTAAAGAGCTAACCTGAGAACATGTCAAGTGGCTCATCAGGAAGAGTCACATACAAATTCCCTGATATGAAGAATTGGTTCCTATTTTTGTGGCCATCTCTACTCATAGAGTAAAATTAGATAAAGAGATGAATTCAAAATAATTCCTCTTTATTGTATTTTTTGTAACTGATAGTGTGATGACTTGTCTCCTATCTTTTTGTCTTCTAGAAGTGGAATATTTTCAATTCCCATGAGCATTGTATATTATGAATCCTATATGTACCATTGGAGAAGTTAATAGTGTGTGCAATAAATGTGTCACACTTCTATGGATCATTACATGCAAGGAAACTCAAGAATGAGCCCTCACAAATCGATCCATAGCTCCCTAAGCATGGAGTGCAAGGGTTTTTAAGAATGCTCTCAGCTAGAGCTATTTAGCCTATAACCTTGCTAGTAAACCATGCAATGGGAGATTCAGTGAAGACAAGGGCAAGAATGCCAATATCTCCAATGAAGCCAAATGTATGCAATGCAAAGAAAATATATATAACAATGCAAGTTAATCTATTGCATAAAAGGAAATCTAAGCTAAGAATGCCATGAAAATGAAACTACTATGCAAGAAATGAAATCTAACTATGAAGCAAGAAAGCCATGATGATGCAAGAATGAAGACAAGAAGATAGAGTGTTGATGAAGATCCAAGATGAATGCCAACAATGCTCCAAATCTTCAAACCCTAGATGCAAGAATATCTCCAAAAGCTCCAAGATGACCTAGAAAACTTGTAGCATAACAATAACCTAAAAATTGTGTGTGCAAATGAGGAAGAGAGCTCTCCTTTTATAGGGAATGAAAAAGGAATGGGCCATGGAGATTAAGAGGCAAAAGATTTAATCAACGGTGGAGCTTAAAAGAGGAGCAATCCATGTGCACAAGTATCCTCCAATAGGAAAATAAGAGTTGACTTTTGTGTCCATATGAGACAAAAAGTGTTTTTTCCCTTTTTATAAAATAAGAATAATGCTTTATTTGTGCAACTTAGGATAAGAGGAAAAGTGGGGGATTTTATTTATTAAAAGGGGAGGGAATTCCTTTTAAATAAATAAAAACTTAGGATAAGATGGTTAGCCCATAGAAAATAATCGAATAAATGATAGAGCTAGGATTTGATCAAGAATAAGCAATTGATGATTTAGCAAAAGGGGCTAATAGTCTAGATGACCATTTTTAGGTGTATACATTTGCCCCTCTTTGACTAATGTGTGATCAATCTGGGAACACATGTAGTCAAAGAATAGATCAGCCAAGAAGGCAAGTAGACAACCAGAAAGCAAGCAATAGCGATTTTGACAGATGTGAGATCGATTTGGGATCACATGCAGTCAAAGAATAAAATAGCCAAGAAGGCAAGCAAGTAGCCAAGAAGGCAAGAAGATAGTGATCTGACTCCAAAGAATGAAGTACAGAGAGATAGCAAATCTTGCATGGTCAGCCTGGTAGCGATAGTACTAAACACTTAGGAAAGAGATAGCTAATAAGATATGATGTGTCTGCCCCCTCGGGATTGAAAGCGAAATCAAGTAGAGGGAAAGCAGAAGCAAGAGCAACATGATCAAATCACTAGAAATCATAATCAAAGAAATAGAATAGAATAACCATCAAGTAGTGAAGATATGCCCCACACATGGGACCCGGGGCACGAACCAAGCGGTCCCTCAACCCGAAAAAACCATGGAGAGAGGAGTGGAACTTGGGATTTGAAAGTGAATGAAAGACTGGAAGTTTGAAAGAGATGGGGATGAAGAGGTGAAGAATGCCCTAGTGAAGATCAAAGGATTAGGCCTCAAAAGGTTAGCCAACTGCATGAAAGAGGGGGAAAAGGTAATTTGGATGATCAAGGTGAACTCAGATTTCAGTTTCGATCCCGAAATGAATAGAAAATGATGGGATATGAAAGACAAGAAGTGAAAGACATGATCGGGAAGAAGCAAAAGGTGAATGCAGTTGATTAACAAGTCCATGAAAGATAAAGGAGAGCTCTCTCCATATGCAAGATGCAAAACTAACTAACATGACCTTAAGAATGCAAGCTACATGAAAAGTGGTTTACTTGCAAGGTTACAAAGCCAATAGACATCTAATATTTATCATTGAGCATTATTGGTAGCATCGCAAGATCATACAATACACACTAGCATAACTATGTGAATATGAATATGATCTATATCAGATAGAAATGTGGAAATCCCACCTAGGCATCAAAGACATGTAGGTCAAGATGACTAGTGCAGTGAGATTTGATATAGCAAGATTATGCTCGCATCGAGACACAAGAAAGTCAAGATGACTAGAAGCATGCACTTGCAAAATAGTCAAGGATAATACCTTGTAGGTCCAAAGTGTCAAGTAAGACCAGCACAAATGCTCATGATAGTTAGGACCAACAAAATATACCCACAAGCAGAAAAAGCAATAAAACATGTTCTCATACCCTCAGTCTTCTAGCTATGCATCATTGAAAACTTCTCAGGGAGAGACCACTCAGCAAAGAAATCATCATAGACAGCATGCAAAGAAATAAATTCAAACAAATCTCAGCAAGTCAAGTACGTGTGTGTAGGTCATAGAGTCAAACTTTGAGTATTGCATCTACAAATGAGAAATATCGCATCATACTAGACTGCAGGTAGGACATCTGATAAGTGTTGAGAAACACTCGACGCAAGGGTAGTGTTGAAAAACACCATTGGGGTGGTGTTGAAAAACACCATTGGAACCAAGTTGCTCAAGAAACCTAGATGCACAAAGAGACCCAAGATAAGCTTAAAGCAACATATGCCCCCTAGACTAAGACAAGAATCAATTCCAGGCTAGGAGAGGCAAAGCGAGAAGTGGAGCGAAAGAGCACCACGCAAGACTGATAGACATAGGTGCAGAGGGTCTCAAGTAGCGCCTGTTTCCAGGTTTTCACCACTTGATAGATTTTTTCAGGACTTTTTATAATTTTTTTGTATTTTTGCTACCAAGGCGCCTGTTTCCAGGTTTTCACCAAGGCACTTTTTCTATTTTTTTTTGAATTTTTTGAATTTTTTGATTTTTTTGGTGAGACATCAAAGCGCCTATTGCTAGGTTTTCACTAGGATGCTCATTTTTTCAGTACTTTATATGCTTTTTAGGTTTTTTTAGCATCATATATGTTTTTTTTTGTAATTTTTTTAGGATCATAAAGTATATACAAGGAATGCCCCAGACAGGAACGGGCATTAAAGATCTGCTTCCTTTGATGTAGAGAACTGATAGGCCCCAGGCCCAAATGCTGCAACTGTGATGATAGGAGGTCTCAACCAGTTTGACCAATAATAACCAGCCCTAAGAAATGTCTGAGTTAGTGGAGGATCATTAGAATGTGATCCACATATGCCATCGTGGATTTCAGCTAGCACTTTTTCTGACTCCTCTATTTCTAGATACTTAAGGAGAGTTCCGTCTAGACCCTTCCTATACAAGTCACTAGAGACAAAGGCAAAGTGTAAGGGATGGCGGAAGGAATGGCGTGGTGGATTTGCAAGAGGAATATGAGGTGGAAGATATGAAAAGATGGTAGGATTGTAAGATTTGTGAGCAGGATAGCGTAATTCATCCACCAGGAACTTGAAGTGAAATTTATGCTTTTTCATTTGTAATATGGATGTCAAAGAAACCAAGGCATTAGCAACTTTGTTCTCAGCTCTAGGAATGGGCTGAAGTATAACAGATATGAGATCATGCTTGAAGTAGTGCACCATTTTTCTGTAGAGAATCAGCTTGTCATCTTTTATTTGAGAATCATTATTTTTGAGCAGATTTTTATTTTTACTTTTCTTAGGTGCGGATACTACCACAATGTGGTTTTCGCCATCCAACCATTGCTCTTTTCTTTTGACTTGATGAATATGATGCTTGATTGTTGATTCAATCTTTTTTGGGGCTAGTTCACTGGTGGAAGAAGTAACAGGTGTTGATGCAAGATGAAATGAAGTGATAGGTTCAATAGCATTTATGTGAGGGGTATCATCTTTGGTAAAAAGAGAGGTTGAGCCTATAGGGTAAGCTCCAAAAGTAGCTAGATCTAGACTTGTCATAGAAGAACCAGCATGGTCCACTAAGGCAATACGAGGAACAAACTCATCAGACCCCACACAAGACCCATCAACCACATCGGGATGGTTACTACAAGAATGAACCATATCAACATCCATATCATCAGTAGATATACATTTTTCTCCCCAAAGAAGTGAAGTAGAGGGAAGATCATCTCCCATGTGAGCCATAGTGTGTAGCGGTGACTCATCTGTATCTGTGTCTGAATTACTGAGCATGGGAGTATTTCTAGAATCCTCTCTATAGATCCACTCTTGAAGAGCTTGTTCTTCTCTGTCTGCTTCTAAAGGAATGGATGATGGAACAAAAGTATCAAAGATCACCGTAGCAGAAGTGGAAGGCTTCATGTGATCAGAAGGTCTCCCATATGACCTAGGAGAAATAGGTATAGAAGAAAAGGAACCCAGTTTATATTCACCCATACCAAGGCTCATCATCTTAAATGATTTCTCAGCAGCAACTAGAGACGTACTAGGATCATCAGTAGGTTCATTGTGAGGAACAAGTTTTTCAGTAGCAGCAAGAGCATTGATAGCAATAGTATGGTCTCCAGAAATCACAACTTCAGTGCCATTGTATGGAAATTTGACACATTGATGATAAGTGGAAGGAATAGCTTGCATGTCATGGATCCAAGGATGACCCAAAAGAATGTTATATGCAAGTGGGATGTCCAATACTTGGAAGCTAATATCTTTTGTGATAGGACCCACTCGGACAGGCAGTGTGACAAGACCTTTGGAAGATCTTTCCTCTTCATCGTAAGCTTTTATAGTAATCTTCTTCTTGGAATCCACAGCCAATTCTGACAAACCCAATTGTTGTATGACATTGAAAGAAACAATATTTAACCCTGCACCATTATCTATCAGGACTTGACGGACTCGGGTATTGTAGACTAGAACTTCAATGTGTAAAGCTAGATTATGTGGGTGAGCAATAGATATGCCATCTTCTGCAAAAAAGGAGAGAGATAGTGGAGATGAAATGTGGTTGACCATAGCCTGAAATTGATTTGGATCAATGTCATTGGGAACACGTGTTGTACGTAGAGCCTCATCAAGAATCTCTCTATGCGAAGAGGATAACCGAAGCAACTCAAGGATAGATATCTGTGCTGGTGTCTTTTGAAAATGTTGGACAAGATCATAGCTAGGGGTGGCTGAAGGAGCGCTTGTTTGGAAGGCAAAGCCTGCTTGGGATCTTGCGTAGTTTTAAGGACAATCTTGGCCTACCCCCTAGTAACAGCATTTAGTGTCTCACTTCGGGAAGATGAACTACCACGTGTTTGCAAGACCAATTTTGGCTTACCATGATTGGCTTTATTATCATCTTGAGATCTTACCATAAGAACACTCTCAACGGGCTCTACCATGTTGATCACAGGTGTATTAGAAGGATATGTGTAATTGATCTTAGCATCATGATTCTTCTTATGTGCTTGAGAGGTTTCCCCCTTATCATGCTTAGGTAGAGGATCTTTGAAAGCTGTGTGATCAGAATTTTTAGTTAAGCCATCAGTGGAGATTGTGCCGTTCTCAATAAGATCTTGAATATCATCCTTAAGCCTAAAACAATTGTCTATTGGATGTCCCTTGTTTCTATGATAATGGCAGTAATGATCCTCTCTCCACCAATCAGGCTTATTTATTGGATCCCAGTTACCAGGTTTATCAGGAAGTGTAAGATATCCATTATCAACCAAAGTCTTAAGGAACACATCATAAGGTTCTGCCAATTTGGTATAGACTCGCTTTCGAAATGACTTCTTAGGCTTATCTACATATTGAGGTTTAGGAGCACTGTGAGCGTTGGCAGCTTCTTGTTGTTTTTGTTGCATAGATAGCATTGGAAAGATTGAAAGTGGGCTCTTTAACTTTAGGAGCATCAACAACCCCATCATTAACAACATACTTGTTTTTATTCCAAGGTTTGTTCTTGTCTTTACCATTGCCTTTAGCATCTTTATTAATAACAATATCCCCTTTTCTTATAGCTACATCCTTAATTTGATATGCACTTTCAACCATGTCATGGAAGGAGGAGAATAGTTGCTTCCTTAGATCATAAAATAGCTCAGGCACAAGTGTGTTGACGAAAATGTCAATCTTTTCTCTTTCAGGTAGCTGACGAGGATATCGAGAATACAATGACCTCCAACGTTGTAAGTAAGTTGCAAATGGCTCACCTTGATATTGTCTTAGATTACCGAGATCTATCATAGTGACAGGTTGTTGGATGTTGTAAGAGTACTGTTGGGTAAACCGCTGAGCTAACTCATCAAAAGTCTTAAGCGGTGGTGTCAATTTCACAAACCATTCCAAAGCTTGGCCTCTTAAGCTTTGAGGGAATAAGCGTAGAAGATATGTGTCTTCATGAAGAAAGTCCATACTAAGAGCATAAAAATGATGCACATGGTCATGAGGGTCACCATTTCCATCATACTTGTCATATTTAGGAACCTCAATATCCTTAGGAAATGGGACCATGTATAGATCTTTATCAAAAGGAAGAGCACAAATTGATTGTACAAAAGAGACCTTTGGAGGCTCTCTTTCTAATGCCATTTGGGTAAGGCATTGATTTGTCTGACGTAATTCTTCTTGAAGGACTTCCAATTCAGTTGGTACTCTTTGTTGGACAACTTGTCTGACATCATACCTGGGAGGAAGCTTGTATCCTCTAGAAGTCATATATTGAAAATATTGATCACCATTACGCTCTAAAAGCTTATACATCATTTGTTGGAAATCCACATCTTGTTCACATCTCATAAGATCCTCACTAGAAATCTCATCATTAGCCTCTGCCTCATGTTGAGAGGGAGGAGGTCTAGGAGGTGAAGAAGGCATAGCAAAAGTTGGCCTTGGAGGAGATCTTGGTGGCGTGTTGTTGTCATTGTTGCCATTGTTAAAAAGAGGTCTGTGCTCATGATTACTAGTCTTAGGTTGCTCATGAAATGTCCCTCTATAAGCCATGCACCTAGCAGCATCCATCCTTTGTTGATTTTGTTCTTTGTCTAAGCGTGCTTGATTATCCTTACACTCAAAGTGTTCTTGCAAGAGTTGAAACTTTTCTTGTTCAGTCAAAGTGAGTGAGACACTGTCTGTGTTTTTGGGGGTCTTGAATGCAGAAAAGAGGAAACCTCCTTTATACCATGGTGTAGCCTTAGAATTCTTAGATTGGTTAGAACTAGAACTATTGTTGCTAATGGGTGCTTTTGAACGTCTAGTTGGAGAAGGTAACTATGTATAATTGAACGGAGGATGACTCTCCTGCTCAAATTGAGACTGAGTTGTAACCGGCATGAAAAGAGATGTTGGTTGACTAATAGAATGAGACAAAGTTTCTTAGATTTGAGATAAGAAAAGCTAATAAAGATCACTTGTCAAAGTAGAACAATAGAGAGATGACTCGTCAAAAGTTCTCAAGTACTTACAACAATCAATTGACTAAAGCTGAGCAACGAGCAAGAAGCTCAATAAGCAAGTAGCTAGAGAGGTAACCGTGATGTGATAAGTGATCAAGAGTAGCATTTGTTAAGCTCAAATCCAATAGTTTTAGCTCATTTGTTTCAGTCTAGAACAAATCTAAGCATGTAAGTAACAAACCAGTTTTAAGTAAGAACAGAAAAGGACACTCTACAGCAGGTTAAAGTGCAAGTTTAGCAACTCTGAATTGTAGCAATGATAGGACAGTAGAAATGACTTAGGATTCTTGGTTGAGGGTATGCAAGGATACTTCAATATCATATGACTCTTGACCAGTGAACGTGAAAAACTCAGTTTTGAAGCGCTTGGACCAAATTTGTAGATTGAACAGTGCAATTTTTTAGTTTGACAAGTAGTAGTAGCAGATAAAAGACAGGTTTGCAAATAGTGTAGGATCAAACATGTCATAGAACACTTGAAACAAGGGCAAAAGAAACCTTGCCAAGACAAGCACTTGTGATATCAAAATAGAAAACCTTATGAACGCTACCATGTGTTTGAATGTTGAGAACGTTTACACGGGCATAGCACAATCGAAGACAATTCAAGCAATTACTACCTAGAAGGACAAGGCTCATTACTTAGCAACGTGGCCCACAACTTGATGCTCCCTTGCCTCACACCAAGTGGTTGCCCACAAGAGATATTGGCATTGTCATGGAAGTGTCAAAAACACAACCAAAGGAACACATATGGTGAGTGTCTTGGGGTGATCCGGGTAAG
Organism: Chamaecyparis obtusa; assembly: GCA_027943335.1. Taxonomy (NCBI): domain Eukaryota; kingdom Viridiplantae; phylum Streptophyta; class Pinopsida; order Cupressales; family Cupressaceae; genus Chamaecyparis; species Chamaecyparis obtusa. Next base: position 269,447 of record BSBK01000081.1, on the reverse strand, counting down.
TCCACTTGGATCAATCCTTGCACCAAGAAGCTAAGTGGATAAAATAAGGTGGCCTCTATCTAATGGTTCATAGTAAGGGATTCCGTTCATAGCACCCCTCTTGCTCCTCATAAAGGACTAGGACCTCGCGGCCTCAAGAGTACCTTAAGCATTCTTGCTTAATGCTTTCCTCATGGTCACAATCCCACAAGTTACTCACATCAAGCGAAGATAAGTACTATGTCTACCAAGGTTTTGTGTCCTCGATAGCCTTGAGATTATAGTGAGTTGGAATCACTCACCACCAAGGAAAATGATGACAAGGTTGTCCCCACTTGGGTCGTTCCTCTTGATTGCTCAAGAGCAGGCCCGCTAAAGGATCCTAAGCTAAACAAAGAGTGGATTAATTCTTGAGGTTCAAGGTTTTTGATTCACCACAAGGGTGAAGAGCATACTCCCCTATCTCAAGAATCTCTCCCAAACACACCAAGAAAAGATTTAATTACCCCCTTGCTTTCAAAATCCCAAGATGGGTCAAGATTTTTGTTTCACCACAAGGGTGAAGAGCATACTCTCCTACCACCTCAAAATTTCTACAAGGTATTAAGTGCCTATGAAAGGAAACAACTAGTATATGCCGCACTTAATAAAGAAAGAAATTAAACAAGCACTTGATTTGGTTTTTATGCTTAAGGCAGCCCTGCAAAAACCATTAGTAGCCCTCTTTGACATGCGATTTTAGCAAATTTCAAACAAGAAGCACCTACAACCACAACTTGACAAGAGAACAAGCAAACAAGATATGCAATATATATCCAATTTATGCAAACCCTAAGGTTAGATCTGAAAATAAATCATTAGGAGAAATGATAACCAGCAAATAATCCAAATGATAGCTCATATCATGCAATGAACAATGAAAAATAAGTGCATAACCATCACAAAATTTTATTTTTTTTGCATTTGACCTAGTCAACAAGATCTAATTTTTACCACATGAATTCGGACCCTAAACTCAAAATGCAGAAAAGAGACCTCTGTCAAAAAATAGAGAGCTTTCCAAAAATATAAAAATTTTAGAAAAATCTCTTCATTTGTGCCCTAGAGAGCCATTTTACCAAAATAGATTAGATTTTATAAATCAACCAAATAAGCTATGATATGATTTCTAAATTACAAACACAATGAATGGACCCCCTATATAATTTGAAGACCTTTCTAGAAATATAAAAATTTCCAAAAAATATGCTGATTTGTGCCAAAAATCAATTTTTTATGAAAAATAAAGAAAAAATCATAAAAAATACAAATTACCTCTAAAAATTTTAAATTTTTTTTTGGAGCTTCTCTGATATGTCGCCAATATACAAATTTTTTTTCAAACTAGAACACCAATCCATTTGGGAGATATGGTCAAATCTTTCAAATCTAGGGTTTTTTTCATCTCCAAACAAATCTGCACAAGGGTTAGCTCCAAAAATAATCAAAACCAGCATGCAAGAGGTGGGTTGCCCCATGGTCAGCACCAAAAATGTGTGCAACAAATGTGTCACACTTCTATGGATCATTACATGCAAGGAAACTCAAGAATGAGCCCTCACAAATCGATCCATAGCTCCCTAAGCATGGAGTGCAAGGGTTTTTAAGAATGCTCTCAGCTAGAGCTATTTAGCCTATAACCTTGCTAGTAAACCATGCAATGGGAGATTCAATGAAGACAAGGGAAAGAATGCCAATATCTTCAATGAAGCCAAATGTATGCAATGCAAAGCAAATCTATATAACAATGCAAGTTAATCTATTGCATAAAAGGAAATCTAAGCTAAGAATGCCATGAAAATGAAACTACTATGCAAGAAATGAAATCTAACTATGAAGCAAGAAAGCCATGATGATGCAAGAATGAAGACAAGAAGATAGAGTGTTGATGAAGATCCAAGATGAATGCCAACAATGCTCCAAATCTTT